>OX463755.1:44417982-44870426 GCA_949824845.1 Rhingia rostrata | reverse complement strand
CGTTGATGAAGAAATACACGAGGATACCCAAAATGTTTTGTGCCACTATCCAGGCCTCAGCCATTTAGAAATTTTTACCTTAGAAAAATACTTTTTCCATGACCTCACGGATCTATCCGAAATCCCTCTCTCTAATCTTTTGCAGCAACATCTGGATGGCTGGAAAGGGGACAGTAACGGGATAATGAAGGAAACAACAACACAAGTGGACCCCAACGGGTATCACAATGGGTCTATATTGACCTGAGTGTGTTGAGGGAAAACGCACATCGCCTACCTCAACAACCCACCAACATAACCTAACCTACTGAGCCTGAACTAAAATTCTTAAGGGGTGCCACAGTTTCGGGTGAACCTTGTCCACAACCAATAATTTCCTCAAATCATGGAACTTCAAGTCAGGAGAAGTCGGTTTTTTTCTTGTGCGAGCTACTTAAGCAGTAGAAGGTTGGAGCGTTACTTTTAATTCTTCCTTAATGTCGTCTTCATCTTGATCCTACAATGCGGAATTTGTGAGCATTTCGCTGAAGATAACATTTTAGAAAAATTCCTGTACAACACACGATGCCCATCCAATTAGCGAAAAAATTCCAATCAGAGTACCTATTCCCAACTCGATTACAATAAAATTACCGCAGCGTATGTTGCAACCCTTAATCCACCTGCACACACGGTTTTATAGTCAAGATCTCCAATTGAGAAACACTTAATCACAACGTCTTCATATTTCACTCCATAGAGCATCGTCATGGTCTATTGCAACTCGAAGTCTTTCAAAGAAGGATGTCTTCATCTCCCTACTTGCACCTCTAACGCTCGATGGCGCGACGGTATTACGAGTACATTTAGGAAAAAAAAATGAAAAAAAAAAAATAAAAGAAAAGTTACGGATGAATCCCTTTCGCGATAACCCCGCATACACATGTCTCAATATGTTGAACTCCAAGCACTCATCCGTACACCGAACATTCGCAAGCGTAGGTATATCTATCTAGTTTCTCTCATTGTGACATAACACCAGCGAAAAGGAGTTTGCTGGTTGTAGATACTTTTTAGCCAAATTAGGGTAACCACCAGAAACGGCAGCAATAGTGCAGTGCAAGCGCATGGTAACTATGCTAATGTGCAGGTGTAGATACAGCGCTCAGTGATAGTGGGGCATCGTACACATGCTGAGCGCATATGTCACAAATTAACAATGGGAACTCTGGTTGAACATCGCGCGCGGGAGCGGCATAAATTCACAATAAGTCAGGGAGACTAAAAGGAAAAGTTGTACGCTCCTGATATGTCGCAACAAGGTACATAGACGAGGCTATACACTGTGGTGAGCCATACCAATAGAGGTACAACCAACGAACAGGTATCCAAACATCTGTTCAGATCGCGGATGCACCGCAGTGCCAATAAACAAATTAACATTTGCAATTGACAAAACCGTCTGAATGTATCTTTTGTCGAAGACCAATTATGTGGAATTAGAGCTAAGCAATTGCGAAACAGTTGGTATGGTTAACTGGCGTTGAAATGGGGTCATGCAAAGGCTTCTTTTGTTCTTTTGAAGGCTACTTTTGGTAATGCTGTATGTTTCTGTAATTATAGCTCGTAAATATAACTGTGGGTAGGTAGTTGAAATTGACAAACCAATTTGGAAGCGCAGCTTCTCAATATAAGAGCAGAAGAAGAAATTAATTTAGTACCTAGGTTAGGACCTAGGATGAAATCAAGACGAACCACATTTTTGAATACAAAATACAGTGGAATTCGATTATAACGACCACTCAGGGGAGACAAATTGCCGCTATATCCGAACAAACTAAAATCCTTAACAATACCTGATGCCATAGCTGTTAAAGGCTTGTTTCGTTTACAGGACCGTCATCGTCATCAGAGTCCTCAAGAACTGAATTTTTCACAGCAGCACTGACTGTCTCCCTAGTTTGGATCATCTGAAGTTAAAATGTTGTCATCATAGGTACCGTGCTCCTACCATACTGTTCCTGAAGCGACGATGCTTGAATTGTTCATAACTTTCTTCGTTTCTTCGTTCCAAGAGTTGTTCAAAGTAAAACAGTTAGCAATTGAGCTGCTGGTAACACGATCCCAAGATGTATCAAACAAAAGCCAGGTCCGAATGGCACGGATGCCTGCTTTCCAGACGAACCTAGACATATTCCGACAACATGTTTTCTAGGAATATCAATAGTAAGTCAGGGCTCTTGAACAGAGATGGTGGCGGATGAAGCGAAAGGCCAACGGCACCGCCTAATCCCGTAGTGAGTACTGATGGAACCGTGTCCTAGAGGTATCTAATAAATTGGAACTGGCCTTCTACGTTGGGGGACGTTCTTTGATATAACTACCCACCCATGGAAAACAAAAAACCATTGACACGAAGCAACCTATAGCCTCGTAAAGGACGGATTTTATTGTTGACGATCCTGAGAAACGAAAAAAGGACAACGACGTTTGTATCTGCACCTGGAAGCAAGCGAACAACTAGCGAAAGCTCTAAGCTGCTACAAATCAGACATTACTGCCATCCAGGATATACGATGGGATGGGCCGGGCAAAGAGAGGATGAAAAACTGTTATATCTACTACGGACCGTGTTATAGTGAGCTGAAACAGTGTGAAAAAAATTTTATGTCGAAAGACTGCAATAGCAAGAGACTCCCATGACCTTCGCGTAACGCGTATCCTTCAATCTCTCGATAGACACCATACGACCAGCATCGAATGTCGAAGAACAATGGCAACGATGCCAACAAGCCATTAGATCAGCCGCAACTGGTGTGCTAGGGTTCTCGCGACCTCCAGCAAGAAACCTCTGGTTTGATGAGGAATGCCGACAGATGCTCGCAGCTAAGAACGAGGCCTACAATGCTAAGCTGTAGGTAGAGGAGAGCTGCCGTTGAGCTCTATAGGCATGATGTCTTCATCTCCATAATTGCACCTCTATCGCTCGATGGCGCGACGGTATTATGAGTACATTTAGGTTCTCGCGACCACCAGCAAGAAACCCCTGGTTTGATGAGGAATGCCGACAGATGCTCGCAGCCAAGAACGAGGCCTACAATGCTTAGCTGTAGGTAGACGAGAGCTGACGTTGAGCTCTATAGGTAGAGAAGAAGGGAAGGACACCGGCTTTTCAGAATGAAGAAAAAAGAGCAAGAAAAGCGCAGGATCGAGGATATAGAGAGGTTCCACTCAAGAAACGATGTTTGCAAGTGTTACCAAGGTGTAAAACGTAAAAGTCAAGAATACAAGGCTCGCACAGAATTCTGTCGAGATGAACAAGGAAATATCGTAGTTGAGACCCAGTCGATGTTGAGGAAAACTGTTAACCACCCGACCTGAGTGATGTGAGGATATCAATATCTAAGCTCAAGCTAAATAAGGCTGACGGAAATGGCTGCCTTCTCGCTGAGCTTTATACAGCCGGCGGATATGACTCGGTAGGTAACATCCACCAACCCATAATCCAAATCTTGTCGAAAGAAAGTATGCCTGAAGAATGGAACCTCAGCATCGTTTGGCCGATCCACACAAAAAAGAAGACCCTCTAAACTGCACCAGCTATAGACATCAACATCGACTACAAAATCCTATCTGCCATAATATGTGAACGCCTGAAACCATTTACCAACAACCTTATCAGTGTAGTTTTAGGCCAGGAAAGTCAACAACTGATCAAATTTTCACACTTCGGCAGATCCTGGAAAAAACCTAAGAAATCCCAAAACCCAAGATACGCACCACCTGTTCATCGATTTCAAGACCGGAGACGACAGCATTTATAGTTTGCAACCCAAACTCATCCGCCTGCGTAGGATGAAAATGAAAAATTCGCGCTGGGCCATGAGAAACAACCACACCGACACATCCCAAACCAAAAGGGATACAGACATTGCAACGCCCTGTCATATGGAGTTCTGTATAATAATTCTTGAGAGGATTGTGCAAAAGTCTCGAGCCAACACCAGAGGCACAATCCACCATAAATGGGTGCAATTACAATTATACGCCGACGATATTGAAACCACAGCCACTTATGCGAAAGGACACGAAAGGACGCAAGACATCGGCGTATGAATGTGTCTACCTTGGATGTGCTATTTTAACTCTGACAACAACATCCCTTCAGAAATTAAACGAAGAATTACTCTTGCAAACCGATGTTTCTTCGATCTAAGGTTGCAATTCCGTAGTAAAGCACTCACTCGAACTACTTAGGAGATCCTATATAAGATCCTTTCCTACTCTACGGCGTAGAAGCTTGGACTGTATCAAAATCGGATGAAGAAATCCTCGGGCGTTATGAGCGCACCATTTTTCGAAAAATGTCCGTTCTCATTTGAGTTGAAAGCCGAAGATTCAACCAAGAACTACACGAGCTGTACATCTACATACTCCAATTCTCCGGCTCTCAGATTCTTCGTATCCCAGCCAGATTTCGGACACAGTAGAGGATGACGCAGAAGTAGAAACCGACCTCAACCAACATGGAGTGCACGACTGTAGGCAGTTAGTTAAGGACCGGGCTAAATGGAGAGGCATGTTGGTTGGGGCCTATGTTCATTCCGGAGTAAAGTGCTACTTAAGTATGTAAGTGCTTTCGCTGTCTACGATCACAACGGTTTTTCCGTGTCCACTATTAACAGTGTTCTGGGAAAACCCCAATGCCACTCGTGGACATGTATATTCCGTCAATCAAATATTTGCCCCAGATGGATGCCTGTGTTTGATTTCAACCCTCCCCGGATTCAAACATTCTCCCCACATTTTTCTCTATCACTAGTGGAAAATTCTATCTCACATGTTACTAACTCTTCTTCCTACGTGCAACCTCTCTCACAGATCTCCTTCATCCTTTGTTTTGTGATATCCTTTTGATAATTTCCACCATTTTTGCTCAACTACTGTTCACATTGAACTGAGGATTCAGGGATGGATTGTGCATACGTGGTGTTGATTATTTGGTTAAAAGAAGAACACAGGACAGACTGAAAAACTACATTATCGAGTTAACTCGAGTTTAATCCTGACACTAGGATATTCTAGCACTGAAAAACTGGGCCTTAGAGTTTTTCAGTGCTAGAATATCCTAGTGCCAGGATTAAACTCGAGTTAACTCGATAACGTAGTTTTTCAGTCAATTTAAATCCAAAGTTGACTCCGAGTTAACCCAGCAAGTTTGCTGAGTCAACCCTGGGACTAAATGATTCGATATTTTTCACAGCTGATAAAATACCAAACATACAATTATTTTCAATTCCATTTGTGTGGATATTTTGAGAAATTTTCAGAAACTAATTACATGTACGATCAGATCCCAGTGACTCCAAACTGTCTTAAGTATTGAGTTTGAATGTTTTCAGAAGAACTTGAAACTTTGAAACTTGAAAGATCGCGACAAAATGATTCGCATTTGTTTGGGGAAAAAGAAATCAAACAGCTGATAACAGAGCTGTTGCAGATTCTATGCATTCAGCAAATTCTATAACTTTTTGACAGCGAAATCGATAAATCATGAGTGGATACCAAATCAAATCAGCACACTCGGATTCAAATTTAACCCGCATAGAAAAACTGCTTGAGTCAACTCTGGATGGAATTTATTCCGGGGTTAGTTAACTCTGGGTTAGCTCATCTTTGAAAAACTGTTCCTCAGATTCTAAATACAATCATGTTACTCGATGTACATAAATTCGATAAACCGACGTGTTTTAATCGTTAAAACTTTTCATCAATATCAATGATCGATTACTGTGACGATGAGAAAGTTACGTAAATTTTTTTGGAGAAACAACGTGCCAACAAAACGCACTGTTTATCGTGTAGTTAATGATTTCGAAGAAAGAGGGTCTGTAGCCGATAGGCCTAAGCATGGATCACAACGTACTGCAAGATCGGCTGAAAACATTACTGCTGCTCATGGAAGTGCTGAAACAATCCATCAACCTCAATTCGATGCAGTGCTCAGGAGCTTGGTCTTCAAAGAACAACTTTGGCCACAATTTTGCACAAGGATTTGCATTTGTTTCCATTTAAGATTCGGTTGACACAAGAGCTTCTTCCACAAGACCATTTACGCCGCCGTACATATGCCAACAGGATGTTTCATCTAGCGCATGACAACCCCGATTTTCATGCAAAAATCATAATGAGTGACGAGGCACATCTTCATTTGAATGGATATGTGAATAAACAGAATGGTCGGTTCTGGGCAATGGAAAACCCTCAAATGATTAATCACTCACCTTTGCATCCATTAAAAGTTACAGTCTGGTGTGTAATTCGGTCAGGAGGAATCATTGGACCCTAATTCTTTGAAAATGAAAACGGCGTAACGGTAACTGTGAATGGGGAGCGATATAGTGATATGATTGAAAACTTTTTAACGCCACAACTGCATGCTTTGGGCTTGATTACCATGTGGTATCAACAAGACGGTGCCACATCGCATACAGCCAGGATTACAATGGAATTACTGCGAGACCTCTTTCCACAACAAGTTATTTCAAGAAATGGTGATCTTAATTGGCCTCCATGGTCGACTGATTTGACTGCTCAGGACTTCTTTTTGTTGGGATATCTGAAAAGCACGGTTTATGCAAACAAACCAGAAACGCTTGAGCGTTTCACAAAATATTCGTGCAGAAATGAATGAAATACCGCGTAAAGTGTGTGAGAATATAATGAAAAATGTGCTCAAAAGGGCTCGCATTTGTGTGATATTGTATCTGATATTGTATTCCATACATAATTGCCGACATTAAAAAAAACATTTATCACTATAAGGATCCATTCTCTTTCATTTAATCAAAAATTATACACAAACAAAGTAGCATACCTTCCCGGCGCACGCCCTGTACTTGCTCAACAATTCGATTGATGTACGAATATTGGCGCTGCAGTCCGGAATGAACCTGGTCCTCAACCACCATGCCTCTCCAATTAGCCCGGTCCTTAGCTAACTGCCTTCGGTTGCGCACTCCAAGTTAGTTCAGGTCGGTTTCTACTTGTGCGCGCCACTTAAGGCGAGGTCTTCCTCTATTGCGTCCGACATCTGGCTGGGAATCGAAGACACTGCGAGCCAGAGTGTTAGTGTCCATTCGTTCTACATGTCCTAGCCATCTTAAACGTCCAATGCGGAGTTTTCTGACCAGGGGCATGTTGCTGTAAAGCTCGTATAATTCTTGGTTGAATCTTCGTCTCCATAGCCCGTCAACGCAAACGGGACCGAAGATTTTTCGAAGAATTTTCCTCTCAAATCGACCAAGGATTTCTTCATCCGCTTTTGAGACGATCCGTGATTCAGCTCCGTAGAGCAGGACTGGGATGATCGGGGTCTTATATAAGATCTCCTAAGTAGTTAGAGAGATGGCTTTACTACTGAATTGCCTTCTTAGCCCGAAGAAACTGCGGTTGGCAAGAGTAATTTTTCGTTTAATTTCGGACGAGATGTTGTTGTCAGAGTTATTGGCGGAGCAGAGATAGACAAAGTCCCGTACTACCTCAAAGTTATATCTGTCATAAGTGACGTCCTGTTCAATTCGTCGATGTTGTGTGTCCTTTCGTGTCGGTAGCATGTACTTAGTCTTGCTCTCATTTACTTCAAAGCCCATTTTTGGCGCTTCCTTCTCTATACCAGCAAACGTGGCTATGACATCACGTTGGGTCCTACCAATGATGTCAATATCGTCGGCGTATGCTAGTTGTGTTACAAAATTTTGGAAAATTGTGCCTCTGGTGTTGGCGCTCGTGAGTTTTGCACAATCCTCTCAAGAATCAGATTGAAGAAGTCACATGACAGCGCATCGTCTTGCCTAAATCCTTTTTTTTTTGTTATCGAATGTGTCAGTGAAGTCGTTTCGACCCTGGTGGAGCAGCGAGAATCCCTCATCGTCGTCCTTCACAAACGCGGCTTACCAAAACTGGACATGGCTCTGTATAGTTCTTCTCCATAAATGCTATCGTATGCAACTTTGAAATCGATAAATAGGTACTGGGTATCGAATTGGACTTCTTGGGTTTGCCGAAGTGTGAAAATTTTATCGTTTTTGGAGTTTTCTAGCCTAATGTCTCATTGATAAGGGCCGGTAAAATTTGTTAGTAAACGGTTTCAGGCGTTCACACATTACGGCAGATAGGATGTTGTAGGCGCTGTTGGTTAGGCTTATACCTCTGTAGTTGGCGCAGTTCAGAGGGTCTCCTTTTTTGTGGATCGGGCAAACGATGCTGAGGATCCATTCTTCAGGCATACTTTCTTCCGACCAGATTTGGCTTATAAGTTGGTGGATGTTTCTTACCAAGTCATCGCCTCCGGCTTTATAAAGCTCGGCGAGAAGGCCGTCATTTCCGGCAGCCTTATTGAGCTGCACTTTAGATATTGCTATCCTCACTTCACTCAGGTCGGGTGGTTGGCAGCTTTCGCTGTCGTTGCCAATATTGAATGGTTCGTTCTGCCTGACAGCGGAATGTTGTTCGTCATCGCCGTTTAACAGTCTGCAGAAGTGGTTCTTCCATATACTCAGTATTGACTGTGTCTCAACTTCGATATTTCCTTGTTCATCTCAACAGGATTCTGTTCGAGCCATGTATCCTTGGCTTTGACGTTTCACACTTTGGTCAAACTTGCGAACATCTTTCCTGGAGAGGCACCTCTCTATATCCCCGATCACGCGCTTTTCTTGCTCTTTTTTCTTCTTTCTGAAAAACCGGTGTTCTTCCCTTCTTCTCTGCCTATAGATCTCAACGGCAGCTCTCGTCTTCACCTGCAGATCAGCTTTGTAGGCCTCGTTCTTAGCTGCGAGCATCTGTCGGCATTCCCTATCAAACCAGGGGTCTCTTGCTGGTGGGCGCGAGAAACTTAGCACATCAGTTGCGGCTGATCTAATCGCTTGTTGGCATCGTTGCCATTGTTCTTCGACATTCGATGGTGGTGATATGGTGTTAATCGAGAGGTTAAGGAATACGCGTTGCGCGAAGGTCTTGGTGGTCTCTTGAGATTGCATTCTTTCGACATTAAATTTTTTTACAGTATTTCTGGATTGTTGAAAACCTTTGCTGCAACAAGGTAGTGGTCCGAGACCATGTTAGCTTCTCGGAATGTTCAGACATCCAAAATAATGAATGCGTGCCTCTTGTCTACCGCAATGTGATCCATTTAATTGACCGTTCGTTGATCTAGAGTCCGCCATGTCCCCTTATGGATATTGAGGTGAGGAAACTATGTGCTGGCTATAGTGGCATTTCGTTCCGTAGCGAAGTCAATTAGCCTGAGTCCGTTACCAGACGTGTTGTCGTGTAGGCTATGGTTTCCGACAATACTGCTAAAGATGTCTTCTCTTCTTACCCTTGCGTTAAAATCTCCCAGCACGATTTTAACATCGTGCTTCGGTAGTCGCTCATAGGTTTTGTCAAGGACCTCATAGAAGCAGTCCTTAGCAACATCATCTTTTTCCTCCGTTGGGGCGTGAGCGCATATAAGGCTAATGTTGGCGAATTTGGCATTGATGCGGATTGTTACAATGCGTTCGCTAAAGTCTTGGAAACATGAGACTTCTTGCCTAAGTCTGGCACTTATTACAAATCCGCATCCGAATAGGCGCTGTTTCTGCTCACTATAACACGGTCCGTAGTAGATGTCACAGTTTTTCATCCCCTCTTTGCCCGGCCCATCACATAGTATTTCCTGATGGCAGTTTTGTCGGCTTTGTAGCAGTTTAGGGCTTCCGCTAGTTGTTCGCTTGCACATCTCCTGTTTAATGTTCTCACATTCCAGGTGCAGATACGAACGTCTTCTTCCTTTTTTCGTTTACCCGTGTCGTCAACAATAAAATCCGTTCTTTCCAAGGCTATTGGTTGCTTCGTAAAATGGTTTTTTTCTATGCTTGGGTAGTTAACCCAAAGCACAACTCCCAACCTGGAGGGCCAGTTCCAATTTATTAGATACCCCTAGGACACGAGGCCATCAGTATCCACTACTGCATTGAGCGCTGCCATTGGCCTTTCGTTTCATCCGCCACCATCTCTGTTCAAGGGACCTGACCAACCCTTGAAATATTTTGACAACCTGTTGTCCGAATATGTCAAAGCAGCTTGTCTAGGTTCGCCTGGGACAGCAGGCCGGGTGTTCATTCCGTGCCATTCTGACCTGGCCGTTTACAGTGATGCTGTTTTTCGTCGTGTTATTAACACTCGCGCTTCTCGTTTCGCAAGTCAAATCCGGTTGGATGAGACCAGTACCCGATGGTTAGCACTTGGAGGTAAAAATTAATGACTTAAGGACTACGCCGGACGTTAATTGATAGATTGCTGAGACATTTATTCCAACAACTGTTTCCTTTACTTTTGAATCCAATATTCCGCTATGAGTTAGAACACATGTTCATGTTATCACTTTTCAATAGGAAACCATAAATATCGGGTTTTTCAACAGGGACGCTACAAAAGTTGAGCGACAGGGACAGCAAACGACGCCATATTTCTTGCCGCTCTTTTGACATTTCTCTTCAGTAAGGTTTGCCATTTCATAATAAAAAGATATACGATCCAACAACGAGTCGAGATTATTAAAATTTACAACAGAAATTCGGAGTCAGTGGCCTTAAGAGCGCTACGTCCAATTTATGGTCGTCATAATCGTCCTAGCAGATCAACAATTGAGCGTCTAGTTTAAAAATTTGAATCCACAGGCACAGTACAAAATGTTCCCGTGCAAGTGAGACAAAGAAGTGCCCGTAGTGTCGAGAATTTTGCTGCCACTGAGGCTTCAGTTGAAGAAAGCCCAAATGTGTCTCTCACACGTCGTTCTCAAGCGTTGGGCATCTCTGTGACGTCGTTGTGGTGAATTTTGCGAAAAGCTCTTATCCTACATCCTTACAAGATTAAATTGACGCAAGAACTGAAGCCGCTTGACAACCAGAAGCGTCGTATGTTCGTGAATTGGGCTGAGCAACAACTTGAAAATGATTCGGATTTTCATCGAAAAATCATCTTCAGCGATGAGGCTCATTTCTGGCTGAATGGCTTCGTCAAAAAAACACAATATTCGGTATTGGCCAGACAGCAATCCACACGTACTCCATGAGTCATCATGGCATCCCGAAAAAAAAAATACGGGTTGGTGTGGTTTATGGGCCGGCGGCGTCATTGGGCCGTACTTCTTCCGTGATGATCAAGACCGGCACGTTACTGTGAATGGGAATCGTTACCGTTCAATGATAACCGAATATTTTTGGCCCCAATTGGATGATATGGACTTTGAGGACATGTGGTTCCAACAGGACGGCGCCACAAGCCACACAGCGAATGCCACAATCAATTTATTGGAAACCAAGTTTGGAGAACGTGTTTTCTGACGAAATGGTCCAGTCGCTTGGCCGCCTCGGTCGTGCGATTTGACGCCGTTAGACTATTTCTAATGGGGCTACGTCAAGTCTATGGTCTATGCCCACAAGCCAGCGACGATTGATGAAGTTCGTACGAATATCGAACGTGAAATTGCAGCATATCTGCCGATTTGTGCTTGAAAACCGTCGAAAATTGTGTTCAGCGTCTGGACTTCTGCAAACGTGCCCGTGATGACCATGCAAAAGATATCGAGTTCCATACATAATGGCATTGAACGTACCATCACAGGAATAAACAATTTCATTGAAATCCAAGACCGTTTTTGTCTATTTGCTTTTGTAGCGCTCTTATTGAAAAACCCTTTATTTGCCCACTTTTCACCACTTAGTTTCTGAGTTTTGAAAATTAGAAAAAAATTTAATCCGAAATTTCAGGCTTTTCGTCCAGTTGGTGTTCGATTCCTTGTCTGTGAGTAACCCATGAGACTCGTTTCTTTGTATACCTATAGCTGAAAAACTAGACAACAAACTTATCTTCCACGATCATTCCGACTTCCTCTCAGACCCGCCCAACTAGGTACCACTGTCTACATCCGACACATGATACAAACGATACTTGTTTTCAAAACATCTCCAGCACCGAATTTACATCACTTAAGCAGTCATCTCTGCATCCATCTCAGAATGCGAATATTAATAAAGAATAAGCTGCAACTTAACACCCAGCATTCCGATCATACGTCAACACGGATCATTACATATGCCCAATGCCCACTAGGGTCATTGTATTGTCAGTCCATGTAAATCACTTACATAACTGCATGTGGACACCGATCTCCTGTAAGCTCGGTGCGACAGACAGACAGCGAACTGCAAATAAGCAATTCCTCCACCTCCAAGCTCCAACCCTTGTGCACTAGTGGAAACCAAAAGTTAGATAACAGCATCGAGACCGAATTGCAATGTATTTCGCACCCGTCCACTGTGGTAACTGTGACAATAGAATTGCAAATACAAGGTGGACTCGATAGCCGATCGTTCAACTCACCCGGCCAGGGCTGGGCATGTGTGTTTATTTTTTGTGGGGTACAGGGCTATTGGAGATACTTTCTCAATAGGCTTCACGTCAGTGAACCCATGTACATGCATTTCATCAGGACAATGGACTACGTGGCTTAACGCACAGCGGCAAGTCAGCGTACATTGCTCCTGGCCAATGAACCGACCCTAGATAGAATTTTCAGGAAGGATACTCCATCGCAAACAGATCACAGGGAGAATATTCACCGAACTTTCAACGATCGGCCGGCGGCCAACGAACTCAAAGTCCGCCCAGACAATGCGACCAGTGTACAGTTGCAATGAACCTTTTCTCCATTCGAGAGGCTTTCAACGAGGCCGACGCGACGTGACGTGATGACGAGCGGACGGATTTGTTTGCATATCTCGATTTGTTATGAGGGCTTGTGTTATGGCTTGGGGACTGTGTGCAGCGCGCAGATTTTAGTATATGTATCGAGATGATCGATTTGAATTACTAAGCAGGAGCAGTGCAGTAAATATAGTTCTAGATGTTTGCGATTGTTTTTTTTTCGAATTGTAAAACAGATTTTGTTGTTGTGAGAGGAGGTATTTTTGGATATTTAAATCTTAAAGTGGCAGCTTATCTGGAAGCGTGTAGACTAGGTGAGGGAATTAGGAAGAGTCTTAGTCGAAGCGTCTGTGAAAGCAGGTTACTGTTCAGAGTAGTCTTTAAGCATCGGATTATGTCCTCACTATCATTAGTGGACTTAGTATCAAAGTGGTTTGCACTGCTTCTATGGACTGACAATACAATGACCCTAGTGGGCATTGGGCCTATGTAACGATCCGTGCTGAGTTATGATCGGAGTGCTGGGTGTAAAGTTGCAGCGTATTCTTTAATAATATTCGCATTCTAAGATGGATGCAGAGATGTGATGCAAAATTTAGTGCTGCAGATATTATGAAAACAAGTATCGTTTGTATCATGTGTGTAGTCTTCGCGTAGTGTTACTTACTTACTTAAGTGCAGCTTCCGTTTGGAGTTAACCTGGGTCTCAGCCAATATGTCTCTCCAATAAGATCGGTCATAAGCTGGGTTCAGTTGCGCAATCCAAGCTAGTTAAGGACGGTACAAACCTACTTGTGCGCGTCACATCAGTCGATGTCTTCGTCTGCTGCATCTGTCGTCGGGAGGAATGGAATCAATTCGTTCTACCTACCATAGTTACCTTAAACGTCCAATGCAGAGTTTTTTGACTAGGGGTATGAAGCTGTTCGCATAGTTCGTCGTCCTTCAATTCAAAATGTGAAGAAATTTTTTGTTTGAAAAATGGTGCGCTCATAACGCCCAGAAATTATTTGATCCGACTTTGATAGGTCCATGCTTTAACGCCGTAGAGTAGTATAGGTTGTATAGGACCTCCTAAGTAGTTCAAGTGATGGCTTTACTACTGAATTGTCATCTTAGATCGAAGAAACATCGGTTTGCAAGAGTAGATCTTCGTTTAATTCCTGCCGAGATGTTGTTGTCAGAGGTAATAACAGAGCCGAGGTAGACACAGTCCCTTATTAACTTCAAGTTGAATTCGCCGATTGTAAGGTTCTGTCTAATACGTCATTGTTGTGCGGACTTTCACTTCCTCTATACTAACAAAAATGGCTGCGGTTTCAATATCGTCAGCAAATGGTTAAAGTTGCACCGATTTGTGGAAGGTTGTGCTACTGCTGTTGGCTCGAGACTTTTGCACAATCCTCTCAAGAATTATTATACAGAACTCAAATGACAGGGAGTTGCTTTTCTGAATCCATATTTGTTTTCGGATGTGTCGCTGTGGTCGTTTCCAAGCCTAATGGCCCAGCGAGAATTCTTCAACGCCATGCTGTACCAGACGGACGAGTTTGGGAGGGATACTAGACATGGATCTGGATAGTTCATCTCTATAATTGATGTCTTCTGCGGCTTCGAAATCGATAAATAGGTAGTGGGTATCGATTTGGAATTCTTGGGTTTTTTTCAGGATCTGCCGAAGTGTGAAGATTTGATCGGTTGTGCAATTTCCTGGCCTAAAACCACACTGATAAGGTCTGATCGGGTTGTTGGTGAACTGTTTTTTTTTCGTTCATATGTGAAGGCAGACAAGATCTAGTAGTCGCTGTTGAGGAGACTTATGCCTCTATTGTTGGCACAGTTCAGGGGGTCTCGGGTTTTGTGATAGGACAAACGATGCTGAGGTTCCATTCTTCAGGCATACTTTCATCCAATCAGATTAGGCTTATGAGTTGGTGGATATTACTTACCAAGTCATCTCCGCCGGCTTCATAAAGCTCAGCGGGAACGCCGTCATTTCGGCAGCCTTATTAAGCTTGAGTTTAGATGTTGCTATCCTCACTTCACTCAGGTCGGCAGTTTTCGCTGTCATTGCTCATTTTGATGGTTCGTTCTGCCTGACAATGAAAAGTTGCTCGTCATCGCCGTTTAACAGTCTGCAGAAGTGGTTCTTCCTCAGCATCGACTGTGCCTTAGCTACGATATTTTCCCGTTCATCTCGACAGGATTATGTTCGAACCTTGTATCCTTGGCTGTGACGTTTTACAATTTGCTAAACTTGAGAACATCGTTCTTGGAGTTGCACCTCTCTATATCCTGTATCGCGCGGTTTTCTTGTGTTTTTTTTCTTCTTTCTGAAAAGCTTGTGTTCTTCCCATCTTCTCTGCCTATAGAGCTCAATTGCAGATCTCGTTTTAACCAGCAACTTAGTCTTGAAGTTCTCGATCTTGGCTGCGAGCATCAGTCGGCAGTCTTCATCAAACGTGGGCATTCTCGCTGGTGGGCGCTAGAATATCAGTTGCGGCTGATCGTATGGCTGGTTGACATCTGTGCCATTGATCTACGACATTCGAAGCTGGATAATGGTGTTAATCGAGAGGTTAAGGGATACGGTTTCGCGAAGGCCTTGGAGCTCTTTTGTGATTGCAGTCTTTCGACATTGGATTTGTACAGAAAATTTCTTACCTTAGCTGCAACTAGGTAGGGGTCCGAGTCGATGTTAACCCCTCGGACTTCCAAAATAATGGATGCGTGCAACTTGTCTCTCCCAATGTGATCAATTTGTTGGGCGTTTGTTCATCTGGAGACCGCCATGTGCTAGCTATAGTTGCATTTCATTATAAGTCAGTTGCAAGACGTGTTGTCGTGTACGCCTTTGCGTTTAAATCTCCAATCTGAATTTTAACATCGTAGAAACATTCTTTACCCTCCACCGGAGTTTTAGCACATAAAGAGATAATGATGGGGAACTTAGGCTTGATTCCAATTTACAAATCAAAAAAGTTTCCCATATACCCAGATTTGCGTCTTCTTTTTTGTGGGCTTTATTTGAAAAGCAAAGTATATGTGAGCTAGTCTCAGATGTCTTATTGAAGAGGTCGGTGTATACCACGAACTGCTTGAAACTGAGGAAAAAAAAGGCAGATTTTGCTTTGGGCCACATAGAGGTACCCACTTGGTTGATTTTCTTTTATCGAAAAATATCTCTTCCAAATAAATGTTAACGGAACAATGACTCATGCCATATGTCGTTGCAATTAACTCCTAGAAGATCAGGAATCAGCTTCTACTCAAAGTCGGTTAAGTTCACATGTCAGTTGACATATTTTAAGATTCAAAATGATGTGTGAAAGTTGCACTACATGATGTTCCGTCAAACCACCAGTAGGAGGCAGGACGATGACTTTTCTTAAAATAAAAATAAAAATCAGACTCAGTACAAGTGGTTTTAGTTCATTTGTAAAACAATGTATATGGAGGTGGCAAGCAAAGAGACAGCGATTGATAAATTTTTCGTTACAGTTTTTCGTTTCATAAAATCCAATTCTCACGCACCGTCTTAAAAGAAGTTTCACGTCAAAAGTTTCACTTCAATATATATCCCGTTGAGAATTTAAACGCCATTGTCCGTTTTCTATTTAGTACGGAACGGAACAGTATTGGTTTTGTTTGATAGCTTAGTTAACTCATTGGAAATTCCAGCTGTTACTTGGTGTAAATATTCCTTTCTGTTGAATCGGGTTACAACATTCTACTCAAAGTTTAAAGTACGATTGTAGCGGACTTACCCGAATCAGGGTTACGACGTTAAGATTCAAATTTATCGCAAAGATAATCTACACGAGGAGTCTTAATCTCGTTGGAGAACGAGTCCAAACTCTGATCGGAGTAGTCTTGACTTTCAATTCGTAGGAATTTCAAGGATTTGCTTTAATGTGGTATATGGCTTAAAGTTGATCTGACTGGCTAGACATTACACAGATACGTACCGATATGTGTGTTTGTGAAATGATGCTGACTTCACATAACATGTTGAATAGAATTTTATCTTCGGTGTCTTTAAAGAACTAAACCATTGGATTAAGCCCGATAATCGCAAACCGCGCTAAAGCAAAAGGTAAGTTACCGGCCAAGCATTTATATACTCGTGATAAAAAAAATTGCTAGATAAGTCGCATACTTAGTTGTAATACAAATACAAACACATGAGAAGGCTACAATCCAATGTGTGGATCGTTTTATACCCTATCCCATCTCATCCTTTAAGTTAATATCCCTTAAATGTGGGTTTTATGGCAAAGATATATTAAAATTGAAATTGTCGCAACATATTGTTCAGACAGTTTATCAAAATCTTGTATGTTTGACCAAAAGCAAGGTTTTTCTCCAGCATATGGTATGGCGTAGGGTGTAAAAATGGGTTTTGTATGAAAACGCCTTCAAAAAGTGGGCGTTGGTTAACATTTTATATTGAAGAAATATTTAAATTATCGTAACCGATGATTTTGCATCAAACATTTTTTTTGATATGTTAAAAATTTTACCAAAAAACGTTTTTTTACTGAAAACGCCCTTAAAAAAGTGGGCGTGGCAAAATAACTTTGTATAGACAAAATATAGACATTAGGATTTTCTAGATATCTTGTTCAGATGATTTTTCAAAATCTCTAATCGTTTGGCCTAAAACTACGTTTTTCTAAAAAAAAGGGGCGTAGCAGTGGGCGGATTTCAAAATTTTTTACACCTGCTTCTTAAAATAGAGAATCTGTATACCAAATTTAACAACTCAAGCTCAAAATGTAAGGCCCAAAAATTGGTGACACACAGACGGACGGACGGACTGACAGACAGACATGGCTTAATCGACTCAGCTAGCGATTCTTTTTTTTTTTTTATAATTTACACGCACTCAAGGGGTTATGAATACCCTTTTATATGTTACCATAGTACGAGCGTTAGGGAAGGGGAAGAAAGAGAGGATAGGAAAGATTTTGGATGTAGTGGAGACTTAAACTCCATGGGTGGTGTCCGAACTAGCTTCGGGGAGTCACTTTTTCTTGTGTTCGTTAAATTTGAAGAAATTCAAGATGGTGTGCATACTTTTAGGTATTACACCGACCTTTTTTATTTCTTTTAAGTAAAAGTGAAATGGATTTTGGTTGGGATTGAACGCGCAACCTTCCACTCAACAGACGAACACATTACCACTACACCGCGGCCACCCACCGATTCTGAGTCGTTCCATATACTTTGAGATATATCTAGCAAAATTATTTCACTATGTTACAAACTTAATGTCAAATCTAATATACCCCTATGGGATAGGGTATAAAAAGGGTGGTGGTTTAAGTGAGTAAAAATCTCACACTACTTTGGGCACTTGCTTATCGTGTCTATGAAGATTTCAACCAACCCCCGGGGGGAAGAAACAACATCTGAGAAGATCCGCTGGCAATCCATCAGAATCTGCTGCCTTGCTGTTTTTCAGCTTTTTGATAGCTGCGTTGTGCTTTATTAGGATCAAGGGTTACCTCTTCACTAATTAGTGGTCGTTGATAGATTTATTGTCCCATTACCCTCTACACCTTGTGCTCAATTAGCAGCAGCAGATTCATTTAGGAAAAGCTACCCAAATAACGGATGCTTGTTTTAAAGGTTGGTTTTTCGAAGAGAGACATTTTGTGGTCAAATCGGGCACCTCTAATGTCATTAATGTTCATTTTGGTTTGCCATGTCATCACGAACAGGTTGCCAAATGAAAAACGCTTGCAAATTGTGCAAATTTATTTCGAAAATAATGGTTAAGTTCGCGAAGCTTACCGCAACCTTCGTCCATTTTATGGTCGACATAATCGTCCATCAGAGCAATTAATTCGCTTAACCAGAGATCGTTTTCGCACTAGGTTTACTCTGTGATAATACGCATCCGCAGAGACGTCGAACAGTGCGCACCGAAGAAACTATTGCCGCTGTAGAGCAAAGTGTTGAAGAGGACCCGAATGGATTCGCCACCGTGCACAACGGAAAGATCTTGGCTTACGACCTTTCAAGATCCAGCTTGTGCAAGCTTGACTTAATGCGTCGTGATTTTGGTGTATGGGCCGAAAATTTGACTGATCTCGATGCTGATTTTCATAGCAAAATTTTGTTCAGTGGACGAGGCTCATTTTTGGTTGAATGGCTACGTCGACAAGCAAAATTGCAGCAATTGTAGTGAAGAGAATCCACATGAGTCAGGCGAAAGGATCATAACGACATTCCATGTGTCCGAATTTCCCAAAAGAAAGAGAACAGACAGACACTCACGGCTGTTGGTATAAGTCCGGAAAGTGTTGACTCTACCGACGGTTTTTTCCCGATAGAAGATCTTCAAGAGAAGGCGAATACGATAGGCGCTGTCTTCGAGACCGTGTATACGGTGAACAATCCTGTTCGCCCAAATCGCTATATTGAGGATAGAGCCTTTCTGAATCACTTTTATCTACGTAGCGAACTTCAAGCTTGGCGATTTGAGAATCACGGTTTTACCGTATTCAATGACGAAAATACTTCAAATGGCATAGTCGCCAATAGCTTGATGCTGTTCGTGCAAAAAGATGAACTCCTGGACATCTTCGTATCACTGAAGAATAAAAAGTCGGCGGGAGAGGACGGTGGCCCAAACGTCGCGGTCGTATTGAGGCACCTTCCGATGGAAGCGGTCGATATTTTCACCACCCTGTTTAACAATGCACTGAATAATGCACATTATCCGGTGCACTGAAAACGGCGGTGGTACATCCTATCCCCAAAAAGGACAAGGACAGAACAAACCCTGCAAATCTTCGGTCAATAAGCCTTCTGCCGAATGTAAGCAGGGAATTTGAGAAAATTGCCAATGGAGCTCTGCTTGAGTCGGTCGAGGAAAATAAAATTGGTCCGGAAAATCAGTTTGGTTTTCGAGCGAGGCATGACACCATTCATGCCGCGTCGAAACTAGTGTCCGACATCCAATGGAATAAATCCAAAGGACAATGCGTAGGGGCCTGTCTGGTTGACTTTGAAAAGGCCTTCGACACCGTATGGTTAGAGGGGCTTTTCTACAAGCTAACCAGACTGGGCATGCGTAAACCCATGCTATATATGATTTATGAAATGCTTATGGGAAAGAAGTTCGTTGTCAAATGTGGCAACGTGACTTCGAGTAAAGTCTTTGAAATTAAAAACGGTTTACAACAGGGGGCGGGGAACTCCCCGATATTGTTTAACATTTATACAAGTGATCTTGTAGGTACTCTCAGACACGCTATAGCGTAAGCAGATGATCTAGTGGCGTACAGATCAGGTCCGAAAATCGAGGTCATCAACACACTTTTGCAGCGTGACTTCGATCACATTAAGGGATATTGCGAGGATTGGAAATTGAGGATCAATTTCCAAAAAACCGAAACAATTCTGTTCAGGACCCCAGTGCAGAGGGATTCTTACGATACCAGAAAAAACTGGAAAAAATTGTGTATCATGGGACAGCATGGACGGTCGTTGGCGGTGAGAAGTGAAGTCAAATACCTTGGCATCTTTTAAATAAAAATGTCGATGCTTGTCTGGCCAGGGCTAGGGGGGCTTATGCTCTGACAAGAAGATTGTTTCGAAGCAGTCAACTTGACTCAAGGGTGAATTTCATTTGCTACATGTCCCTCATAAGGCCGATCATTGCCTACGGTTGTCCTGTGTGGTTCAATGTTTCACCTGCCTACATGGAAAGGATACGGCTGTTTGAGAGGCGTTGTCTCCGATCCTGCTTAGGATTGTACCGAACGCCGGACTCCGAGTACATAAAATATTATCGCAACGAGGTCCTTTACAATGGGGCCCAGCTGAACAGAATCGACAATTTCCTTATTAGGGTGAATCGAAGGCACGCTGCAAGGGCGATGGCTAGCGACAACAGCCTGATCTTCGGGGCTTATTACCCCAATGAAACATACATGGAGAGCACGCTCATATCAGGCTTTACTCCACCAGAGGCATTCATTTACATCGATTCGTTAGGGTTAGTACAACACAGGAACGGTATCCCGGTTTTGTACCACCGCTACCGTGACGCGCGTGACAAGCGGCTAATCCGCGACGGGTATATCGACAATGCTCCGGAGCTCCTCCGCTTCAGCACTTCGGTATCAGATCGCGATAGGACCGATGCTGAAAAGCAGCGTTCGGAATTTTGGTGGCTACATGAGGAAGGTGATTCTGCACTTCCTCAGGACTTTGCGGAATTTTAGTCCACTCCTAAATTTTTAAGAAAATTAAAGTTAGGAAAAAGGTCTGGGGCTGGGGTGTACACCATATTGGCGTACAATTGCATGCTGCCTGGTGACCGAAGTTTTAAGTCAGTAAAAAATGAATTTAAAAAGTAAAGAATCCACATGAGACCCTTGGGACACCATTACATCCACAAAAACTGACCACTTGGTGTGCTCTATATGCTGGTGGAGTCATTGGGCCATACCTCTTCCGAAATGATGCTGGAGAGTCAGTTACCGTTAATGGAGACCGGTATAGAGCCATGTTAACCGACTATTTTGTTCCCGAATTGGCATGAATGTGGATGAGATGTGGTTTCTACGAGACGGCACTACATGCCACACAGTGCACGTCACAATCGATTTATTGATGGAGACATTCGATGAGCGCATAATTTCGCGGAATGGACCTGTCAATTGCCCTCCAAGGTCGTGTGATTTGACACCATTGGATTATTTGCTTTGGGGATATGTGAAGTCGCTCGTCTACGCCAACAAACCAGAAAAGTTAGGGCACTTGGAACATTCGTGTCGTTATTGCCGACATACGGTCGCAAATGTTCGTGTAAAAGGTTGAAAATTGGACCTCTAGACGTGGCTTTATTCGAATCAGCCGCGGCGGCCACATGCCCAAAATCGTATTTAAAATTTAATGGCATAAAATTATCCTTCCAATAGAGCCAAATTGATTGATGATAAGACGATTTTTCTTGTATTTTATAACAATTAAAAGTTCTATACCGCTTTTTACATCTACAATTTTCTACGCGTCTACCGACTATGTTGCCATTGCTATTGCCAAGACCCTGTATTCCTACTGCCAGCTGTGTGGCTTTTATTTTGAAAACGAGAGAGTGTCCAGGTGGCAGTCTTCAGTAGCTGTAAAGCCCTCCAAATCATCTTGAAAAATAATGTTCTATTCAAATTTTTTTAAAAGATATTTGCTACTCAGAATTCTCTGACCGATATGACTTTTACCACTTCTGGCTCTTTATAGAGTCTCTGCCACCTTCTAAAACATGCACGCTAATTCAGTGTGTCGTCGACACACTGCAACTTCTGCTCTAAATTTCATATGCCCTAACAAACCCTAAGACCATAAGCCCGCTGACATTCCCAAAAATAAAAAAAAAACAAGCCTCTTGCTGTTAGCTATGATTCTCCCCAAAAGAATGCCAATAAACAAAGGGAACTTTCCTCTAAAGCTGCGCTGATACTACCACCTACCACATCAGTCTCGTATCTCATAATTAATTCAAACCGATCAAGCACATGATCTACACCGAATAAAAAAAAAAACACAAGAAAGATACAAAAAAAAAGGGGAAAACTTCAAAAGAAACTGAGTACGAGTATCTTATACACCTCAAGATCCGAATAAATCATCAACGGTGGCATAACAGAAGGAGAAACTCTTCATATGATCGTCGGCGCGCAGGAGGATGTTGTATTGTTGATTGGCGGTCGGGATCTTCGATGATCCTCATTAGCCCGTTGCGCACGTTTATGATTATTATAAATTTTTTTTTGTTTTTTTCTTACCAAACTTCATATCTGAGTATATTTTGTGTTATGATATCTATTTGTGGTTTTGGCTTGCGATAGCTCATTCCATCCCCTCTGCGGTAGGCTTCCAAAGAGTTGCATATCAATGAAGAAGACTCCACCGTAATAGCGCACATGTGCCACCAATCAAACGATAACATTCATCATCTTACCATACATGAGGAGAAGACGAACGATGTCTTCGTCGGCTTTAAGATGGATCTTGAGCATGTGCTGCTCGCCTTGAGAGTCGTTTTCCCGGAAAAGGGATTCCGTTGAAGAAATGAAAATTTTCAATTTATTAGTGCACAACGGGGCCTGTGTATATACATGGGTATATCTCTCTACCTTGTGTGCAGTTATGATTATGAAATCCAATGATTGTCATAACTCACGATTTTCCCCATTGCATAGATAGATTTCTCCAAAAGTCGCAGTCGGAGGGCTCATAATTTACAATGCGGGATAATTAAATGCGAAGGGATTTTTTTTTTCTATCCCCGGCTGGAGTTTGAGTTCTTCTCCCTCGTATATACCTAGGGAGTTTTAGAAAATAGAAAATTTTCACCTAAAAGGAAACATTTGTCTTGCGGTGTTCCAATTGGGATGCTGATTATGTGGTGATGATGGGGAATGACTGCCACCTATTGCCATTCTATCGGAAATTCTATTTCATTCCCAGGACTGTCACCTTTGCCGAGAGATGTCACGAGGACTCTAATTGATTTGAATATTTTTTTTATGCATTTTACATGTCATACAGTTGGATGTATGATTTCTAATTGGATTTGATGTTTTCCAATGCGGAAACATCTTCGTGGGAATGCGCTCTTATTAGATGGGGAATAATGCTTGTTTCTAAATTTGGCGCAGGGATAGTGTGAACATACTCGGAGGTAGGATTCCATAATGTAATTTCTGCGTATTATATGAGCTGTAGTTGTGTAGCGGACTAGAGGCATATACCACGGTGTTTTTGAGTTGGGTTACATAAAGTTGACATACGGTTAAGGACCGAGATCCATCTAATACCACTTGTACACAAATTTTTACTTTCCTATTACCTGCTATGTGTGGACCAACTGACACGAACCCCGAACGCCCAGCGAAAATGAAGATCTGAATATTTGTCCACCTCCGAAAGATATGAGACTTCTTCCGGGACTATCACCCGTGCTGGCCGAGGCCTCGATCCTTGCTTACTTACTTACTTAAGTGGCGCTACAGTCCGGAATGAAACTGACCGTCAACCAAAATGCCTCTCCAATTACCCGCCGTGCTTAGCTAATTGCCTCCAGTTGAGCACTCCAAGTTGTTTGCGGCCAGTTTACACTGGTGCGCCCCAGTTAAGGCGAGGTATTCCTCTAATGTGTCCGACGTCTGGCTGGGAGTTGAAGACTCTTCGAGCCGCATTATTGGTGTCCATTCCTTCTACATATCCTAGACATCTTAAACGTTCAATGCGGAGTTTTTCGAACAGAGGCTTGCCGATCTACAGCTCGTATAGTTCTTGGTTGAATCTTCTTCTCCGTAGCCCGTCAACGCAAAAGGGACCGAACATTTATCGAAGAATTTTCCTTTCGAATCGACTAAGGATTTCTTCTTCCGCTTTTGAGACGGTCCATGCTTCAGCACCATAGAGCAGGGCTGGGATTATCAGGTCTTATATAGGATCTCCTTAGTAGTTCGAGTGAGGGCTTTACCACTAAATGCCTTTTAGCTTGAAGAAACAGCGGTTGGCAAGACTTCTTCGTTTTCTTTCAGAGTTAATAGCGGAGCCGAGATAGGCAAAGTCCCGTACTACCTCAAAGTTGTATCTGTCAATGGTGACGTTCTGTCCAATTCGTCAATGTTGGGAGTCCTTTCGTGTTGAAAGCATATACGTAGTCGTGCCCTTATTTACTGCTATGCTCATTTTTGCCGCTTCCTTTCTACAAACGTGGCTATGCCATCACGTGGAGTCCTACCAATTATGTCAATATCGTCGGCGTAAGCTAGCAGTTGCACCGATTTTGGAAAATTGTGCCTCTGGTGTTGGCTTGTCACATGACAACGCATCTCCCTGCCTTAATCCTTTTTTGGTATCGAATGTGTAGGCGAGGTCGTTTCCGAGTTTCCGACCCTGATGGAGAAGCGAAAGCTCTCCATCGTCATCCTGAACAAACGGTCGAGTTTGGGCGGTATACCAAAACTAGACATGGCTCTGTATAGTTCGTCTCTATAAATGCTGTCGTATGTGCCTTTCAAATGATGAATAGGTGGTGGGTATCGATTTATACTTCTTGGGTTTTTTTTTCCAGGATCTGCCGAAGTATGAAAATTCGATTGGTTGTGGACTTTCCTGGCCTAAAACCGCACTGATTAGGGCCGATCAGGTTGTTGGTAAACGGTTTCAGGCGTTCACACATTACGGCAGATAGGATATTGTAGGCGATGTTGGTTAGGCTTATGCCTCTGTAGTTGGCGCAGTTCAGAGGGTCTCCTTATTTGTGTATCGAACAAACGATGCTGAGGTTCTGTTCTTCACGCATACTTTCTTCCGACCAGATTTGGCTTATGAGTTGGTGGATGTTTCTTTCTAAGTCAGATCCGCCGGGAAGGTCGTCATTTCCGGCGGCTTTGTTAAGCTTGAGTTTAGATATTGCTATCCTCACTTCACTCAGGTCGGGTGGTTGGCAGTTTTCGCTGTCGTTGCCAATATTGAATGGTTCGTCCTGCCTGGCAGCGGAATGTTGCTCGTCATCGCCGTTTAACAGTTTGCAGAAGTGGTTCTTCCATATCCTCAACATCGATTGTGGCTCAACTACGATATTTCACTGTTCATCTCGACAGGATTCTGTTCGAGTCTTCTTTCCTTGGCTTTGACGTGTTACACTTTGGTAAAACTTGCAAACATCATTCCTGAAGTGGCACCTCTCTATATCCTCGATCGCAAGCTTTTATTGCTCTTGTTTCCTCTTTCTAAAAAGCCGGTGTTCCCTTCTTCCTTTCTTCCCTTCTTCACCGCCTAAAGAGTTCGTTCTTGGTTTCGAGCGTTTGTCCATAGGTTTCTTGCTAGTGGGCGTGAGAAACCTAGCACATAAGTTGCGACTGATCTAATTGCTTGCTGGCATCGTTGCCATTGTTCTTCGAGATACGATGCTGTTGGTATGATGTCAGTCGAGAGGTTTAGGGTTACGCGGTGCTCAAAGGTTTTGGCGTGCTCTTGCGATTGCAGTCTTTCGACATTTTTTCACAGTATTTCTGGATTATTCTGGCGTGTTGGATATACGCATTCTTACCTTAGCTGCAACAAGGTAGTGGTCCGAGTCGATGTTAGCTCCTCGGAGTGTTCGGACATCCAAAATACTGGATGCGTGCCACTTTTCTATAACAATGTGATCAATTGGATTGACCGTTCGTTGATCTGGAGACCGCCATATCCCCCTAAGGGATATCGTGGTGAGGAAACCGGGTGCTGGCTATAGTGGAATTTCGTTCCGTAGCAAAGTCAACTAGCCTAAGTCCATTACCAGACGTGTTTTCGTGTAGTCTATGTTTTCCGACAATACTGCTAAAGATGTCTTCTCTTCCTACCTTTTCACTAAAATCTACCAGTACGATCGTGATTCGGTAGTCGCTCATAGGTTTTGTCAAGGAGCTCGTTGAAGCAATCCATAGCTATATCATCTTTTTCCTCCATCGGGGCGTGAGCGCAAAAAAGGCTTACGTTGACGAAATTGGCCTTGAAGCGGATTTTGTTAAAATAAGACTTCGTTCTTAATTCTGGCACTTATAACAAATCGGCATCCGAATAGTCGCTGTTTCTGCTCATTATAACACGGTCCGTGGTAGATGTCACAGGTTTTCATCCTCCTTTTGCCCGGCCCATCGTATTGTATTTCCTGGATGGCAGTAATGTCTGATTTGTAGCAGTTTAGGGCTTCCGCTAGTTGTTAGCTTGCACATCTCCTGTTTAATGTTCTAATATTCCAGGTGCAGATACGAACGTCGTTGTCCTTTTTGTGTTAAGCAGGTTCGTCAGCAATAAAATCAGTCCTCTCCGAGGCTATTGGTTGCTTCGTAAAATTAAGTTTATTCCATGGTTGGGTAGTTAACCCAAAGCACAACCCCCAACCTGGATGGCGAGGTCTAACTTATTAGATACCCCTAGGACACGGGCCATCAATATCCACTACGGGATTGAGCGTTGCCATTGGCCTTTCGGTTCATCCGCCACCATCTCTGTTCAATGGACAGCAGGCCGGGTATTCATTCCGTGCCATTCTCACCTGGCTGTTCAAGGGGCCTGACTAACCCTTGAATTTCCTAGCCAAACTGTTGTCCGAATATGTCGAAGCAGCTTGTCTATGTTCGCCTGGGACGTCAGGCCGGGTATTCATTCCGTGCCACTCTGACCTGGCTGTTTACAGTGATGCTGTTTTTCGTCGTGTTATTAACACTCGCGCTTATCTTTTAGTAAGTCGAATCCGGTTGGATTGGACCAGTACCCGATGGTTACCACTTGGAGGTTAAAAATAAGCACTTGATGTGTAGTCAGAGTTACAACCACTGGGCATTGCCAAGTTAAAGCCAATCAGAGTCTACCCTCGTTCTACAACACCCAACTACCGTTGTAACACAATACTGTTCTAAAAATCTGAAGAAGGCAAAGCAATGTCGCGCAGTTCTTTTGGGAGTTCCTTCGTGGTGCACAACTAAACCAAATTTTTGTTGTTTCCGAAAGTAGGGTAACCCTTAACCTATTCTACAAGCTTTAGCCGTTTGCTCATATCACGTATCATGCGCAATTCTCTGCAGACACACACGTTATACCATGGCTGGGAGTAACCTTTGTCCCCTTAACGACCTAAAGTCTCGCCAGCATTGACAAGCCAGAGCCCTTTTGGCGACTTAATTAGAAGCCACCACGTCCTATTGTTGCACACATTCGCCCACCTTACCATATATGCAATTCTCACCTCTCTGAGGTGCACATTCCCGGCTTGAACTTGCAACAAATTAATTTGAATTCATCGAACCAAAGTCTTGAAATTCACGGAACTCTGTGCAGAAATTAATTGCACAGAACAAAAAAAAACAAACGTAACTCCCGGCTCCTGCCATACAACACCGCTGCGAAATAAATCAGGAATTTTTGGTCAACTAACTGTTCTCTGGAAACAAAGTCCTCTTTCTGCTAATTTCGGTTTATATATGCATCAGCATCTTCCCCAGGAGTAGTTGTTTTTGTTTGGGGGAATTTTTTTTTTTTTTTTTTGTGTTCGAACCTATCTAGTGGCTGCGCTGGAGAGCTGGTGCGGTTTTGCCCCAAATGGGCAATCTACAAGCACCGATCTACAAAACTCTAGCAAAATTGACATCAACAAGTCGTCGTAGCGTCGTCGTCGTCTTCGTGGTTGTAGAATCGAAATCGAAGACGTCGTCGTGGAGTTGTCTTCGCCTGCCAGTGCTAGTACTACCACTACGGATGGGCCAAGTGAAGTCTTGTAAATCCGCAGCGAAGAAGTCGAGAAAATCACAGATCGTGATTTATTCCTCGGGTTCAATTGACGACTCGGTGAGTTGAGTTGTGTTTTGCTAAATTGTGTCGGTTTTGTGTGTGAGCTGTATCCCTCGAGGAGGAATCCTTTTTTTTTTTCCTCCATTTTTGTTGTGTTTGTGTGCTTTTGTGCCATGTTGGCTTGTTGTGTTCGATGGTGTTACTTACTGCTATCGGCCACGTAGGTGCATAAAAGGTACATCATGAGCGACTGCCGAGTTCTGTGTACACCCAAAAGGCTGGTTTCCTTACTCCTGGCATTGCCGGGAATTGAGAGACAATTCTTTCGGGTGTTTGTATCATTACAGCCTCCTCCAGTATCCGCCAAGTGTTTTGCATCCACCGATTGCTGTGTGTGTAGTGTGTCCCTTCTTCTTCCTTGTTTTCCCGTTTTTTTTTTTTTTTTTTTTTTTTTTGTGTTGGACGGGACTCGGTAATTGAATTAAATCAATTCGAAGGTACGATGTGAGTGGAAACAACTTGTAGCTGAAATTAGATTACTCCTGTGATACAGGTGCAATACCTCTTGTTTCTGTCCATGTTGTGGTTGTATGCCGTATATGGTGCAGTCCGGATCGGTGCTGAGGGATCCTTCCATATACAACATATATACGAGTGGCTTATGGTTTATCTTGCGCTCGCATGGGGAATGGTCGCGCATGTAGCGAGTAAAGGCCCACGCAAGACCGATTGCGATGTTCCTCGGCACCGGCTCTGATGGAACGCGAAGCGGAAGACACACAGTATGCCTGGTGTTGTTTGAGGGTTTTGCTCGTGTCGCTTTTTATGGGCTTTTTTCCCGGTTGATTCGCAGAGCAACCAAATAAAAAAAAAAAAAACAACAGAGACACACAACAGAATTGAAGTCGCGATTTATTTGTTTCGATTTTGTGTTAAAATTTGCCGGAGGAGTTGTTTTTTTTTTGTTTGTTTGTTCGCTTACTTTGACTGCTCGCTGGTGTGTCTGACAAAACAGTGTAATCGTGCCATTGGAGTTTATTGAACTGTACACCGAACGGAGGAATTTATTTAATTTGCCTATCCCGGTGCGAGAACTCACATGCATTTATTTAGGTGCGGTGTGTATATATAGATGTAGCTGTCCGAAGTCAAGCTGTCCGATGTGAAGAAAACGTATAAACAATGGCCGTAGTCCGGATTTCATATTTCGTAGGATATCGAAGATGAAGCTCAGCTCTCATGGGTCAATCGACCATTTCGACCAATGAGATTACAGCATGATCTAAGATATCTTACTTAATCTGAAACCCGGAACACGGCCAGAGTAACTCTATTTTGACTTCAGGCGGACCAGTGGCGTAGAGTGAATTGGGGTAGCCCGGCGCAGACCGAATTTATTCCGCCCTTGGTATTTTTTTTGCAGAAACTAACAAAAAAATTGGCTATGAGCGACTACGATGTACGATGCTTAAATCGTGTTGGGAGGTCGTAACGCAAAGGTAGGAAGAGAAGACATCTTTAGTAGTATTGTCGGAAAACATAGGCTAGACGACAATACGTCTGGTAAGGAACTTACGCTATTTGACTTCGCTACGGAATGAAATGTTACTACAGCCAGCACACAGTTTCCTCACCACGACATCCGTAAGGGGACATGGCGGTCTTCTGATCAACGAACGGTCAACCAAATTGATCACATTGCGATAGACAAGAGGCACGTATCTCACCTCGACATCCACAAGGGAACATGGAGGTCTCCGGATCAACGAACAGGAAACCAAATTATTCGCATTGCTATAGACAAGAGGCACGTATCCAGTATTTTGGATGTCCAAACATTCTGAGAGCCTAACATCGACTCGAACCACTACCTTTTCGCAGCCAAGGTAAGAACGTAACAGCAGAAATGCTGTGGAATATTGCCGAAAGACTGCAATCTAAAGTGACTGCCAAGTCCTTCGCAGATCGTGCATCTCTTAAAAATCCACCACCAGTATGGAATGTGGAAGAACAATGTCAACGATGCCAACGAGTCATTAGATCAGCCGCTGCTGATGTGCTAGGTTTCTCGTGCCAACCATCCAGAAAACCTTGTATTGATGAGGAACACCGATAGCCAAGAACGAGACCTACATGACGAGAGCTGCCATTGAGATCTATAGGCAAAGAAGAAGTTAAGAACACCGGCTTTTCAGAAAGAAGAAACAGAGCAAGGAAAGCTCGCGATCAAGGATCTAGAGATGTACCGCTCCAGGAACGATGTCCGCAAGTTTCACCAAAGTGTAAAACGTCACAGCCAAGGATACAAGGCTCGAACAGCATTCTGTCGAGATCAACAAGGAAATATCATAGTTGAGGCACAGTCGATGCTGAGGCTATGCAAGAACTACTTCTGCAGACTGTCAAACGAAGATGACAAGCAACATTCCGCTGTCAGGCAGCACGAACCATTAAATGTTGGTAACGACAGGGAAAACTGCCAACCACCCGACCTGACTGAAGTGAGGATAGCAATATCTAAACTCAAGCCTGACAAGGCTGCCGGAAAAGACGGCCTTCCCGATGAGATTTATAAAGCCGGGGGAGATGACTTGATAAGTAAAATCCAGCAACTCATAAGCCAAATTTGGTCGGAAAAAGTATGCCTGAAGAATGGAACCTCAGCATCGTTTGCCCGAGACCCTCTGAACTGCACCACCTACAGTGGCAATAGTTCCCTAAACATCGCCTATAAGATCCTATCTGCCTTAATATGTGAACGCCTGAAGCCGTTTACTAACAACCTGATCATCGGTCCTTATCAGAGTGGTTTTAGGTCAGGAAAGTCCACAACCGATCAAATTTTCACACTTCGGCAGATCTTGGAAAAAAACCCAAGAAGTCCAAATCGATACCAGCCAAATATTCTTACACTCTTAAATAGCGCTAAGATCCAGATCAACCATTATGCCTCTTCAACTAGCCCGGCCCTTAGCTAACTGCCCTCAGTTGCGCACTTCAAGATAGTTGGTTGAGGTCGGTTTCTAATTGTGAGCGCCACTCAAGCCGAGATCTTCCTCTACTGCGTCCGACATGTCGGGCGGAAGGTTACTATGTCGGCAACCTTGTTAAGCGCAAGATGAGATTTTGATATTCTTAGTGCACTTAGGTCGGGTTGTTATATAGAATGCTTCGTTCTGTCTGACAGCGGAATGTTCTTCGCCATCACCGTATACAGTCTGCAAAAGTGGTTCTGTCAGATCCTAAACGTCGACATTGTCTCTACTACGATATTTCCTTGTTCATCTCTACAGGGTTATGTTTGAGCCTTGGCGTTTTTAAAAATTTAGTAGTCCGAGTCCATGTTGACCCTTCGCAAGGTTTGAACATCCAAAATACTTAATGCGTGTCCCTTAACTAACGCGATGTGATGAATTTAATTGACCGTTCGTTGATCTGGAGGACCCCTTGTCTCCTTATGGATATCAAGGTGCTAAAACCTTGTGCTTAGCCTTATGTGGAATGTATTTTCAGACAATACTGCTTCCTACCTCTGCCTTAAAATCTCCCACCACGACTTCCACATTGTAGCCTGGTAGTCTCTCGTTAGTTTTGTCCTAGAGTTCGTAGAAGCAGGCTTTGGCATTATCATCATATTCCACCTTTACAGCGTGAACCCTTATAAGTCTTAAGGTTGTCGAATTTGGCTTTCCTGTAAAATTTATTTTCCGACAGCGACTTCTACTTTTTAGCCTGATAGTCTCTCTTAAGTTTTGGCGCAGAAGCTCGTAGAAACATGCTTTCGCCATATCATGATATTCCACCGTTACAGCATGAACCCATATAAGGCTTTATGTTGTCGAATTTGGCTTTCATGCGTACATTTACAATGCGTTCGCCAATGTCCAAAAAGCATAAAACTGCTTGACTAATTCTAGCACTTATAACAAACGCACATCCGAATAGTTGCTATTTCTACGCTCCATAACGCGGGCCGTAGTAGATGACACAGTTTGTCACCATCTTTTTGCCCGGCCTCAGTAAGCTTAGGTCTTCCGCTAGTTGTTCACCTGTACCTCTCCTTTTTAATGGTTTCACATTCCGACAACTGTAAAATCAGTCCTTGCCGAGGCTCTTGGTTTTTTTTTCCGTGAGTGGGTAGGTAACTTAAAGCACAACCCTTACCCGGACGAATAGGCTCATGTGTTCACCAGAGAACACCAGGGCGGATAATCCGAGCCAGTTATTCCGAGTAGGCTCTTTCATAGAGCCGCTGTTTTTCGTCGTGTTGTCAACCCTCGCACTTATAAGTCTAGGAAGTTAAATCCGGTTGGATGAGACTAGTATCCGATGGTTACGACTTGAAGGTAAAATAAGGACAATTGATTGTATTCAAAGTAACAATGGCTGGGCTTTGCAAAGTTAACGCTGATCAGAGTTTATCATCTCTGTATGACATCTAACCATCGAGATAGTCGCGTTTGTATAAAACAGTAACATGGGAGGTGTAGTCAGATTTAGTGCTAGGAGTCTCATTCTAAAAAAAACCTTCTGTTGTACCACCAACAACACATTTATCCGAAATATCAGTCAAATAGGCCGGAAAGTTTGGGCTTCAGTATCAATTACAGACTCCAGATCTCTACGTATACTGGAAAATAAAAAAGTACCCAAGATCCTCTTAAGAAATAACACTTTGAACCTATATGTCCCTATGGACATTTCCAAACCTTTCGCCTAAGCATACGATGATCACTCATTCAAACGCAGTCAGCACTTCGCACGAAAAAGATTGGTTGGCTACCCCTGGCAACATCCTTCTTCTGGTAACCACGAAACTTATGAAAAATAGGTGGAATACATTTTGAAGAGTGCTCTCGTGATTGAAACATCAAAACACACAACACGCCAATCATGTGCACCAGTGAGTAATGATGTACACCTACACCTATCCCCGACCTGACTGACTGACTGGCTGCGCACTCGCAGTCGATACAAATTGCGTGCTCACCCCCACAACACAGTCCCGAACCACCGCCGCGCCGCCTCGACACTCACAGCCCGCACCAGAGCACCAACATCGACCACCGAACAGACCCTGTGGCAGCTTTTGTTTCCATCACCATGTATCCCCGAACATAATCGGTGCGTGTAGATTCAATTAAAATGCAAATGGCACTCGGGTAATAAAATTAAAGCCTACGTTCGACAACTCGTGCTCCAACGGTGAAGACTTATGTCCCAGCGAAGGGAGGCGACATGCAAAGCGCCGAGATTATTAACTGCGCTCGTATGCAAATCATGCCCGTCACTCAGTCAGTCGACCGGGACCGGGACAGGCGTTGTGACAGTCTTCACCATAACCTGGCGCGAGCTATTCAAATGCAAAAAGTGTGTGTGTGTGGCTCAAGCTTTATATTGCTGATTAATTGATTTATGTTAAGTGAATCGAATGAGTCATGTTACACCACGTTAGACCACGCTCCCAGAACCACCACGTGAGCCGAACCACGCGCTGACGTTCTAATTGTGTGCCCAAGAATCACCAATTCAATTGATGCAGAGTTTCTCAAACTGCCGGATGCTTAGGGGGCTTCCGTTACACTGATTTTTTAATGGCCATGTGAACAAAAGACGAAACATGAAATTCCCTCGCAATCGGACCGCGTGTAGATACTTTATCGAATTTTAATGAAACCCCGCACGTCAGTCATTTACAGGTTCTGGCGAAAATCTAATCGAATCACACTCGTGGAACTAAATCTAAATTCGCTGGCAATTTGCATAGACATGTAGTGGGTGCATGAGCTGCTGTTGGGTTCCATCTTATGAAAAGTATCTCGCCGAGCGATCAATGTACTGCGCGCAGTACATAAAAATAAAAAAAATAAAAAAATAAAAAAATTTACAAAGTAAAAGTTCAACCGAAGAGTATACGACATCCCAATGGCGCTGGCAGATCGAAATCTGGGAAATATAAGGTATTGGGTTACATCCGTGCAAAGAGCCGGAGCTGAGAGATGAATGAAACCTTTTTGGAGCACACTTTTTGGGTCAATCGAGTCACGGTGTGATATAATTGTTCTCGACAGTTACGAACGTCTAGTTATCCCTCCCATCCACCAGCAGAAATGTTTGAGAATTTTTTATTCATTGATCTCGGATGAGAGAGGAGGTTTTTGAACTCTTTCACAGTACGGTACGGTACGGTACGTTACGTGTCTTTCAATTTGTTTTCGCGTGCATGCTGTGGGCCGGAGAAAATTGGAGCGTTTCCTGAATTAATGCGGATCTTCGAATGAATTTGTTTTTTTTTTTTAATTTTTTTTTTTAAATTGTAAAGCATAGTAAAGCTATGCTGACGTTGTTGAAGTTTGTTTTTGAATAAAATGGCAGATTTTTGGAAAATATTTTAAGCAGAAAAGGGGTTGCTGGGGCACCAACATGATGTGACTTTCTTCATTCAGTAATGTTGACAGTTGACGCAAGGTTTTTTGAAGGCACTGTGTTACATTTTGACTTCAAATTTGTTAACGGTGTAGTCCAAATCTGTACTTAGCCATGTTTGTACCTGAAAGTTAGTGTTGTGTATCCAACAATATGACCCACGAAAGACTTGGTGAAACCCGCATGTCTGAAGAATGGCCTGGTTGCTGGAACGTATTCTAAAGCGATCATTATCAGCAAACCAGACTCATTACACAAACGCGGAACGTGAAATGCACTCAAAAAGCAGTTCTTGCGGTATCTAAGGGTCTAGTTGTCAATTTATGATTGTGCGCTAAAATGCAAGGTGGGCCAAAAGAGATCACCCTATTGGAAGATGCTCTTATTTTTGCAAATGGTCGCCATTGTCAAATCTCTTTTGGCATTTGTAGACTAGACAGGTGTGGAATACAAGTGAACAAGCAATGAAGCGATACACTCCCTTAAGAACGCGGTATAATCGTGTCTACTTTTTTGCGTAACAATTCGCCGCAGCGTGAATTCCGTCGGCGATTCACCGGCCATCCGACATTGACTGCTCAAACATTTCGACGTTTGGCCACAAACCTTGAAGAGTATAGGACCACACGAGACGATGCCAAGAGTGGCCGGCCCCGGAGCGCCCGTTGTGCCGAGAATATCGCCGCTGTTGCCTGGGATGTCGAGCTGTCGCCGGAAGCATCGACCAGACGCCGTGCCTCGCGATTAGCCATCAGACGGTGGTCCCTAAGGCGAATTTTGGTCAAAGGCGAATTTCTGGTCCCGTACAAAGTCCAGTCCGTACATCAGCTGCTGCCTGTCGACCGCCAAAAGCGTGTAACCCACGACCAAGCCATCCTCAATCTCCAGAAGGAAGTGGACGATTTTTCGCCGTGCCTCGCAATTAGCCATCAGCCGGTAGTCCCTAAGGCGAATTTCGGTCAAAGGCGAATTTTTGGTCCCGTACAAAGTCCAGTCCGTACATCAGCTGCTGCCTGTCGACCGCCAAAAGCGTGTAACCCACGACCAAGCCATCCTCAATCTCCAGAAGGAAGTGGACGATTTTTCGACCAAAATCATAATGAGTGATGAGGCTCATTTCCACCTCAGCGGGTACGTGAAAAAGCAAAAGTATCGCTTCTGAGGCACCGAAGTTACTGCATGGTGCGCTGTCCACGCTGGATGAGTCTTTTTTTTTCGAGAACGCCGCTGGTCAAACGGCAACAGTGGACGATGCCCGCTATAAGCCCATGTTAACTGAGTTTTTTCTGCAGCAATTGGACGAATTAAGACTGGAGGACATGTGGTTCCAACAGGACGTATCAACGGCACACACTGCGCGAGCCACTACCGATAAAAATGAGAGCCAAACAACATCGGATGACGACTTTTGGCCCACCTTGTATTATGGTAGGCACTGAAGAGCATATGCTTGCTTATAGCCATAACTTTAAGTTTTACCATAGATTATACCTAAGGCCATACAGATGACGCATTGAGAACGAAACTTTTGCTCACCAGCTTCATGGTAAGGGCGGGCGGTGTGTAAGTGCACATATGGGAAAAGAGATCCAAATTATATGGCGGGCTGTGCCATTACGACCCGCCATAGAAAATTTTTTCTTGTATGCAGTGCGTCATCCGTATGGCATTACAATCTTTGGTTTTACTAAGCATCACCTGTGCTTATTCATCTTTGCAGTGGTAATCATTGCATGTCGGTCTTATCAAGGTAGAGTTGATTCGCCAATCATATGACGGTAATAGTTCAACCCAAAAACAAGATGACTGACCCGAAACTTTCAGCCTACTATCCAGCGGTCAACAGAGAAGAGTACGATCAAATTGGTAGTAGCCATAACCGTAGCGAACACCACTGTCTCGCTCGAACCCCATACTATTACCGATTTCCTAAAGTCCTCGCAAGACCAACCCATTTGAACAGGAGTAATCAACTAACCTCGTGTAGCTGTCAGAAGCACATGAAATCCTAAATGTCTGAATGGTTAAGTTATCCAATGATTAGTTGAATAAATGCGCGTTCGTGCAAGTGGGACTTGGTGCTTTATTCGATCCATATGATATCAAATTATGAGTATACGGTATACCTGTTGCAACGAAAACGGCCCTCAGGATATGTCATGACCAGCTGATCTATCAGTATCCCCATGGTCTTAAAACGAAGGAAAATAATTGCAATTGGTCAGTAGATTCCTCTTTTTTAATGGCGGGCTTTGTGAAGAGTTCTGGTCTGATTCCGCGAGATAACTTGTTGTCTCACGAATGATAATATCAACTATCAGAAATTTTTTTTTTTTTCAAGAGAAACCAAAGGCCTCGGAAAGGGCTGGTTTTATTGTTGACGGTAGTTTTAACGACGCACGTTGGTATCTGCTCCTAAGCACCCAGTAAGAACACTTGTGGCAACTCTAAACGGGTTGGGGTCGTTTTACCGAAAAACAGATTCTCGAATAACGCTTTCCCCAGTAACGTTTTACCGAATTACATAATCCCGATTAAAGTTTTACTAAAAAACATTATCCCGAAACACGTTTTCCCGAATAATGTTTTCCCGAAATTTCCTACCTTTTCAGTACTGTGATGGCGACATTGACCAAAAGTACAAATCATGTGGATTTGCTATTCCAATTGATGAGAATCACGGAGAGCGCATTTAGTATAATACACAAGGAACAGCAACACTTGCTAACTTACTTGAGTGGCTCTAAAGTCCGGAATGAAGCTGGGCCTCAAGCAACATGCAGTCAGCTATGGACCGAGCTATTTGGAGAAAGCTCGGTCCATAGCCTACTGCTTCTAGTTAAGCTCTCCAAGCTGGTTGAGGTCGGTTTCTACTTTTTCGCGGCACTTAGGGCGAGGCCTTCCAATTCTGTGTCTGACGTCTGTCTGGGAATCGAAGAATCTGCGAGCCGCATTATTGGTGTAGATTCGTTCTACATATACTTGCCATCTTAAACGTCCAATGCGGAGTTTTTTGAACAGAGGCTTGCAGAGGCTTCTTTTTCTCCATAGCCCGTCAACGTAATCGGGACCGAAGATTTTTCGAAGAATTTTCGTATCAACCGAGGATTTCTTCATCCGCTTTTGAGATGGTCCATTCTTCAGCGCCGTATAGCACAACTAGGACGGTCAGGGTCTTTCACAGGATCTAATTAATAACTCGAGTGAGAGCTTTACTGCTGAATTGCCTTCTTAGGCCGAAGGAACAGAGGTTTGCAAGAGTAGTTCTTCGTTTAATTTCTGACGAGATGTTGTTGTCAGAGTTAATAGCGGAGCCGAGGTAGACAAAGTCCCGTACTACCACAAGTTATACCTGTCAATGGTGACGTTCTGTCCAATTCGTCGAAGTTGTGTTTCCTTTCGTATTGTCAGCATATACTTAGTCTTGCACTCATTTGCTACTGAACTCATTTTTGCCGCTTCCTTCTCTATACTAGCAAACGTGGTCATGACATCACGTTGAGTCCTGTCAATGATGTCAATATCGTCGGAGTATGCTAGAGGTTGGACCGATTCTTGGAAAATTGTGCCTCTGGCGATGGCTCGGGAGTTTTGCACAATCCTCTCAAGAATTAATTTTAGCAAGTCACTTGACAGCGCATCGCCTTGCCTAAGTCCTTTTTTGGCGAGAATTCTCCATCGTCATGGGCGGTATAGTATAACTAGACATGGCTCTGTATAGCTCGTCTCTATAAATTCTGTCGCATGCGGCTTCGAAATCGATGAATAGGTGTTGGGTATCGATTTGGACTTCTTGGGTTTTTTCCAGGATCTGCCGAAGTGTGAAAATTTGATCGGCTGTGGACTTTCCTTGTTCATCTCGACAGGATTCTGTTTGAGCCTTGTATCCTTGGCTTTGACGTTTTACAGTTTGGTAAAACTTGCGAACATCGTTCCTGGAGTGGCACGTCTCTATGTCCTCGACCACAAGCTTTTCTTGCTCTTTTTTCTTCATTCTGAAAAGCCGATGTTCTTCCCTACACGGAAGCTCTCGTCTTCAGCTGCAGGTTAGCCTTGTAGGTATCGTTCTTGGCTACGAGCATCTGTCGGCATCAAACCGAAGGTTTGTTGCTGGCGGGCGCGAGAAACCTAGCACATCAGTTGCGGCTGATCTAATGGCCTGTTGCCATTGTTCTTCGAAATTCGATGCTGGTGATATGGTGGTAATCGAGAAGTCAAGGGATACGCGTTGCGAGAAGGTCTTGGCGGTCTCTTGCGATTGCAGTCTTTCGACGTCCAGTATTTCTGGATTGTTTTGGTGTGGTGGCTATCCGCATTCTTATCTTTGCTCAAACAAGGTAGTGGCCCGACTCGATGTTAGCTCCTCGGAATGTTTGGACATCCAAAATAATGGATGCGTGTCTCTTGTCTGTCGCAATTTGATCAGGTGGGCAAATTCGTTGAGGCATTCCTGTACCAGCTTGGGGTATATGGTATCCGAGTTGATGGCCTACGTGGCCGTTTGCCTATCTGTTCGAATAGCAATAACTTGCATTTTCATAGACTCACGCATGAGTAGCGTGCAAGCCTCTTGGATAGCCAGTTGCTCCGACTGGAATATGCTGACAAAATCCGGCGGGCGGTATTAGACAGATATTTTCAGTGATTCAGAGTAGACTCCGGACCCCACATCACAGGATGACCGTGTCGAAATACTTCGTGTGGGTGTGATTTAGTTTTTGGAAACGTGATCATGCCATTCGCAGTCCAGCATCCTGATTCTTTCAGTCTTACTGTGCTGCATAAAGCGGTTACTTTAATGTGTAGGTCAAGAGACAAGAGATTCGTGCTATTGCAGTTAGGTCATCCGTCCTCAGTGCGCCCGTGGTTCCTATAATAACTGTTCCATGCAGCCTTTTTAGTTCTGTGAGGTTGTAGCCCTTACTCAATGCGGGCCACCATACTAAAAAGCCGTGTGTGAGAATTTATCATACCAATGCTGAGTACATCCACAAGGTCATCTTTGGTTTAGGCCCCACTTCCTTCAAAAGGTTGTGCTGCAAGCATAGAATGCAACACATGCCTTTCTTACTCTATGTTCGATGTTGTGTTTCCGGTTAAGTTGTGGGTCAGGCATGATACCCAAGTACTAAGCGCTGGAAGATAGTGTGAGTGGCTGGCCATTTCGACGGGGAAGGGTGAAATAGGGTACTTTGGTTTTGGTGGTCAATAGCACCAATTCCGTTTTGCTCGGGCTTACACAAAGGCCACAATTTACTGCCCAGTTGCTAACCTTGTCTAGAGCCGCCCCCATGATTTCGCTTATCACGGAGGGGAATTTTTCCGACACTAGTATCACCACGTCATCAGCATACGCGACTGTGACGATGTTGTGTTTCCGGTTAAGTTGTGGGTCAGGCATGATACCCAAATACTTAGCGCTGGAAGATAGTGTGAGTGGCTGGCCATTTCGACGGAGAAGGGTGAAATAGGGTATTTTGGTTTTGGTGGTCAATAGCACCAATTCCGTTTTGCTCGGGCTTACACAAAGGCCACAACTTGTTGCCCAGTTGCTAACCTTGTCTAGAGCAGCCCCCATGATTTCGCTTATCACGGAGGGGAATTTTTCCGACACTAGTATCACCACGTCATCCGCATACGCGACTGTGACCCGTTCCTCGTCTAATATAAATAAACTGCCATCAGTGTGAATCATTCTTTGATTCATTAAAGAACTCCCTGTACCTCGACAGATTTTTTAGGTTAGGAATCGGTTCCTGTCCTTGAAGTACCCTAAAACAAAAAGAGACTAAACTGTTCATGATTAGACATAAAGTGGGGCAGAAAAGTGAAACAAACTTCCATGATACCTACAATTAAAAGCCAAAGGCAGCGACCTGCGAAAGCGAAGAGTCGCCTTATTGGAGTCTTATTATAGCTTTAAGCCATTATGGAGTCTTATTATTGCTTTAAGCCATTATACCACTTCGAGCTATTGTTCGATTCTTTTCGCCATTGGTCAGAGCTTCATCTTCTCGTAGCTTGTGATAGCTATATCCTCCCGAAAAATTCTTGGAGACATTGGCGGCCTAAGATTGCCAACGTGCATTATTTTCCCAGAACACAATTGGTGATTTATGGTGTCATTAGAACAGAACCCTTTAAGATCTTAAGCTAATTCGAAGTTCACAAGGCATAAACGTCAAGATCTTTCCATCTTATTAAGTGATATTTTCTATTTTAAGGAATTCCATCATGTCCAAGAAATTTCTAGAACAAATTAAAGAAACAACCATCTGCAGTCATCTCGGGCCCAGAGTCAAAGATTTCCCTCACCTAAGTGACATTTTTTCAAAACATAAAGGAATAAATTCCTGCAAATCCTCGTAGACCCCAAGTTTAAAAATAAAACTCTCTACAGCCTCTGCGTTCAATCATTCAATCTCCATCTCTCTCATGATTAAGCAATTACCCTAATGCCTTGCACGATGTCACCTCAGCCGCATGCGCGCACTCACAAAGAGAACTTCCTTCTCCATGACAACCACACTCTCATCATGCATAGCAAGTCGACCACCTTTCCGCGAAACCCGTTGCGTATAAATCGTGGTCCATTGCACAGAATCTACGAAGGGACAGCGTGCATCGCTGTCCTCCCCGGTGGATGTCTGAATTACTTACGAAAATGACACTTGACTCTCACCTCGGCTCGTTTGTTGGTCGAAGCCAGCCTCCCCAGGTACTTAACGCACAATATTTTCAACTCCATTAGATCCAAGATGGACACACACAGATGCAAGGCATCACTAGAGTGGGCATCTGCTGGATGTTTTTTGCTAGTCACTGGTCACTGGTCAGTCATCATCATGAACATCATCAACATGATCAACACTATCATCAGCATTGTTGTCTTGAAGTCGTGTTGGGTTCGCTGGGAGTGACTGGATGACGACTATAGGCTGTAGGTACCACATGTACTCGTGCGTATACGTATCGTTATCTTGTCAGAGGTCTTGTTCTTGTTCCTGTTTGTGTTCCGCGATGAATTAATTTGATACCAGCCTCCTTCCATAGATGTGACCAAGTATTATTGCATCTTGTTGTCCCGTCCAACTGTCAAACTGGCTCAGCCTACTTCTGGCTCATCTGTCGGAAGTATTCTAATAACAGTTCCATCTGAAGACATGCTTAGAACAACAACAACCAAAAGTATCTCACCCCTCTCAGTCGGTTGACAATGAGCGGTGATCCGATTCGATCATGGGGAAAAGGTAACTAAAGGTCTTCGGCCCAATCGATGTCTTTACCGTTTCACTCAAGTCAGCCACCCAGTTTTGAAGGGAATTGGCAAAATAATCTAACAGCACTCGTTGGAGGGTTATGTAACGACGAATTATGCCCTGTTGCGCTGCTGGGTATAATAAAAGCCACGTTTTCCCCCAGATTTTCCCACTGCAATATTCACAGAAAATAAATTAACACAACTTGAGTTGAGTTGAGGCTGCTCCAGAGGAATAGCAAACAAACAACAAGTCAGAGACCGGAGGCATGAAGAACAACGGCCAGAGTGTTGGGTACCACATGGAAGGTGGTATATCTATCTAGATATACAGAGATCGGATTCAATTGGAAAACACTTTCTTGATCTAGTAAAATCGTTCAATAAATTATTTTGTAAGTGAGTGAGCAAAGAATTTGCATTTTACATTTCGGGATTGTTACGACGAATTGTTTGTTTGTTGGTGTATCTGTTCGGCTGTTATTGTTATATGTTTAGATACTTTATTTCTGGTTGAATCCATTTCAGGAAGTTTCTCTGTGGTTCGGAGAAGCTGTGGCATACATTGTGATAAATTCAGAAACAAAAAAGAAGAAATTTTGGAGCCATATTTGAGAATAAATTGCTGTCATAGCGTAATGTCAAACCAACAAACATTTTTCTTCTATAAAGCATACATTTCCAATTTCAAGAAGCAATTGCTTCTATTAAGCTTTTGTGTACTTGTGCAGAAACGTTCATCATGCACATATAATAAATGGTTTAGGTAAATGCGGCTGTTTGTCTCCAGATCAACGAACGGTCAGCCAAATTGATCGCTTTGCTATAGACAAGAGGCACGCATCCAGTATTTTGGATGTCCGAAGCTAACATCGACTTGGACCACTACCGTGCTGCAGCCAAGGAAAGAATGCGGATATCGAACACGTCACAACAATCCAGAAATATTGTGAAAAAATTGAATGTCGAAAGACTGCAATCGCAAGAGACCGCCAAGGACTTCGCAGAAAGCGAACCCCTTAACCTATCGATTGACAACATATTACCAGCATCGAATGTCGAAGAAAAATGGCAACGATGCCAACAAGCAACTAGATGAGCCGCAACAGATGTGCTAGATTTCTCGCACCCACCAACAAGAACCTCGTGTTTGATGACGAATGCCGACATTTGCTCACAGCCAAGAACAAGTCCTTCAAGGAAAAGCTGCAGGTGAAGACGAGAGCTGCCATTGAGCTCTTTAGGCAGAGAAGAAGGGAAGAACACCGGCTTTTCAGAGAGAAAAAAAATAAAAAGAAAAGCTCGCGATCGAGACTATAGAGAGGTGCCACTCCAAGAACGATGTTCGCCAGTTTAAGCAAAGTGGAAAACTTCAAAGCCAAGGATACAAGTCTCAAATAGAATCCTGTAGAGATGCACAAGGAAAAATCGTAGTTGAGACACAGTCGATGCTGAGGAAGAGAACCAATCCTGCCGACTGTTAAACGGCGGTGACGGACAACTTTACGCTGTCAGGCAGAACGAAACATTGGCGACGACAGCGAAAACTAGCAACCACATGATCTGAGTGAAGTGAGGATAGCAATATCCAAACTTAGGCTTAATAAGGCTGCGGGAAATGGTGGCCTTTCTGGCAAGCCGATTGAGATATAACTTGGTATGTAACATCCACCACCTCATAAGCCAAATCTGTTCGGAAGAAAGTATGCCTGAAGAATGGAACTTCAGCATCACTTTCCGGAACCACAAAAAAGGAGATCCTCTGAGCTGCGCCAACTACAGAGGCATATATCTCCTCAACATAGAACACCAGATCATTTCACACGACATATGAGAACGCGTGAAACCGCCTGATCAGTGTGGTTATAGGCCAGGAAAGTTCACAACCGATCAAATTTTTACACTTCGGCAGATCCTGGAAAAAACACAAGAAGTCCGAGTCGATACTGCGGCGTTTTTTGACTGGTGACGTTCTGTCCAATTCGTCGATGTTGTGTGTCCATTCGTGTTGACAGCATATACTAAGTCTTACCATCAATTTACTGCTAGACCGATTTTGCCGCTTCTTTCTCTATACCAGCAAACGTAGCTATGATATCACGTTGAGTCCTACCAATGATGGCAATATCGTCGGCGTATGCTAAAAGTTGTACCGATTTTTTGAAAATTGTCCTCTCGAGAATCATATGACAAGAAGTCACATGACAGCGCATCGCCTTCCCCAAATCCTTTTTTGTTGTCGAATGTGTCGGTGAGGTCGTTACCAACCCTGATGGAGCAGCGAGAATTCGCCATCATCATCCTTCAGAAGCGGACGAGTTTGGGAGGTACACCAAAACTAGACATGGCTCTGAATAGTTCGTCTCTAGAAATGCTGACGTATGCGGCTTTGAAATCGATAAATAGGTTGTGGGTATCCGTATGGACTTCTTCGGTCGGTTTTATTCCAGGATCGTCCGAAGTGTGATAAAAGTCGATTAAGTTGTTTGTAAAAGGTTTCAGTTGTTTTCATATATTACGACAGTTAGGATCTTGTAGGCGATGTTAAGGAAAATTATGCGTCTGTAGTTAGCGCAGTTCAAGGGGTCTCAATTTTTCTTATCGGACAAACGATGATGAGCTTCAATTCTTCAGGCATACTTTCATCCGATCAGATTTGGCTTACGAGTTGGTGGATGTTACAAAAGATCATAAAGTCATACAGATGACACATTGAGAATAAAAAATAGAAACTTGTGCTCACCAGGTTCATGGTACGGGCGGTCGGTGGCAGTTCGCACATATGAAAAACGAGATAAAAACATATGGCGGGCTGTGCCAGAACGACCGGCCATAGAAGGGCTTTTCTTCTATGCAGTGAGTCACCTGAATGACTTTATAATCTTTGATGTTTCTTACCAAGTCATCTCCGAAGTCCGCCGGTTTTATAAAGCTCGGAGGGGGAAGGCCATCATTTCGGCAGCATTGTTAAGCATGAGTTTAGATACTGCTATCCTCACTTCACTCAGGTCGGGTGGTTGGCAGTTTTCGTTGTCGTTGCCAATATTGAATATTTCGTTCTGAATGACAGTGGAATGTTGTTCGTCATCGGCGTTTTACAGTCTGCAGAATTGGTTCTTCCATATCCTCAGCATTGACTGTATCTCAACTGCGATATTTGTACATCTTTGTACATCTCGACAGGACTCTGTTGGAGCCATGTATCATTGGTTTAGACGCTTCAAAGTTTAATAAAACTTGCGAACATCGTTCCTGCAGTGGCACCTCTCTGTGTCAAAGAATCATAATAGCAAAATAATAAGAAACGCAAACAAAGGCAACTAAAGCCAAATAATGTCGCTGAAAAAAATAAGAAATTTCTAGCCTTTCCCCCCTTAACAGAGTAAATTTTCTAGACACCGATAGGAATAGGATGGTTTTTGCTATCACATACGGAGAAGCGTATGCGTAGCTGCGAAAATAACGCAAACTCCTATTTTACTCCTTCATCTATAGTTTCATTCTTCGATATCAACAGGCTTATTGTACTGTCTTTCTCATACTTTCAAATATCAATCTCAAACAGACAGATAGATATCTACCTGTCAGTAAACTACGGTTAATAAAGTGAGCATTTCTTCCCACGTTCTACCCAATTATCGACCTAATTGTGCTACTATTACCTGTTCACTGAAATTCTCTTAAATTCCTCAAAAAATCATAAAAACTACCGGATCACTCCATTAATTTTAAAAAAAAATATGTGTACGCTGAATCAATCTCAAACCTCACCGCCGCATATCCATCCGACATAGGTCACCGCTTGGCTAATTAATCACCCGACCATATCAATCCCATTTCGCAAACAATTTGGCGTCTCGTTAAAATACCCAACTTGGCCGTGAAGCGCTAAGCATGCGCTGTAATCGAAGCCGCCAACAAAATGCCCACTCAATCAAAACAAAAATCACCGCCGTCATCGTCGTCCGCATGCAATCAAAATCCGTTAAAATACCGCTGCGCCGCTAATCTCGTCCACAAGATTAGCGCCAATCAATTTATCACTCTCTCGATGAGATTTATTAAAAACGACTCTCAAACCAGCGGGCAGTTATACAGCTGAGGACAACAACAACATCAGCAAAAAAAAAAACCACTTATGTCGTTCCTGCCCAATTTGGACGACGAACAACAGCTGTCGCCACACTCAAATGAATTTCCTATCATGCGGCGTATGTTTCCTCAAATAGCCCACGATATGGTTAGCAAAGTACTGGAGATACATCCACTTCAGCATCATGCTGGCATCTCTTACCTCGCTCAGCATAGCTCTTGGAGCTCTTCAAACTCTTAAGTGTGGCGAACCAACAAACCAACAACAACAACAACAACAAAAAACTTCCAGAATTGGCCATTAAATAATTCACCTGATTCAAGGCGCGCATGACTTGCGTGTTCTGTGAGAATACTCCTTCAAATGTTGGCCGAAGACCGATCGGCCTCCTCCCCATTCATTCGCCAAGTGAAGGTACAGTATTCCGTCCAACACAGACAGACGGACGGTAATTTTGTTCCTCATATGGAGAACCAAAAAAAAAAAAAAAAAAAAATGTCGGTACGAGAGAAACCATTGAATGCCAAATAGACACGTAAACGCGGTAGCTGCTGGAAGTTGGAAGTGCAGATCTACTACACACACGCAACACGTTTGTTGTTTATACCGCAAATGCGGACATTTACTGCTTTTGCTTGAGTGTAATCATGACAATCATTTTATGTTTGCCCGCCCCTGTGGCACAGCACAAGCGATTGAGCTGCGTCCCGCTTACCCTATAGCTGGGAATTGTCTTCAAGTGGATTCAATGAGCTGAACAGTGGGGATGACAAGAAAGGTTGAAAATTTTATTTGTGTTTGTTTCACAGCACTTTGTGGAAGGAAATGGCGCCAAAAGTTTGGAAAAGCGGGTCTACTTCAATGGTGGTGAGGTTGGAAGGTGCCTCACCATAGCAACGGGCCGACCGATCATATTAACCCATTAGATACCAACCACCTTTTAAATTAAGACAATTAAAAAACCTTTTAAATATTTACTATTTATTTAGTGTTTTAACTATAAGACAAAAAATAAAAAGTTTAAACTTTTTTTTCAACTTTGGGTTTTAGAGTGGTGTACTCAAACGAGTATAGTGCGTACCAAAACAGTTGGCCATTCTACTGCGCAGGTCTCTTAAAATGTATTTTACAATCTCTTAAAATTGCAAAAACAAGCATAAAGAGACGAAATTGGGCGGAGCCATAATAAAAAACGACGTATACCCTGCCTTGTGTTCAAGATCGCTGTCGCGATCTCACTGAGGGTGGTTTCTTCATTTTCCTTCTTTCATACTGAAATTAGGAGCGGAGGAAAAATATAGACCATTATATGTCAACTTTACTTGGAGGAAAATATATTGTTTCGTTTTTTGTCTTGTCGGTTCTTTGTAGGAGTATGATGTGATCACGGTCGGATAGATTAAGCAAAACATTGCACATGAATTGATTGTGTGACTGTGTCTGTATGAAGGTGTACGGTTTTAGATTTAAACCCTATTTGCTCATTATGCTTTCGTTGATCATTATTAATTGTGTCGTGCATATTGATCATGTAGGTACTGATATTGGCACGCAAAGTAAAGTAAATTGCAGTGTCACACCAAATTTTTTTTTTGTGTATATCATTGAATTTGGGCGAGGTAGGTAAATTTAATAAAAAAAATTACAATTTGGGAAAACTTATGTCCTAGCAATGCTTTTGTTTCCGTGAAAGTGAATTCCAAATAGGAAATCAATAATATATATGCGTTATATCTTAAAATAAAAAACTCTAAAAAAAAATCTAAAAAAACTATAAAAAACCAGGCAACAAATTTATTCCTTGCCCCTACAGGTAACCAAATGCAAACACTAATCATGTCGTAAAACTTTTAAACTTAAGTCAAACAGGTAAAATCAAACATCATAAAATTAATGCCCATACAGGTACCTAGCGCTAAACCACGAAATGTTCAACCATAAAAAGGGTTGGGTACCCTTTCAAATACAATCGGACTTCTAGCTAGAAATGTATAAAAGTCGACCTCATAATAAAAAATTAGATATTCAACAGCATTTTAGTTCTAAGCACTGTAAAGTTGGGTTACGCATTGTAAATTACAGGCAAAAACGCTTAGTGATTAAATCTCTTTCGCGTCATTTTTGTTCTCTTAAATCCTCTCTCTGCGCAATCGACCGTTGGCCAACTGTTTTGGTACGGACTATACACTGGCCAGATGTGTGCAAATTGTTATTGTGAATTGTGAAATATTGCATTCTTTTTCGATGCAAAGAGTAATTTGGCATTTATCGCATATCCATCGAACTCTGCTCTGACATATTCTGCATCGTAAGTGCCTTTGTATTTTTTTGGGGAAATGCCCCCCTTTACTGCGAACCAAAGATTTCGGAACATTTGGTTTATTTTGCATTTTCACTGTAGGCCCTGCAGGCCACGCGAACAGAGTTGATGGCGGATCAGCTGAAAGACCAACTACATCACTCAACCCCTTAGTGTGTACTGATGGCCCCGTGCATATATGTATCTTATAAATTTGGAGCTCGCCCTCAATATTGGGGGTTATGCTTTGGGTTAACTACCACAAACAAAAAATACAAATTTTTAGCAAAACAAACTCGTTAATACCCATGGCCTAGCTTTCCCACAGCCATTCTCCTATTGGTAGCGTCCCCGGGTGGTGGATAGGAAGCAGGGGCCCTTATCCTTATGGCTGACACCCTCGCAGGGCTGGATATTTAATACAACTCGTGGATAAAAATAAATAACTTAAAGGCTGGATTAAGGTGTGTTCGTTCGTCTGTTGAGTGGAAGGTTGTGCGTTCAATCCCCGCCAAAATCCATTTCACTTTTATTTAAAAGAAATTAAAAGGTCGGTGTAATACCTAAAAGTATGCACACCATCTTGAATTTCTTCAAATTTAACGAACACAAGAAAAAGTGACTCCCCGAAGCTAGTACGGACACCACCCATGGAGTTAAGTCTCCACTACATCCAAAATCTTTCCTATCACTCTCTTTCTTTTACTTCTCTAACGCTCGTACTGTGGTAACATGTAAAGGGTATTCATAGCCCCTTGAGTACGTGTAAATTATAAAAAAAAATACGACCCGTGCCGATAATCGACCAGGCTGAGAGCCCTACGAAATGCTTAGTCACTTACGATGTATCCGGATACCAGACAACCTCCGTACCACCATGCCATGAATACATAATGCGGACTTAGGTGTGCCGATTTTTCTCCGGTCCAAACTATGAACACACCAAAGAGAAAACACAACAAAAAGCGGAAGGTCGGTCCACAAAAAAACAACACCTTCAGCACCTCAGGAGCAACACCTGGAATCATTGGTCTTGGAACCTCGCATCCAAAAGATATGCGAGGGTAACACCTCCTTCATGAAACCTCTACTTGTGCGAGCCACTTAAGGCGAGGCCCTCCTCTAATGCGTCCGACGCACGTGTGGCGAAGACTCTGCGAGCCGGAGTACTGTTGTCCATTCGTTCTGTATGTCCTAAAAATCTTAAACGAACAATGCGGAGTTTTTGAACCTGGGCATGTCGCTGTAAAGCTCGTTTAGTGCTTGGTTGAATCTTCGTCTCCAGAGACCGACAACGCAAACGGGACAGAAGATTTTTCGAAGAATTTTCCGCTCAAATCGACCAAGACTTTCTTCATCCTTTTCATCCGCTTTTGAGATGGTCCATGCCTCAGCGCCGTAGAGCAGGACTGGGATGATCAGGGTCTTATATAAGATCTCCTTAGTAGTTCGAATGAGGGCTTTACTACTGAATTGCCTTCTTAGCACGAAGAAACACTGGTTGGCGAGAGTAATTCTTCGTTTAATTTCTGACGAGATGTTGTTGTCAGAGTTAATAGCGGAGCCGAGGTAGGCTAAGTCCCTTACTATCTCAAAGTTAAATCAGTCAATAGTGACGTTCTGTCCAATTTGTCGGTGTTGTGTGCTTTCGTGATGACAACATATACCTAGTCTTACCCTCATGTACGGCTAAACCCATTTTTGCCGCTTTCTTCTCTATGGCATCACGTTGAGTCCTACCAATTATGTCAAAATCTTCGGCGATGCTGTGTGTCCTTAGTCTTATCCTCATTTACTGCTAAACCCAATTTTGCACCTTCTTTCTCTACCAATGATGTCAATATCGTCGGCGTATGCTAGTAGTTGCACTGATTTTTGGCAAACTGTGCCTCTGGTGTTGGTTTCGGAGTTTTGCACAATCCTTTCAAGAATCAGATTGAAGAAGTCACATGACAGCGCATCGCCTTGCCTAAATCCTTTTTTGTTATTCCAACCCTAGACTTCGCTCCGTACAGTTCGTCTCTATTATATGATGTCGTATGCTGGGGGCAAATCACCGCATCCGTGAACGGATTCCTAATCGTACGAACGATAATTACGTGATACATCTTTCGAACTACCGGATTGAGATCACGGCATTCGAATGCTCACGGAACGGAATTTTCCATTCGTAATAAATGTCGTACTAGATTGGAAGGGTTAAATGTAATAGTTCAAACGTCAAAAAGTTGTCATTCGGAAAATTTATCAAAACAAATTTATATCAAGAAAAAATGGATAGTGCTTTATTTTTTTATCTCAGTACTTCTGAGGAGCGTGAAAGTGATGAGAAAGTGGTTCGAAGACAACTGAGGGATAAAAGTGATCCACTTTCTTTGCCGAAAAGAGCGTAAGAATATTTTAAAACATCCTTTAAATGAATACATAAATGTATTACCATCTGATTCACAGATTTATAAAAAGATTTCGCTTAAGCAAAGAAGCATTTAAGTACGTTCTCTTAAAGTTAAGTTTGAATAACCAACAATTATCAACCGCAGTACCTCCAGTATTGCAAATAGCATCCACACTTTCCCTCTTGGCAAGCGGTAGTCATCAGCATTCAGTCGGCAACGATTACTTAGTTGGTCTGGCGCAAAGCACGGTTTCGAAATTCACTTCCATCGTACTCCAGCAAATGGAAGAGAAGCTGTGCCAAGACTTCATAAAATTCGATACACAGGACTCACGTAGGTGCAAGGAATGGTTTCTTGAAAAGTATGGAATACCTGGAGGTAATAAATTATTTATTTTTTGTAATGTAGGTACATATAACGAAAACATATTTTTTCTAAGTAATCGGGTGTATAGACGGAACGCACATTGGGTTTCAGAGACCATCTCTGAATGAGCATATGTTCCTTAATCGGAAAGGGTTTCATAGTTTAAATGCCATGATAGTAAGCCAAATCTTACTGTACTAGTACAAATATGTGAAATGCATTATCAATTTTTCAGATATGCGATCATAAGTACAAAATAAATGCCATTAACTCGCAATACGGAGGTGCAGCCCACGATTCCTTTGTATGGAAAAATTCCGATCAACGGAAATACCTCGAAGATCAATTCAATATCAATCGAAATCAAAATTCGTGGCTCTTAGGTAAGAATGCGACAGAGCATTAACTTTCCAATGCATTATCCTTTTTATTCTTCCATATAGGTACGGTGACCATCTGTTCATTATTATAATGAACTGTTCATTATTTGAAGTAGATGTTCATTATGAATTATTTTGTATTCAAAAACATAAAAATGTTCATTATTTCAAAAGCTGTTCATTATTGTTCAGTACTTTATTAAATATTATCACAAAATGATAATGCGAACGTGCCCTAATTTACTGAATGTGCAAAAATGGTAATGCAGTGCAACGAACGAAGGTACGTGGTCTTTTCACACCATAAAACATAGTCACTCGTTTCGTTCAAATGATTGCACATCAAAATTAATAAAAAAATGTTACGATGAAAAATATTCATGCGCAAGAACCAAGTGCGAATCAATCGTTTGCAATGTGCTGTCGCCACATTCGATTCAAGAAATCCAAACTGATTTAAACGCTGTTAGTTTCTTAACAATATATTCAGATTGCTCAAATCATGGAAGTACAAAAATATGCCCATTACTTGTCCGCTACTTTATGCCACTAAAAGGTATTCAAGTAAACATATTAGAAGTAGATAGTCTGCCAGGAGAATCTTCCGATATATTAACAAATTATATCTCGGATCTTTTGCGAAAATTTGAAATTGACACAAAACTGGTTGCCATCTGCGCAGACAACACTTATAGTAACTTTGGTGGAGCGGCTAGGAGAGGCAAGAACAATTTGTTTACTAAACTTCAACTATCAACCGGAACAGATCTCATTGGTGTAAACTGTGCAGCTCACATTTTAAATAATTGTGTGTTCAATCTTCAATAGAGTGTTTACCGTTAGATGTAGAAGTCATTGTTGTAAAAATTTATTCATACTTTTATATTTATACAATTAGGTTTGAACAATTAAAAGAGATATGCGATGAGGTAGATACTGAATATAGAAAACTAATGGGATTTACTAAAACTAGATGGCTTACCCTTAAACCATCAATAGAAAGAATTTTGAAGCTTTTTAAACCTTTGAAGCTTTATTTTTTGTCGCAACCAAAGTGCCCAACTATATTAAGAGATTTTTTTAACAATCCTTGGTTTTTTTTGCACATTGTCAGGCTAATCTTTTTCATAATAGCATTTTACGGATTGAGTCCCAGGAAATATGCATGATGGAGGTATCCCTAGTCATTAAAGAGCTTAAATCAAAAATAAAGCAAAGAAAAGATGAATGCTTTTTGCCAATAATAATTAATAAATGATAAAAGATTTAGAGCAAGAAGATCCTACAGTTTTAGGTAATATAAAAAAACACTAAAATCAGTGGGACGGTGCATTTGTTGAAATTGAAATCTTAGAATGGGTACTTCTACGTGCAGTTCTGTCCTGGAACCAGGTCGAGGGAAGTTTAATGTTTATTATGAAAAAGAGAAGCGATTTTAATCATGATGACTCTGAAGCTTTTGACGAATTTTTGTGTGTTAAAAATTATGTTTCTTTGGAGAAAATTTTAACATGGGAAGATAGTCAAAAGAGTGCAGGAGATAGATGGATGGAAATTTTTAAACATTTTATAGAAAAAAAACATAAGTTTCAAAAACATTTTTAATTGTTGAATTTGGCTTGTGTCTTCCGGGGTCGAATGACCCAACAGAAAGAGTTTTTTCAGTCTTAAATAATGTTTGGACAAATAAAAAAAAACCAAATGAAAGTCGAAACCTCATGAAATCAATTTTAATTACTAAATTTAACTATGAAATGACCTGTTTAGAGTTCAGAGAATATTTAAAACAAAAACCAAATTTAATTAAACAAATTTATACTTCAGGAAAGTATAATGAGGATATTTGTTTAGTTTTCAAGCGTTTATTTTACAACATTTAATTGAATTTGCCTTACATAGGTCCAAACTAAGAGTTCCTTCTGTAATATTAATTTGAATTTACTAAAGCAAAGACTGAATCCTTGTGTTATATTTTTTTATTGAGTTATTTCTTAAAATAAAAAAAATAATAATTAAGAACTGGGGTTTTTTTTTTTTGTTTTTTGTTCATTATTTGGAATTCAAACTGATGGTCACCGTACATATAGGTGACTCCGGGTATCGCCTCGAACCGTGGTGTATAACACCATATCGTAATCCGTTGGATGGCTCAAGCGAATCACTTTTTAACGAAGTTCATTCAAAGGCACGTTGCATCGTTGAAAGGACAATTGGCATCCTCAAAGGCCGATGGAGGATTTGAAAGGATTTTGGGAAACGAGAAAAAATGTAGATACAAACCTGAAAAAGTGGCCAAGTTCGTTAATGTGTGTTCTGCTTTGCATAACGTTTGCATTAAGTTTAAATTACCCTTTAATACACCGAACACGATTCCCGAGGGTGAACCAATGCCAATTGAAGTTGAACAGTCAACACAATTAACAAGAATCGGAGAGAAAATAAGAAATCATATCAGATGTTCCCTTATTACCAATTAAACTTTTATTAACTTAAAATATTAAACTCTGTATTAAAAACAAAATAACAAAAAATCACATTTGTAACAACAACATACCAACAAAATGCTTAGTTTTCAATATTTATTTATTATTTTATATAAATTCAATCTGGCAATGCCACACATGTAAAAAAAACATGCCAACAAATAAATAAATATAATACTGGCAATACCGCATAAGCTATATATTCGATACACGTAAGACGTAAATACAAGAAAAGCTCTTCTAGCAATTCATACCATAAAAGCTCTTCAAGCGAACACAGTAAATTGTATAAAAGAAACGACCAGATCAAATAAAAATCACTCTCGATTTGGCCTCTGATTAGCACGGTAGAGTTACCTCAGCCTCTAATCAACCTTTGAAAGAGTTTAGTCAGAAAATACCACGTAAAATTTCATTATATTACACATTTCATATTCAGACTTATAAAATAAAAAAAACATAATAAAATAAAGAAAAAAAAAAAACACTTTTGATTTAGTTTGAAGTTTTTAAAATATCCAATTGTAGTGCTTTGATTTGCAGTTCAATTTGATTCAGTGCCAGAAAACTTTTATGTCTCTCTTCTTGAATTTGGAGAAAGCTTTCCTGAATATCAAGCAGCCTATCGATCTTCGAATCTGGTTTTTTGTTAAATTCTGCTCCTGATTTTATATTTTCTTTAAGCAGCAACATTTTCGGATCAAGATTTGTCTTATTCATTCGCGGTTTGGTTTTATTTTCCTCAAAGCGTTCCTCGTTCTCCTCATTGCTGTTTTCATCATTTTCAGAAGCCACAACCCTTTCAACCAACGAACAAAAGGAGTCGTCGGAATTTTCCGGAAGCGGTGTTGAGCTTCTTTGTTTGTTTTGAGCGTTTCCAAAAGTCTTAACGCTCACAAGACCATCCACAGCTGCTTCTAGTCCGCTTGCTTCCAACGGGTGATTTTTTAAGAGGTTTAGAACTTTTTTTTAAAAAAAAACACAAAAAAAACGAAAAAATGAATGAAATATTTATTTGAATCGATAGTTTGAATTTTGCAATTTAATGTTTAAAGATAATTTCATGCAAATGTTGACCGCGGCTGCGTCTCAGGTAGCCCATCCGCTGAGTCCAATTTTGGCATACTCTTTCACACATATCGGCCGGTATCTCACGAATGAATGCATGGATGTTGGCTTCCAGTGCGTCAATCGAAGCGGGCTTGTCCCTATAGACATTAGCCATGACATATCCCCACAAAAAATAATCTAATGGTGTCAAATCGCACGATCTAGGCGGCCAATTGACCGGCCCGAAACGTGAAATTAACTGTTCACCAAACTCGCCTCGCAATTGCGCCATTGTTTCGCGTGCTGTGTGGCATGTGGCACCGTCTTGATGAAACCACATGTCAACCAAGTTCAACTCAGCCAACTCGGGCAAAAATAAGTCGCGTATCATACGTATTCACCAGGTCGATTATGACGAAGATAATATGGTCATACACCGCCCGCCCGTACCATGAAGATGCTGAGTAAAAGTTTCTTTTTTTGTACTCATGTGTCGACTGAATGGCTTTATAATCTTTGGTAGGACTCACCGATGAATTTCATAAGTTGATTTTGCTCACACACAATCCCACGTACCTACCCAAACTTACTTATTGACAGGCACCACACTTTCTTGGTGCATACCGGTGGACCAACGTCCTTTCTTCAACAAACATGTCAGCACGAAACCAATCCTTTTTGGCACACCAACGAACGTGTTGCTTGAGTTACAAGTCCATCCGCTCAATTCACACGATCAAACAGATACAACACACTCGTTCGAAAATAGGTTTCACATCAAAACAAGCAAAATATACCAACAACAAGCGATCACCGTCATCAAGCAGGGTCGGTTATGGTTAGTAACGGGTGATTTTTTAAGAGGCTTAGAACTTTTTTTTAAAAAAAAACACAAAAAATTCGAAAAAATGAATGAAATATTTATTTGAATCGATAGTTTGAATTTTGCAATTTAATGTTTAAAGATAATTTCATGCAAATGTTGACCGCGGCTGCGTCTCAGGTAGCCCATCCGCTGAGTCCAATTTTGGCATACTCTTTCACACATATCGGCCGGTATCTCACGAATGAATGCATGGATGTTGGCTTCCAGTGCGTCAATCGGGCTTGTCCCTATAGACATTAGCCTTGACATACCCCCACAAAAAATAATCTAATGGTGTCAAATCGCACGATCTAGGCGGCCAATTGACCGGCCCGAAACGTGAAATTAACTGTTCACCAAACTCGCCTCGCAATTGCGCCATTGTTTCGCGTGCTGTGTGGCATGTGGCACCGTCTTGTTGAAACCACATATCATGCAAGTCAAGAACTTCCATTTCGGGCAAAAAAAAGTTTGTTATCATCGCTCGGTAGCGTTTACCATTGACAGTAACGCTGCGATTCGCATCATCTTTGAAGAAATATGGCCCATTAATGCCGCCGGCCCATAAACCGCACCAAACAGTGGCTTTTTCGGGATGCATTGGTAGCTGTTGCAATGCTTCTGGCTGACCTTCACTCCAAATGCGGCAATTTTGCTAATTTACGTACCCATTCAACCAAAAATGAGACTCATCGCTGAACACAATTTTTCGATATAAAAGCGGATCCTCGGCCAGCTTTCCAAGAGCCCATTCACCAAAAATTCGGCCTTGTGGTAGGTCGGCTGGCTTTAGTTCTTGCACCAGCTGTATCTTAAAACGCTTTACGCCCAAATCCTTCCGCAAAATTTTCCACGTAGTGCTGTAACAAAGGCCTAACTGCTGGGAACGGCGCCGAATCGACATTTCGCGGTCTTCTGTCACACTAGCTAATACGGCCGCAATATTTTCTTCACTACGCACAGTACGTAAACGTGTTGGTGGTTTAATGTCCAACAAAGTAAATTTGGTGCGAAATTTGGTCACAATCTTCCGAATAGACTGCTCAGAAGGTCGAGAATGCCGATCATAAAATGGAACCAGCGCGCGATGAACATTTCGTACCGAGCACGAATTTTGATAGTAAAATTCAATAATTTGCAAGCGTTGTTCATTTGTAAGACGATCCATGGTTAAATTGCAAACCAAACTGAAGCTGTTTGACAGTGACACAAGGTACTAAACACACGTCAGCTGTCAAAACCAGTGTTGCCAAAACCAAACCAGCTAAAAAATCACCCGTTATAATGTGCTCGTCAGCTTGCGTAAGGAATTTTTCCTCATAAGGTCCTCCGCCAGTTCTATTTTTAGATGCTTTGTTGAAAGATAATTTTTTCTTTGCTTGGTGTTTTTGGTCAGCAAATACCTAAAAGTGATACGATATTATTGGACGCTTTCATGTGAAAACAAAGTTATAGTCACATTTTTCCACGATTTAACGTCCTTAACTGGTGGACCAGCAACATTCAATTTTTTTGAGAGTTCTTCCCACAGCCGCTTGCTAGTAGCTCTACCTTGAGCACAATTTGGCAACAAATTTTTCGCCAGATTGGGGTGCTCCCTCATGTATTCCGCCAATACATTTTTTTGTGTGCCGTTCAATTTAGTGCCACTTGTCCTGAAAATTGTGTTATCCATGTTATTAAAGTGTTTTTAATTGTTTTTTTTTTTTTCATTTCAAATCACTTTACTTGTAAATAAAAACAACTTACATTTTGTTTATCTTTGGTGTACGTGCCAAAATCAAATTACGAATGCTTTTGACTGACCGAATGACTTGTCGAATGAACGCATCCGTTTACGTATTCGTTCACGGATGGTATAATACCACATTACGTTACGAGTTATTCGATAACGTATCACATAATACCAAGTACACACTTTTACGTGACGAGTCATCCGTTCACGGATGCGGTGATTTGCCCCCTGCTTTAAACACGATAAATAGGTGGTAGGTATCGCCTTGGACTTCTTGAACTTTTTTCCAGGATCTGCCGAAGTGTGATAAGGGCCGATTAGGTTGTTGCTAAACGGTTTCAGGCGTTCATATATTCCGGCAGATAGGATCTTGTAGGTGATGTTGAGGAGACTTATGCCTCTGTATGCCAGTTTGGAGGGTCTCCTTTTTTGTGGAGGTTCGATTCTTCAGGCACACTCTCTTCCGACCGGATTTGTCTGATGTTGCCAATATTGATGGTTCGTTCTGGCTGACAGTATCCTTGGCTTTGACGTCTTGCACTTCTGCAAAACTTGCGAACATCGTTCCTGAAGCGGAACCTCTCTATATCCTCGATCGCGCAATTTCCTTGCTGTTTTTTCTTCTTTCTGAAAAGCCGGTGTTCTTCCCTTCTTCACTGCCTATAGAGCTCAATTGCAGCTCTCGTCTTCACCTGCAGCTTTACCTTGTAGGCCTCGTTCTTGGCTGCGGGCATCTGTCGGCATTCCGACAGTTCAGTTCGGCATTCCGACAATCAGCTGATCTAATGGCTTTTTGGAATCCTTGCCATTGTTCTTCAACATTCGATGCTGGCGGCGTGGGGTTAATCGAATGGTTAGGGGATACGCGTGCCCGAAGGCCCTGGCGGTCTCCGCGATTACAGTCTGTCGACATTATATTTTTCACAGTATTTCTGGATTGCTGTGGCGTGGTGCATATCCGCATTCTGCATATACTTGGCTGCAACAAGGAAGCGGTCCGAGTCGATGTTAGCCGCTCGGAAAGTTAGGACATCCTTAAAATTGAATTCGTACCTCTCATCTATCTCAATGCGATCGTTGTGGTTGACCGTTCGTTGATCTGGAGAGCGTTATGCCCCTCATGGATAGCGGGGTAAGGAGACCGTGTGCTGCCTGAAGTGGCATTTAGTTCCGAAGCTAAGTCGATTAGTCTAAGTCCGCTGCCAGACATGTTGTCGTGTAGGATATGTTTTCCGACAATACTGCTAAAGATGTCTTCTCTTCCTACCTTTGCGTTAACATCTCCCAGTACGATTTTAACATCGTACTTCGTTAGTCACTCCTACTCATAGGTTTTGTCAAGGAGCTTATAGAAGCAATCCTTAGCTATATCAACTTATTCCTCCGTTGGGGTGTGAGCGCATATAAGACTTATGTTGGCGAATTCGGATGCGGATGTTACAATGCGTTCGCTAATGTCTTGGAAACATAAGACTTCTTGCCTAAGTCTGGCACTTATACCGAATTCGCTTCCGAATAGTCGCTGTTTCTTCTCACTAAAACACGGTCCGTAGTAGATGTCACAGATTTTCATCCTCTTTTTGCCCGGCCCATCTCCTCGTACTTCCTGGATGGCTGTAAGGTCTGGTTTGAAGAAATTTAGGACTTCCACTATTTTTTTTGCCGTGGGCTGGTGGAAACATCAATAGACACGATGAGCACGTGCCTAAAGTAGTGTGAGATTTTTACTCACTAAAACAACCACCCTTTTCATTTGTATTGCAGCTAACTATGCAACTTATCTAGGCCAAAAATTGGGCGCCGGTTAAAATTCTTAACCCAACTCCCTGTTGGAGACATTAGTTGCATTTGATCCATACTACCTCATAACTCCCATCATACCCACAACACTTACCTGCAAACCCGACTACAACCATCATGCCAACAATAACAAAAAAAAAAACCTCCAAACCCATTCAGAGCTTGCATTGTCGTCACTATCTCACACACATTCGGAACGGATTAGCCCACAAAATAGCTAGAACTTTGAAATTTGAAAAGACTTGGGAATTTTAAGATATCACTCGCCAGCTTCGTCGGCTCTGTGTATCGAGAGAGGGCTTCACTCATGAGGTCTGTTTCTTGTATTCCGTTCAATTAAACGCAATTTGTTGCCTGTAACTGGTGGAGTTGCAGCGCAGATAGCAAGCACTGACTGCCACTATCCCAGCTAACCGTTGACAGTTCTCGAATGTGTCCAGAGTACATTCAGAGAGTTGACAACTCTCAGATCGAGTCGAGACTCTAACCGACGAATGATCGCAATTGAATTGGACATAAATAAAACGAGATCAATCAATTGATTTATTTTGACATCGCCAAGTTGGAAGGGGAGTTGATCGAGTTGATGCCTTGTTGTCATTGCTGTTGTTGTCCTTTTTTTTTTGACAAACCCAACAAGATCACCCGTACTGTTACAGCGGCGGGCCGGGCGACTGTAATTGTCTGTTGTCGTCGTTTTGCCTCGAGCTGATTATGTTTTCGCCTGGTTTGGGATAATTTTTGGCCGATTTCATAAAATTCTCGTTAGTCCGTCGGAATAGATGTGGACAGAGTTGTGTGTGTGTGTGTGTGCATGCCGGAGAGTCATTGTTTTAGCCTGGTTAACATATTAACTGACTGATTGGACAGTTGTCGGGGTGATTGGTTGAGTCTGGGCCTTCGTTTATATGGTCTCGGTGGTGTTTTCATTGCGGCGCGTTGTCGGGACCGCTGTTGCTGCTGCCGATTTGCAAATTGATGGCCATATAGACAAATGGCTGTGTGTGTGGTTTTTGGCTAATTGCTTAAGTTGCCTAACGTGTACTTGAGGCTTGAGCAGTTCAACGGTTGCTCTGACTTAAGTAATTCATTAAGTTTTATGTGGAACATTTTATTTAGATTCTGTTGGCACACACATATATTTTATACTCTCGGAGAGTGTTGTATAAAGTAGGTCGGCGTCGATATGACTCATGTTAAGGAAATGTTCAGGATTTATGGAGACGTGTGGGGCTATTTGTATCCTGACGTTGGGAATGCGCGTTGTTTTAGTGCTTGTAGGCATAAAGTTTAGCCAGAGTGAACTAATCAAGAGATTTGCATATTGAACGGAGATATATAAAAAAAAAAAGGAAACCCATTCGTAAAAATATCATAATTACAAGCATTTGCGTTTTTATGAAAAAATTAGAAGAAATGTAGGAATCTTTCGGTCGCTTCTTAAGTCCGTTGGCCTAGATTGTCAATGTTGAAAGTTCCAACGCAGAGTCTTATTTAATTGGAAAGCACTCGACACGATGGGATAGGCCGGGCAAAAAGAAGATGAAAAACTGTGACATCTACTACGGACCGTATTAAAGGAAGCAGAAACAGCGACTATTCGGATGCGAATTTGTTATAAGTGCCAGACTTAGGTAAGAAAACTTATGTCGCCAAGACATTAGTGAACGCATTGTCACATATCGTATCAAACCCAAATTCGCCAACATAAGCCTTTTATGTACTCACGCCTAGAAGGAGAAAAAGCGATGATATAGCTAAGGGTTTCTTCTACGAGCTCCTTGACAAAACCTATGGGCGACTACCGAAGTACGATGTTAAAATCGTACTGGGAGATTTAAAGGTAGGAAGAAAAGTCATCTAAAGCCGTATTGTCGGGAAACATAGCCTAGGCGACAACACGTCTTTGAACGGACTTTGGACGGATCATTGATTTCACTACGATTGAAAATGCCACTATAGCCAGCACATGGTTTCCTCACCTCGATACCCAAAAGGAAAAATGGCTGTCTTCGGAACAACGAACGGTCAACCAAATTGATCACATTGCGATAGATAAGATACACGCATCCAGTATTTTGGATGTTTGAACATTCCGAGGAGCTAACATCGACTCGGACCACTACCTTGTTGCAGTCGAAGTAAGAATGCGGATATCCACCACACCACAACAATCCAGAGATACTGTGAAACACTATAACATCGGAAGACTGCAATTGCAAGAGACCGCCAAGGTCTTCGCAGAACGCGTACCCCTCAACCTCTGGATTGACCATACCACCAGCATCGAATGTCGAAGGACAATGGCAACGATGCCAACAAGCCATTAGATCAGCCGCAACTGATGTGCTAGGTTTATCGTTTCCACTAGCAAGAAACCCCTGGTTTGATGAGGAATGCCGACGTGTGCTCGCAGACAAGAACGAGGATACAAGGCTAAGCTGCAGGTGAAGACAAGAGCTGCCATTGAGCTCTGTAGGCAAAGAAGAACGCAAGATCACTGCCTTTTTAGAAAGAAGAAAAAGAGCAAGGAAAGCGCGCGATCGACTATGCAGAAAGGTGGCCCTCCAGGAACGATGTTCGCAAGTTTTACGAAAGTGTAATACGTCAAAGCCAAGGTTACAAGGCTCGAGCAGATGCCTGGCGAGGTGAACAGGGAAATATCGTAGTTGAGACACAGTCGATGCTGAGAATATGGAAGAACCACTTCTGCAGACTGTTAAACGGCGATGACGAACAACATTCCGCTGTCAGGCTGAACCAAACATTCAATATTGGAAACGACATCTAAAACTGCCAACCACCCTACCTGAGTGAAGTAAGGATAGCAATATCTAACTCACGCTTAATAAGTCTGCCACAAATGACGGCCTTCCCGCCGAGCTTTATAAAGCCGGCGGAGATGACTTGGTTAGAAACATCCACCAACTCATAAGCCAAATCTGGTCGGAAGGAAGTATTCCTGAAGAATGTAACCTCAGCAGCGTTTGCCCGATCTACAAAAAGTAGACCCTCTGAACTGCACCAACTACAGAGGTATAAGTCTCCTAAACATCGCCCTCAAGATACTATCTGCCGTAATATGTGAACGCCTGAAACCGTTTACCAACAATGTGTTCGGCCTCTATCAGAGTGGTTTTAGGCCAGGAAAGTCCACAACCGATCAAATGGTCACACTTCGGAAGATCTTGGACAAAAACCCAAGATCGATACCAACCACCTATTCATCGATTTCAAGGCCGCATACGACAGCATTTATAGAGACAAGCTATACAGAGCTATGGCTAGTTTTGGTGTTCCGCCCAAGCTCGTCCGTTTTTGTAGGATGACGAAGGAGAATTCTCGCTGCTCCATCAGGACCTGAAAACGACCTCACCGATACATTCGACAGTAAAAAGGATTTAGGCAAGGCGATGCGCTGTCTTCAATTTGATTCTTGAGAGGATTGTGCAAAACTCCCGAACCAACACCAGAGGCACAATATTTCAAAAATCAGTGCAACTACAAGCATACGCCGACGATGCTGACATCATTGGTAGGACTCAACGTGATGTCATAGCCACGTTTGCTAGTATAGAGAAGGAATCTGCAAAAAATTACACTTGCAAGGCAATTCAGTGATAAAGCTCTCACTCGAACTCTCACTCACTATATAAGACCATGATCATCCCAGTCCTGCTCTATGGCGCTGAAGCATGGATCGTCTCATGAATGATGAAGAAATCCTTGGTCGATTCGATAGGAAAATTCTTCGAAAAATCTTCGGCCCCGTTTGCGTTGACGGGCTATGGCGACGCTGATTCAACCAAGAACCAAACGAGGTGTACACCTTCATGCTACTCGCAAAAAAAAATGCGCATTGGACGTTTAAGATGGCTAGGACATGTAGAACGAATGGACACCAATACTCCGGGTCGCAGAGTCTTCGATTCCCAGCCAGACGTTGGACGCAGTAGAGGAAGACCTCGCCTTATGCGGCGCGCACAAGTACAAACCGACCTCAACCACTGGAGGCAGTTAGCTAAATACCGTGCTAATTGGAGACGCATGCTGGTTGAAGTCCAGGTTCATTCCGGACTGTAGCGTCACTCAAGTAATGTAAGCAGTAGATCAGCAGTCACACATAAAATACATATAACGGGTGGTTACATTTTAAGGGCCGATGTTGAATGTGAACCACACCTGAATGTCAAGTTTTTTTCTGCATTTCATTTGACATTTCGCAGTTTCTGACTAAGTCAATTTGAATAATGGAAAGATACCCAAGCGAGCAACGCGTTAAAGTTATTCAGGCTTATTATGAAAATGGGTGTTCAAATCAAAATGTATATCGTGCACTTCGTCTTTTTTTCGGTCAATTTTATCATACAAATGGGCGTACAATCGGAAAAATCGTACAAAAACTTGAGCAAACCGGGGCTGAAGGAGATTTGATAACACCAGTGCATGCTTAGACAGCTCGTACTGCAGAAAATGTTGCTGTTGTTCGCGATAGTGCGGATGAAGTGCCGTCCACCTGAACTCGTCGTCGAGCCCAATAATTGCACCTCTCACGCTCGTTCTTGATGGACAATATGCATAACGACTTGCATTTACACGCTTACAAGGTACAATTGACTCAAGAACTAAAGCCTCTTGACCATTTCAAGCGTCGTCATTGGTCAGAATGGTGGCAAGAAATGGCAACAGTGGATGATCCGTTTTCGAAGAAAATCATCTTCAGTGATGGGAGCAAATTTTCACCTCAGTGGATTGGTCAATAAGCAGAATTGCCGCATTTGGGCGAATGATAGTCCAAGAGTGATTGTCGGAAAACCAATGCACCCACAAAGAGTGACTGTTCGGTGCGGTTTATGGGCTGGCTGCATGAAATGAGGCCTGTCAGGCAGTTACCGAGAATGGTGTTCGCTATCGTGAGATGATAACGAATTTTTTATGGCCCGAATTGGAGGATATCGATGTGGACGATATGTGGTTTCAACAAGACGGTGCCACTTGCCACACAGCTAACGAAAAAATGGCTCTTTTGCGCGACAAATTCAATTGCCGTGTTATCGCACGCGGCGGCGGTGTCAATTGGCCGCCAAGATCATGTGATTTGACACCGTTGGACTTCTTTCTTTGGGGTTATTTGAAATAACAGGTGTACGTCGATAAGCCAACAACTTATCATAGCTAAAGGATGAGATAGTTCGGCAGATTGACGGCATAGAACCTTAATTATGCCTCAGCGTCATAGAAAATTCGGATCATCGGATGGAGGTGCGTCGCCGGGGTCACGAAGGTCATTTGGCCGATGTTTTGTTCAATAAATAATTGAACCGTACCAATATTATCATAATCAAAAGGAAATGACTATAATTTTGTAAATAAATTTGTTTCATTCAAAATCAACATCGGCCCTTGAAATTTAACCACCCTTACAAATGCCTTCTCAGTTCGGAGACACAATGGTTGGCAAAATACGTGACAGACAACGTGATATCGTTTTCAGCGTTAACAGCGTTAACAGCGGACCCAAAGTAGAAAACGTATCTAACTAATTCAATGTTGTAGCTGTGAACTGTGACTTTAGCCACATGATGGTTTATAATCGCAAACGCGGACACTTCTTCTTTGGGCCCACCTGTACGGATTGACGCTGTAGTTGCAATGTTTTCTAGAATATTATCCTGTTGGCTCGGGGGAGTTTTGCATAAACCTCTCAAGAATGATTGTAAAGACGTTGCACGAAAGTGCATCCTTGTTTGGTATTAAATTAATCGATGAGGTCATTGCCATTCTTGATGGCAATGACCTTGAAAAATTTATAAAAACGGCACGATTTTGACTAAAATTAACTGAACTGAATTTCCCCAAAAACTTTGGACCTTTAGTTAAGCAAATATAAGCCCAGCTTCAGGGTACGTAAGTGGTCTGAATGTTTTGACAACCAGGAGGCATTTATCAATATAAATGGTTAACTTTCCTAGTTAACGAGAAGCTGTGAAGGAAGTCAGTACGCAGAAGTGCATCAGTGGTTTACATGTTAGGTGCGGACTATTTCTCATCTGGTGATATTAGGTGGATTTGCTTAAAAAAATAAACAGAGAACACGGACCTTCTATGCATCTTCTATGTTTCCACTGAAGGTACACAGGGGTGCTTTCTTTTCAAAATTAACGTACCTACACACTTATATTTTGTAATTTTTTTTTTATGTTATACCCGAAATGGGTACCTGTTGATTAACTGCATGATCTCGCAAGGAAATGTTTAATCCTAAGTAGTTCACGGCATATCTCGTGCATACTTCTTCTTTTTTTTTTTTTGCCGGCATCAATAAAGACGAACGTAGGTGCAGCACTAGCGGCATCATCTCTCAGCTGCACCAGTGAATTTGGCCCAGATACCGATTAAATGTTATTTTCAACTTCTGAGACTTTACCCCAGACAGATGTATACACATGTTAAACTGCGCTGACGCCCACTTTCGTTCATTCGAAAGTTATTGAAATTTCACTACAAACCGCTGCGCCGCGCCATAACGAACCGCATTTGGCATGGTATTTCCCTCAAAAGGATGCACGATTTAAAATCACATAAAATCGTCGGTTTTTAATTTTTTTTTTTTTTTTGCTTTGCTCCCCCCACACACACCTAACACAAGTGTTGCCGTCGAAGATGTATAAACAGAAAAAAAAAAACTCAAAAAATAAATAAAACATCAGAAAATGATCGACGATGCAATCGGAGCGCCAAATCATTCTCTTGGCGCGCAACGTTATTAGCGATTTTATTTCCTTTTCTCGGGTCTGAATCATTGTTCTTCCTACCCATTAATTAAAAGCGAATTGGCTCACGTGGGCTTCACTATCTTAATGGTGCGCTCGCAGATTGAATGAGATCGCTTCATGCGGACTGTGTATCTATATCAATCTATTGGATCTTTCTGATACTCGTATGTTTAGGCAGGCACCCTTTCTACATCCTACATGTGTTTATGTCATTTTGGTATTGAAGAGCTGCGGCGAGACGTAGTAAAACTGTCGACAAGTCATAGAAATGAGATAGGAAAATCGCATTCAGGTGTAAGAAAGTCTGCTGAAGACCTACACTGTGTTGAAGAAAGTTCGTGCAGTTAAGTTAAATTTTTTATTTAAAGACTTTTCCAACTTCTACACAGTTGAATGAACTCATGAGACTAATGCTTGTTTGGCATTTGCAAGAGTTTGGAAATTATTAAGACAAAAGAGTTGAGCTGCAAACTACAAATAAAACAGCGATTAACCTTCGTGTCAATACGAGGGCACCCGGGTATCCATTTGGAATTTGAATCAATAAAAACATAATTTCGCCCATTGGACCACATAATGGCATTTTCAGTACCTTCTTGAAATATAATTCTGCGTTGAATGGTGTATTCCATTTAAACTATTTCCGATCTGTAAATTTTCTAAAATACATTTTTCCGAATGAATCCGACGCAGACGGAGACGACTTCAGTGACGGTGAGAACTCGGACATAGACGACATCGACAATAATGATGGGATTGAACAAGCTGAGAGTTCTGATTCTGATGCTTACGATGACGGTAATAATTATGAACATAGCGAGACTAATGAGGATGACCAAACGGCGCCTGAGATAAGCGATGTGTTACCAGCAAAGCTGATGGGTAGGCAAAAAAAAAATTTAAGAACGGACCATATGGCTTACGAATCCGCAAAACCAAGCAACCCGAACGCCAAGCCATAACATCGTTCGAGGCAGAAATGGGGCTTTTCAATCAACTCAATTGCTGTCGGAATCAAAGCTGTTCCATTTATTTTTCACCACCGATATGTCCACTATTGTAGTTCGTGAAACTAACCGGAAACCTGTGAGCGTTTATGCTATTATGAAAGCAAATAATCCTTCGCGAGAGCCTTAAGTTTGGAAGCCACTTACAACTCAGGAGCTTAATGGTTATCTTGGAATACTAATAACAGCTGGTGCCCACCATTCCAATAATATTCGATTTGATAACTATCTGACCCGAATGCATCGACTGATAGACGACAAAGCTGCCCCAATTCGAGATTTATGGGACATAATGAATGCAAGTCTCAACAAGAACTATAGGCCATCAGAAAACCTAACAATCGATGAGCAGCTTTTCCCCTACAGAGGTAGAACACAATTCACACAATACATACCATCGAAACCAGCCAAATATGGTATGAAAGTGTGGTGGGCTTGTGATTCAAAGACATTCTATCCTCTAAAAGGGGAAATATACACCGGAAAACCGAGAAATGGCCCACGTGAAACACAAGTAGGGGAATAGGTAGTCAAATGGTTAGTTCGTCATTACGAAGGATCCGGCCGTAATATTACAATGGACAACTTTTTCACTACTATGGATCTCGCCGATTATCTATTGAGTAAAAATCTAACGTTGGTTGGAACGTTACGTGCTAATAAAGCTTGTATCCCAAAAGAAATGCTGAAAAATAGATCACGTAGAGTCCAGTCGTCTCTATTTGGGTTCATGGGTAGTAAGACCATCGTTTCCTATGTTCCGAAAAAAGATAAAGCCGTTATACTTTTATCTACAATGCACCACGACAATGCCATATCGGATGATAAAAATAAGCCCGACATCATAAAATACTACAATAGTGCAAAAGGCGGTGTGGATGTAATGGACAAAATGGTATCACATTATTCTACAAAACGAGCTACTAGACGGTGGCCAGTTGCGATGTATTATAATATACTCGACGTTTGTGGACTGGCGGCCTACGTTCTTTATAATGAGCACAACAAAGCAGCTGCTATGAAAAAGGATAACCGCCGAAAATTCCTGCAAGATTTGGGAAAGCAGTTGTGCATGCCGAGTATTCTGGAAAGATCCGAAAATCCACTTATATTTATTTCAGCACGTCTACAAAATATATGGGGGTACCCAGGTACCCGTCGCGCTGACTTACCGTGTACCCCTTTCGTATTGACACGAAGGTTAAGATGTTTGTTGTACCGAGGCTATTTTTAGACCTTGTGTATCACAGAAGGTCTTTGTTTGACTATAAGAAATAGCAACACCTAAATGATTTTTCAGTTGCCCTCCCCTAGTGATGATCTGACAAATTATCCACGAAGTATTAATTGCCAGGAAAAACTTTTACCGACATAGCCTACTTACCAACTTAAATAATCCTAGCGGATTGCACTTAACTGGAGCAAATCGATTCATATGGTTTTTCGTATAAACGGACAAACAATTTGTCAGTATTTCTCAATACGGTTCCAGTCCCTTTTGCAAATGAAGCGAAATATCTCGGAATGACATTCGATGAAAAATTAAAATGGAAGTCGCATGTAAGAAATAAATGCGAAGAACTTAAAAATAAATTCAGAGAACTGTACTGGTTACTCGGAAAATATTCGAAGCTTAACCTTGATAACAAGCTGCTATTGTACAAGCAAGTGCTAACGCCGGTCTGACCTATGGTATACAACTATGGGGTTGCACCAGTGAGACGAAGTCAATGCGCCGTGATATATCAGGAATGAAGATCTACGCAGAGATCTGGGTATTCCCGCGGTTAAAGATTAAATGAAAAATTTTGCACGAAAACATAAAAAAAACTTTTATTGGGGCACGTTAACACAACGGTCCTCCGAATTCTTGACGAAACAAATTTATTGCGGTATCTTCAAAGAACTAAGCCCTTAGATTTGGCCCGATAATAACAAACCGCAAGTTAAATTGCGGAAAAAGCAGGACCTCTCAAAGGAAAGTTACCTGCCAAACATTCATTACTCGTGATGAAAAAATTGTTAGATAAGTCGTATACTTAGTTGCAATACAAACACAAAAAGGGTGGTGGTTTTAGTCGGTTAAGGTCCCACACTACTTTGGACACGTGCTCATCGTCTCTTTTGAGATTTCCACCAGCCCACGAAAAAAAAACAAAAAAAAAACATATGAGAAGGCTACAACCAACTGTGTGGATCGTTTTATTGTCTATCCCACCCCATCCTTAAAACAAATATCCTCAAAATGTCGGCTTTTTGGTGATGAAATATAGAAAAAGTTCATTGTCACGACATTTTTTCAAAATCTTTTATGGTTCGACAAAAAACATCGTGTTTCGCCTGGTTATGCTATGAGGTAGTGTGTAAAAATGTTTTTTGTAAAAACACGCCTCCAAAAAATGGGCGTGGGTTAATGATTTTGCATCAAATTTCTTGTGAAATGTTTAAAATTTTACCAAAAAAACGTTTTTTTACTAAAAACGCCCCCTAGAAGTGGACGTGGAAAAAAACTTTTGATGAACAAAGTGTAGACACTAGGATTGCCTAGACACTTTTTCAAAATCTCGAATGGTTTTGCCTAAACCACGTTTTTCTAAAAACGGGGCGTGGCAGTGTACGGATTTCAAAATTTTTACACTTGTTCTGCTGTGAGCAACAATCAACACGCGCACCAAATTTCATCATTCTACCTCAAAATTTATGGCCCGAAAACTGGTGACGTACGGACGGACGGACGGACATACATGGCTTAATCGACTCAGCTATCGATTCTGTGTAGATCCATATACTTGAAGCTATATTTTGCTAAATTATTTCACTATGTATCGAAACTAATATACCCCTATGGGATAGGGTATAAAATGTCCGGCATGAATCTGGGCCTCAACTCACATGCCTCGTCAATTAGCCCGGTCCGTAGCGCACTCCAAGTTGGTTGAGGTCTTTTGCTACTTAGGCGCGCCACTTAAGGCGAAGTCTTCCTCCACTGCGTCCGACGTCTGGCTGGGAATCGAAGACTCTGCGGGCCGTAGTATTGGTGTCCATTCGATGTACATGTCCTAGCTATCTTGAATTTCCAATGTGAAGATTTTTGAACAGGGGGCATGTCGGTATACAGCTCGTGTTTTTTATTTGAATCTTCGTCTTCAAAACCCGTCAACGCAATCTGGACCAAAGATTTTTCGACAAATTTCCCTCTCGAATCGACTAAGGATTCCTTCATCCATTTTTGATACGGTCCATGCTTCAGCGCCGTAGACCAGGGACTGGTATGATCAGGGTCTTATACAGGATCTTGTTAGTTGTTCGAGTGAGGGCTTAAATTGCCTACTTAACCCGAAGAAACAGCAGGAGTAATTCTTCGTTTAATTTCTGATGAGATGTTGTTGTCACTTGGCAATGTTTACAGTGAAGCCGACTTAGACAAAGTCCCCTACTGCCTCAAAGTTATTTCTGTCGATAATGACGTTCTGTACAAATCGTCCATGTTTTGTGTCCTTTCGTGTTGACAGCTTATACTTCGTCTTGCCCTCATTTAATGCTAAACCCATTTTTGCCGCTTCCTTCTCTATACGAGCAAACATGTCTATGACATCACGTTGTGTCCTGCTTACTTACTTACTTAGGTGGCCCTACAGTCCGGAATGAACCTGGTCCTCAACCAACATGCCTCTCCAATTAGCCCGGTCCTTGTGTCCTGCCAATGATGTCAATATCGTCGGCGATTGCACCGATTTTTGAAAAATTTTGCCTCTGGTGTTGGCTCGGGAGTTTTTCACAATCCTGTCAAGAATCAGATTGAAGAAGTCACATGAAAGATCATCACCCTGCCTAAATCCAAAAGGATATCGAATGCGTCAGTGACGTCGTTTCCAACCCTGGTGGAGCAGCGAGAATTCTCCATCGTCATCCTACACAAACGGACGAGTTTGGGCGGTATACCAAAACTAGACATGGCTATGTCTAGTTCGTCTCTATAAATGCTGTCGTATGCGGCCTTATTTTTCCAGGATCTACCGACGTGCGAAAATGTGATAAGTTGTGAATTTTCCAGGCCAGAAAGATAGTGCCACTGCTATTGCCTAAGTTTTTTCGTATCGAATGTGTCGGTGAAGTCGTTTCCGACCCTGATGAAGCAGCGAGTCAAGTTTGGGCGGTACACCAAAACTAGACCATTGCGCTGTATAGGTCGTCTCCATAAATGCTGTCTTATGCTGCTTTAAAATCGATGAATAAGTGGTAGGAATCGATTTGAACTTCTGGTGTTTTTTTTTCAAGATCAGTTGAAATGTGAAGATTTGAACGGCTGTTGACTTTCTTAGCCTTAAACTTAATAAGGGCCTATCAGGTTGTTCGAAAACGGTTTAGGCGATTTCGAGGAGATTTAAGCCTCTGTAGCTGCTGCAGTTCCTTTTATGTGGAACAGGCAAATGAGGTTCCATTCTTCAGGCGTACTTTAATCCGACCAGATTCGGCTTATCAGTTGGCGGATGTTACTTACGAAGTCATCTCCGCCGTCTTTATAAATCTCAGCGAGAAGGCCGTCATTTCCAGCAGACTTATTAAGCTTGAGTTTGGATGTTGCTATCCTTACTTCACTCTGGTCGGGTGGTTGGCAGCTTTAGATGTCGTTGGCAATATTGAATGTTTGGTTCTGCCTAACAGCAGAATGTTGTTAGTCATCACCGGCTTAACAGTCCGCAAAAGTGGTTCTTCCATACCCTCCGCATCAGCTGTGTCTCAAGTACGAAATTTCCTAGTTCATCTCGACAGGATTCTGTTCGCGGCTTGTTTCCCTGGCTTTGACATCTTACACTTTGATAAAGCTTGCGAACATCATACCTGGAATGGCACATCACTACAACCTCGATTGCTCGCTTTTCTTGCAGTTTTTTCTTCTTTCTGAAAATCCGGTATTCTTCCCTTTTTCTTTGCCTATAGACCTCAATTGCAGCTCTCGTCTTCGCCTACAGCTTAGCTTTGTAGGCCTCGTTCTTAGCTGCGAGCATCTGTCAACATTCCTCATCAAACCAGTGGTTTCTTCCTGGTGGGCGCGAGAAACCTAGCACATCAGTTGCGGCTGATCTAATGGCTTGTTGGCATCATTGCTGGTGGAATGGTGTTAAGAGTTTCAGAGAAATGTAGGTGATAACCTTACAGAACGGTTATCACCTACTAATGTTCGAACACTCGAAATACTGGATGCGTTCCTCTTATCCATCGCAATGCGTTCAACTTGATTGACCGTTTGTTGATTTCCCCCTTATGGATACCGATGTGAGGAAACCATGTCATGGTTCAAGTGGCATTTCGTTCCGAAATTCAATTCAATTAGCCGAATACGTTACCAGACGTGTTGTCTTGTCGGCAATTACAATAATTCTTGAACTTTGGTGAACCATTCAACTAGGTTTTCAAGGCATTGCCCATGAAGTTATATAGCCCCATCAAGGTGCTTCGAATTTGTTACCATTACATGTCTACAAATAATAATTGTTGAGAGGTATTTCAAAGGACGATTCTCAAAGCTAAATTTGTAGTTATGATGCCCACGAGAGCAAAAGTCTCATCAGAGATTCTCTGCCAGCTGTCCAAGTCCAAAAACTAGATCGGAAATTTAATTAAAGTAAAGCAAACCGCTAAAAATTTTTCGATTAAATCGTATTCGTCAAACCACCATAAACCATCTTTCGATCGCTTTCGACACCGCGTCTTCCCCCTGGAAATGCTTTTCGCAATTATTCTTCGGCAAAGTGCTTTTCTACTCCTCGGTCTCGTGAATATTGTCCCAATCGCAAAGCCTGCCTCCACGCTGACTTTCCGAGTGTAATTATCGATTTATCGTTACTTTATCATCACTGGAAGTCAGCCGGTGTGTATGTGAGTGGAATACCGTCCCACGCGCCACCTGGCTCTAATTATTTAAATGCGCGCGCGCAACTCTTGCTGTAGCAACGCAAACCCAACCAACAACGTCAGTTGTATCTTGAACGACGTATCTCCGAGTTGGAAACCACTGTGTGCCACGACGAATCTCACAAAGGGTGGATTCAGTGCATTACCGATTTGCAATGCGCCTCCTAATGATTCCCTAAACTAGTTGCCTTGTCTTGCACGTGTGCAAGCATCGAGCTCAGAGAATATCTTATCACGCACTTTTCTCCTATTTGCGACCATTTTACCAAACCATCCGGATCCTCGTTGAGCCGACTTCCAAGTGGTTCAACCAAGATGTATGTCTTGCCTGAGAGTTGTGACTGCAGCTTGGAGCTTCCGCTGCGGCCCGCCTCGGTCGGTCACCCTGATAAATGATTGCATTAAGCGAACAAGTTGTCTAGCTGCAGATGATGACGACGATGACGATGGTGATGCCGAGAGGTCTTCTTTATTCCCTCACCCGGAGTTGTGTACAACTACGAACGCTAGCTTGTAGACGGTGTGCTAGATTCTCTGGATTAATTTTAATGGGTTTTTGATAGGTAGGCGGGAAACGCGGGACAACTTAACGTTTGCTGAGGAGGTGGACAGTGGTGGGGACGCTGCTCCATCGTCTTCACTGTGACACATTAGACAGGCGATCATTAAGCAATGTTTGTGTCAGACAGCCGAGTCCCTCTGGGGGTACGTTCGCGAATCCGTCGCAGAGTATTAAATAAATGAATCTGCCGATAAACGATTGGCGATAAAATCGCATTTATATCGGCCGGGATGAGGAAATTGCTTTTGAAATTATCGATTATGGAAGATTGAGGAATGAGGCCATTGTTCTCCATTTTATTTTTTCTGTAGCGAATAAATTTGAAAGGATGCATCTGAGTTTTGTTTAATTAGAAACCTGATGGGGGTATATGCAATTGGTGGGTGAGCTTAATATGTGGTCCATGGGTGGGTTCAGGTGTTAAGTGGGTGCAAATGTTTTTCAAAAAACGGTCTCGTTAGTATTAGAAGCTTTGCTTCTGTCTCGGCTTTATTGTGTCTTCAGTCATTAGTTGTAAAAGTACGATATATTGCCATGAATTCACACCGATTGTGTTACTTAAGCAGGCCCAATGAAAGCAGGTCCCTTGGGGAATATACATTTCGCACTTTTCGACTGCTATCTGGACAATAACTTGGGTATTGTTGGTTTTAAATGCTCCTAGAGTTCGGGTCTTACTCGCGTAAGCACGATCTTTTGAGTAGACCCACAGAAAAAAATCGAACGGAGTCAAATCGAATTATCTTGGCTACCAATTGACGTAACCAAAACGTGAAATTACGCGAATAGTATACTTCTCACGTCATTAAGCCATAATTGGTCGTGTCGTGTGGCTTGTTGCCCCGTCTTGTTGCAACAATATATCGTCCAAGTCATAATCTTCAATCGCAGACCAAAAAAAAAATTGGCTACCATTCGACCATTGATTTGGACCACAGGTTGCTTAGGAATCTCTAGGATAAGTCAGTCGCCTTTAATAAATAGTGGCGGATGAACCGAAAGGCGAACGGAAGCGGTCAATCCCGTAGTTGATACTGATGGCCCGGTGTCCTATGAGTATCTAATAAATTGGAACCCTCAAGGTTAGGGATTCTGCTTTGGTTTAACCACCCATCCATGCAACAAAATAAAAACAGTGTTACGAAGCCACCAATAGCCCCGGATAAGACTGATTTTTTTTTTTTTGATCGCCCTGCTAAACGAAAAATTGACAACTACGTTCGTATCTGCACCTGGGATGTGAGAACATGAAACAGGAGAGTTTAGGGAGAACAACCAGCGGAAGCTCTAAACGGCTACAATGTAGACATTACTGCATTCAGAAAATACGATGGGATGGGCCGGGCAAAAAGAGAATGAAAAACTGTGACGACTACCACGGACCGTGTTCTAGTTAGGAGAAATAGCGACTATTCGGATACGGCTTCCTTATAAGTGCCAGACTAAGGCAAGAAGTCTTATGTTTCCAAGACATAAGCGAACGTTTTGCAACAATCCGCATCAAGGCAAAATTCGCCAACATAAGCCTTATATGCGCTATTGCCCCGGGCGGAGGAAAAAGATGATATAGCTAAGGATTGCTTCTATAAGCTCCTTGACAAAACCTATGAGTAGGAGTGACTAACGAAGTACGATGGTAAAATCGTACTGGGAGATGTTAACGCAAAGGTAGGAAGAGAAGACATCTTTAGCAGTATTGTCGGAAACCATAGCCTACACGACAACACGTCTGGTAACGAACTTTTCCTAATTGACTTCACTACAGAACGAAATGCCACTATAGCCACCAAACGGATTCCTCACCTCGATATCCATATGGGGACATGGCGGTCTCCAGATCAACAAACGGTCAACCAAATTGATCACATTGCGAAAGACAAGAGGCTCGCATCCACTATTTTGGATGTCCGCACATTCTGAGGTGATAACATTGACACGGACCCCTACCTTGTGGAAGACAATGATATGCAGAATGAGAATACCCACCACGCCAAACCAATCCAGAAATACTGTGAAAAAAATGTATGTCGACAGACTGCAATCGCAAGAGACCGCCAAGTCCTTCGCAGGTCGTGTATCTTTTAAAGTCCCGATTAACACCAGACCACCAGCATCTCTAGTCGTAGAACGAAGGCAACTATGTCAACAAGCTATTAAATCAGCTGCAACTGGTGTCCCTCGCGCTCAACAGTAAGAACACTTTGGTTTGATGAGAAATGCAGGGACAAATCGCACGATCGAAATCCTGTCGAAACGATCTTAGAAAGATCGTAGCTGAGACACATTCATTGCTGGGGACATGGAAAAACAACTTCTGCAGACTATTACACGGCGATATCCCGCTGTCACAATTGATTGCCCGATTGACAAAAAAGAGAACTTCTGAACTACAGAGGCCTCTTCAAGATTGTGCAAGGCAAGTCCTGTGACGTTCATAACCTTACTCTTGATAGAATTGTGCAAAACTCTCATTGTGCCATCACCAGAGACTCAGTCTTCTACAAGCCGGTGCAACCACTAGCTTTCCCAGATGATAGCCAGGTTTGACAGTATAGAGATGGAAGCGGGTTAGCAGTAAACGAGTGTAAGACTAAGTTTGTGCTGTCAACACGAAAGGACACACAACATCGACGAATTGGACAGAATGTTACCATTGACAGATTTCAATTTGAGGTAGTACGGGACTTTGTCTACCTCTGGTCCGCTAATAACTCTGTCAACAACATCTTCTCAGAAATTAAACGAAGAATTACTCTTGCCAACCGCTGTTTCTTCGGTCTAAGTAGCCAATTTAGTACTAAGGAGATCCTATATAAGACCCTGATCATCCCAGTCCTGTTCAAAGGCGCTTTAAAGCATGAACCGTTATAAAAGTGGATGAAGAAATCCCTGGTCGTTTTGAGAGAAAAATTCTTCGGTTCCGTTTGCTTTGAGGGGCTATGTGGGGGTATGCTTTTGTTTTGGAAGTTGAGGATGGCTAGGATATGAAGAGCGAATGGACACCAATACTACTGCCTGCAGAGTAGATGAAGACCTCGTCTTATTTTTTTTTTTTTTTTTTTTGAAAACCGACCTCAACTTAAATTGCACAACTGAAGGCAGTTAGCTAAGAACGGGGCTAATCGGAGAAGCATGGTGGCTGAGGCCCAGGTTCATTGCGGGCAGTAGAGCCAATAACTTAAGAGATGGGGATACTTCTTCACTAAATACGATTTGCTGACACTCCTCCATCATCCCGCGACCATCACAAAATATCCTTTTGATAAACCTAAATCCTTATGCTTATCACTGATTTGTTATGATCCGAAGACATGGGCCCTTTAGACAAAAAGTGCATCTCTCTGGAAGTCGTGCAGTCTTAACCCTTTGCATTGTTGCTTAGCTCCTTAGCTTTATGGCGGCCCAGTTGTTAGTTCGTTGGACTACTTAGCTAGGGTTCCTGGTTCAAATCCCTTTTTTTGAGGGAATTCATCCCCATGGTTCTTAATTCCGCGGTAGTTTTTGCAATGCACCTACAACACACCCCTAATAAATATAAATAGGACCTGGTAGGTAGGTAGGTAGAAGTGGTGATTCGGCATGAACACAAGTAGCACTGATATGCCTTTTTATTACCACGACTCCGGTGACCTTTATTATGATTGTACCGCTCTCTCGAAACGGTCTGTGAGGCTTAGGAAACTGATAAACTGTCGCTAAGGTTTTCGATGAATTTTTGGTCTAACGCACACAATCTGGCTCTTGCTAGTGCCGGACATTTGCAGATGTAATGGGAGAGGGTTTAGCTCTCATTTGTGTTCCCGAAACTGCGGAATTGAGGGTGGTATGGCATCCCTAGTTTGGCTGCATAGTCTCCAATTGGCCAGTGCCCCGTGACTATCACCTTAATTCTTGCGATATCTGGGCCTGGTTCTATTCAGAAGGTCGTTTGTTATGTTCACGCCGTATTTGAGAATTGGACGTACCACAGCTGTATACATCCACAAGGTCATCTTCCGTTGAAGTCCACACTTTTTTAAAATGTTTCGCTGCAGTCATAGAAGGCACGAGACGCGTCTTCCTTACTCTCTATTCGATGTTGTGTTTCCAGTTAATTTTTTTTTTTTTCAAGCTTTATACCCAAATACCGGGCGCAGGAATATAGTGTGAGTGGCTGGCCATAAATACATGGGAGGGTGAAGTCGGGTATTTTGGTTTTGGTGGCGAAAAGCACCAATTCCGTTTTGCTTGGGCTTAAGCCGAGTCAACAACTTGCAGCCCAGATGCTAACCCTGTCTAGAAGAGCCCCCATGATCTCACTTATCACGGAGGGGAATTTTCCTGACTCAAGTATCACCACATCGTCTGCATACGCAACAACTTTGACCCATTCCTCGTCTAGTTTAACTAGAATTTTGTTCATAACCATCAGCAAAGAGTATAGAACTACATAGAGTGCGCATCTCATACATTGATACCCCAGTGTTCACATTGCTACCCCAGCATCAAACAACAGCCTTACCGACGCATACGATCTGCGATCTGCGATCTACGATCCACTTACCGCCCACGTCTGAAAAGGCTACAAAATTTTAAGCTGTGATGCGTACTCTATGTAGTTCTATACTCGTTGCCATTAGCCAGAGAAGAGGAGAGATGACGCCGCCCTGTGGCATTCCTCTATGGGCAAATTTGGTTAGAGGCTATTTCCAAGGGTTTCCTGGACAATTCTTGTTCCGGGCATATAGACTATCCATTGGCTAATAGATTTTTCTATAGCTCCAGTGAGGACGTTGTTGGAAGCTCCCTGTATGTCGGAAAGGGAGGTTAGTGTATATTCCTTAGAGTGTACGGATATTTCGATTGTCCGCATTACCTCGTGGTGAGCTATTTCCATTGATCTGCCCCTAAGATAGGGGTGCTGTGATTTTGATAGCGCAGATTTTTCTAGAAAACTTTGCATGTGGATGTCTAGAACGCTCTCCAGGGTTCTTAGTACAAAGAAGGTTAGACTGATTTGTCTTAAGTCCTTCGAGATCTCGTGACAGTATTTGCCTACCTTCGGTATAAATACCGCTCAAACGCAACTCCACGAGTAAGGGACTTGGTTAAGTATAAAGCAGCTTCTAAAAATTGTCGCCAGCCATGGCACTGTTAGGTCTCCTGTTCTCTGTAGCATAACTGGCAGTATGCCGTCAGGTCCCGGAGACTTAAAGGAAAGAAGCTGCTAATAGCGCAGGAATTTGTTTCCTCGGAAATTATTGATATTGCTGTGTGGTGCGGTTTGTATTTGCCCAGATCTCCCGGGTTCCGTACTAAATAGTAACACTCCACCCGGACCTAAATTTTAAGGTTCTTAGAACATTTATTTCTGCGTTAATACCTTCGTCGAAAAATGCGGGAGCAAAAGTTGTATGCCTAGCCCAAGAAAGCTGATATGTGATCAATATTTCGGAGTGCAATCGATGCCAATTTGATGTTATATCAGCTCTTGGAGAGAGAAAGCTTTACGAAATTTTATAATCAGTGATGTAACCTTTGGAAATCGAAGCCAAACTTTCTATGCTGCAGTTAGGGGCAATAACCTCTGCACCTTTGAGTCCGTTTCTTAAATGTGCATATAAACCTGGATGTGAAAAATAAATATTAAGCATCATCGGACCATATCAACCCTCAAGCCAAGCTTCCCCGTCTATATGTGTGTGCTAGGTTACTTTTTGTTGAAAGTCTGAGAACTGCAGGTTAACGCCGATTCCGATAGTCAAGCTTAGGAACATTCAGCCTTCAGAATATTCCACGATGATTGTCATGCTAGAGCTGAAGCATTTAATAAAAGGACATTGCAATAGGAAATTCAACAATCAAAGTCCCAGGCGTTAATAGTACAACCCTCTGCACCCATCCAACTAACGGAATCCACATAAATCTAAAATCCTACAAAGCCGAACTGGCGATTATAAAACCTAGATACTACATGACACGTCTTGGATATTCCTATAACATAACCTATAATTGACAGCCACTAGAAATGTGGTCCAGTCTTGAAAACTTTCCGGACTCGATTGAAAATCCCGACCGGCACACTAGCCCAGCGCGGCCGCACCCACTCTCTGTCATTAATAAATTCATCCTAGCGCTCACTCGCTCATTCGTACAAATTTCGACAATTAACCGTTTAGTCTGGTTTTTGCGACGCTGCACTTCGGTCTGGCCTGGCCGGTCATAGCTTAACTCTGTGTTGCGTAAGTGGTCCGCATGCGAACCTGTTGCGGCTTAAAATCCACACAAAAAACCGCCCGCAAATTAAACCATAGCTGCAGCGAATAGACCACCTACTGCTAAGGCACTCCATGACTCCTAGAGCGCATATGGGGGGGGACCTCTCCACCATATGCAGCGTCGCGTCCCTGCAAACAGCACCGCGCTGTAACAACGGTAATAATGATATAATTAATAGATTCAACGTTTCGTTTAATTTCACAACAAATTGATTCCGAATTAATCCTCTCAGGTGTGTAATGGGGTGAACCGTTTGGATCTTTCATGTGGAACGACAACGACGACGACAACGACGAGGCGTCTCTGGGTTCCATCTATGGGACTGTATCGCTACTCGAGAGTGCAATAGAGTGCAATTTGAGATTTTTTTTTTCTGTTGATTCCCTAGGAAAGCGATGAAAAGCTTAGCAAGAGGTGTTGCTTTATGGTGTCGGTCGCTTGCTGCGGGCTTGAGTTGATGGTGTTTGGTGGGCTGTGATGGCCCGCGGTCATTGTTTGGACGGGCGGTTTTTTTTTTTTTTCTCACAAGCTGTGATGACAACCACCGACGACGTTGTCGCCGGCAGTGATGGAGAGTGGTTGGAGTTGCAGGCGGGCAGTATGTAGTGGCAGAAGGCTTCAAAGACGACGAGGTAGGTAATTGAAAAAATGAAATTGTCACACTGATGATGGCAGCTTGGCGGGTGGATAAACCGTAATAGATGGAGGCAATAACGGTGTGATGAGATAATATTTTGTAATGTGGCGCCATTATTTCATTGAGGGATAGCAGTGGAATTGGTATTAATGATTCCATTAAGAGGATTAGTACAGAGTGGTTTGGAGTAACATTAGAATAAAGGTCTTGAGATGCCTTCTTAGCTTTCGCCAACAACATATTTTTCGTGAAATGGTTTGGAAATTTGAACAAACAACAGAACCGTCTTAGGAGGTTCAGCCTTATACCTAAAATTGGGGTCACCATTGTTTGGCAAAATTCATTTGGCATTCCTTTGTTTCGCTTTAGTCGTTAAATATTTCGTTTAATTCGCAATCCTTGTTTGGCAATTTACGTTTTGCTTTTTTTTTCATTATGTTTTCTAATTATTTCGCAATTAACATTCGGCGGTTTTATATTACGACTTTTTTCAAAACCCTTTTCAATCATTTCGCAAAATTCATTTTGCATTTTTGTTGTTTTGCATTTTTTTATTAAATTGTTTGATATTTGGCCAAGAGTTGTTTTGACAAATAAAGTTTCGCCATTTCGTTATTTTGCAAAATAGCGCTACGCCGTTCTATTATTTTGCTGAATGACCGTTTCGCTGACAGATCGTTTCGCGGTTAAGTTGATTTGCTTTTTCGACCATTGCTGTCATCAGCATTTTTTAGATTTACCGTTTTTTTTGCTCGATTCATTCTTGCGTGAATGTTGTGTAATTTGTCATATTATTAAGTTGTTTTGCCATTTTCGCTGTAATCACTGCTTCGGGATTTAAGTTCTGATTTTGCTAAGTTTTAATAATGGAAAATTTTGACAAAACCTATGAGACTTTTAAGTCCAATAGGGGTAAAGATAAACTGAGTATAGATGGATTTTCGTTCGATTTTGAAACTAAAATTCGCGATGATTCTCTTGTTTGGTGTTGTGAGTTTCGCAAAAATGTAAATTATAACTGTAAAGTTCGAGTAAATACAGCAAAAAATAGTGATGCAACTCACTCAATAAAATCTGTAAGAGGAGAACATAATCACGAACCAAATGCGGTAAGAAAACGCGTGGCAGATGCTCTGTTCGATCTTAAGAACTCGGCAAAAACGTCTGCTGATAAAAATAGCCGTATTATTCAAAATATCACTTCAAGCTGTTCTTCAGAAGTTGGAGCTAGTCTTCCTTCCAAAGCAGCCCTGCAGCAGCGAATAAAACGGGTAAGGCAGAAACAAACAAATTTCTTGGTAGAACCAGCAACCCTTGATTTCGAGATACCGGACTCTGTCAAGTACGTGAAAGATGAACTTTTTATCGTTAAAGACGTAAAAATTGAAAAAGACAGACTTATTATTATGACATCGAAAGAATCACTGAAGTTTATGCAAAAAAGCAAATATTGGATGATGGATGGAACCTTCAAAATTGTACCTACAGTATTTTTATAGATATATAATGCATTGTGCAGGTGGCCATGGCTCAGAGGAATGCGTAGTTGACTGCTAAGCCAAACGTTGCGGGTTCAAGCCCCAGCTTCGGCAGCATTTGTTTTCTACGAAAATGGCCAGCTTATCTGAGGCCACCTGTGCGATAACATGAGACAATATAAATCGATGTCTCCTCCTCTGTGCCACGTAGGTGTATGTTATATGTCTTTCCTTCTTTGTATCTATCTGTCTCTCTCTGTTGTATTAATGTCTTGATCTGTCCCAGCCGATGGCCTCAGTCGCCAGTGCTGTTACGTGTCTGTAGTTCGTTGCATTCATGTGCGAAGTACTGTGATGTCCAATGTCCAATAATGCATTGTGACGTCGACGATTCCCTCAAAGCCTATCCAATGGTCTATGTTTTGATGTCGGGGAAGAGTACTAAACTCTATGATGCTATGTTTTTTTATTTAAATGAATATGCTTTAGAACAGGAAATCACTCTGAACCCAAAATATTGCATCTTAGATTTTGAAAAAGCAGCAATTAATAGCCTACGGCACTCCTATGATGGTTGTCTTCCAAAAGGCTGCAATTTCCACCTGTTCCAAATAATTTATCGCCAAGTTCAAAGGTGTGGTCTACAAACCAAGTATGGAACCGATCCAGAGTTTTCCTTAAAAGTACGACAGATAGGAGCACTTTCATTCTTACAACCTGAGCGGATACGATCAGCATTCAACAAATTAAAGGAAACAATGCCAGAAGAGGCGAATCCATTGATGGATTGGTTTAACGAGTATTATGTAAATGGCAAAAATGGAAAACCTTCTGTGTATGCACCTGCTTTTTGGAGTATTCGTCAACAAATTGACTTGAATATACCTACAACGCAAAACTTTGCAGAAGCTTTTCATCGGCATATTAACTGTATAATTGGTAATTTACACATTGGCGTTTTTAAGCTAGTGAATGAAATTAAAAAAGAAGTAAAAAATGTTCAGGTAGCCATAGAAAAAGTTTCTAGAGGTTATCCCGTACCACCAAAAAAGAAAAAAACCCAGGATAAAGAATCACGGATAACATCTATTTTACAAAAAGGAAAGGATTACTCAGATATTGGTTTGTTAAAAGCACTAGCCCTTAACATTAAATTGTATTAATAGTAATTTAAACTGAAAAAAAAACTTGAATTAAAAATTATGATTTTTTAGAAGTAGATATTATTTTATTTTATAAATATGTCCTCTTTTGTAAATACTAATCTTTGGAAATAAAAATAAAATTATATAACATCTTTATTTTTCTCATATATTTTCCCCTTTCCTTTTTTCGTTCATGGTATTTCGGTAAGTATATACAGTGGTGGATACCAAATTAGCACACCTAGTTTTTTTTTTTTAAATATATTTGATAATAGTAAGAAAAACAGTATTAAGTTTGAAAATAGAATTTTTTTTTAATTTTTATTAATAAATTCACTTATTTTGTGACTTATGAGAATCCATATATTTTTTGATTTCAGCAATTTCTGTTAGAAATAAAAATTAATAAAAAAAATTGTTATGAATTTCCACATTTTTGCTTGGACATATAATTAGCACATAAGACGAAACTACCAATTTTACCTGCCCTCTCCCGAAAAAGGGAAAGGACAACTCCAATCCGGCGAATTTCCGGTCGATAAGTCTCCTTCCGAGTATCAGCAAGGTTTTCGAAAAGATTCTCAATCGAGCACTGTTCAAGTGGTCTGAGGACAATAATATTATACCAGAGAACCAGTTTGGTTTCAAGGCTGGACATGACTGTATTCATGCCGCCTCCAAACTCGTCTCTGATATACAATGGAACAAAGCCAAAAAACAGTGCACTGGTGCTTGTCTGGTTGATTTAGAGAAGGCTTTTGACACCGTATGGTTAGAGGGCCTCTATCTAAAGCTGACCAGACTTGGCATAAGTAAACCACTGCTATATATGCTTGTTGACATGCTGACTGGCAGAACGTTTGTTGTCAAAAGTGGCAATGTAACTTCTACCACAGAATTTTTCATTAAGAATGGTCTGCAACAGGGAGCGGTAAACTCGCCGATTCTCTTCAGCATTTACACCAGTAATATGATAGGTAGTCTTACTCAGGCAATTGCGTATGCGGACGATCTTATCGCGTACAGAACAGCTTCCACTGTCGAAGTCATTCGAACTCTTTTGCAGCGGGACTTCGACAAGATCCAGAGATATTGTGATGACTGGAAGTTGAAAATCAACTTTCAGAAATCAGAAACTATCCTGTTTAGGACACCGTTGTCTAGGGCCTCTAGGGATACGAGAAAGAGCTGGCGAAAGCTGGTGATCGTTGGACCAAACGGACAGCCACTGGCGAGTAAGAGTGTAGTAAAGTACCTTGGCATCTGGTTAGATCAGTATCTATATTTCGGAAGACATGTAGATGCTGCTCTGGCCAGAGCTAGGGGAGCATTTGCCCTGACAAGAAGATTGTTTTATAGCAGTCGTCTTGACAGCAGGGTGAAGGTGATTTGCTACATGGCCCTCATTAGGCCGATGATTGCCTATGGGTGCCCGGTGTGGTTCAACGTTGCCCCATCTCAAATGGAAAAGATACGGGTGTTTGAGAGGGAGTGTCTGAGGAGCTGCCTTGGACTTCACAGAACACCAGTATCTGACTACACAAAATACTATTCCAACCAGGTCCTATACAACGGGGCCAACATAAACCGAATAGACAATTTTCTGGTGAAACTCATTCGGTTTCACGCGGCAAGAGCGATGGCTTCGAACAACAGTCTCATCTTTGGGGCCTTCTATCCCAATGATGAATATTTTGAGAGTGCGCGTTTAAGTGGCTTTATTCCGCCCGAAGCTTTCCTATATTTGGATAGTCGAGGGCTAATACAGGATAGATCGGCGGTTCCGCTAATCTACCACGTCTTCCGACGAACTGTGGATAGGCGGCTCCTATACGACCGAGACGTCGTCGCTCAGGGCGGAGGAGAGCGCCTGCGGTTCAGCAGGAGTGTGTCCGATTGGGACCGTCGGAGTAGGTCACAACAGGAGAACCTGTTGTGGTGGTTGAATGAGTATTAAAGATAGTTGACTTAAAATTGTTATTTTATGGCCGACTTACATAGTTTTAGTCTTAGGTTTAGGTGCAAAGCAGTCATGGTGGCAAAAAAAAAAAAAAAAAAAAAAAAAAAACGCTTGCTGTGGCTGTTCTAGTTTTTAAGTTATTTTAGGTAGTTTTAATGAATTTTTAAAAAAAAATAAAAAAAAAGACAAGGAACCAAGTTTTTCAAAGTTTTCTTGGTAAAAAAATGTTGTTACTTTTATATTTTATATTAGATAATAGGCCGAAAGGCATTAGAATTAAGTTATCGAGTAATTTAGGGCGCCCGCATAGAGCAAGTAAGTTAGTTAAGTAGTTGATAAGTAGGCTAGTTTTTTACATGAATTTTTGTCTAGCATTTAAGTCAGTTTTTAAGAAAAATAAAATAAAAATGAATTTAAAAAAAAAAAAAAAAAAAAAATTTACCTGTAATTCTTGGGAATTAAGCAAATATTTAGTTGGAAAACCTTTATTTGCTATAACAGCTTGACATCGCCTCGGCAAACTTTCAACTAATTTCCTGCAGCGTTCAATTGTTGTTGAATACCAAGCACTTTTGATATTTTCCCATAATTCACTAAATTTTTTAGGATTTCTACCTTCAATTTGGCGTTCAATGTCGTTCCACAGGTTCTCAATCGGGTTGAGATCGGGAGACTGAGCTGGCCATTTCAAAACATTTACTGTATTGCTTTCTAAGCACGATTTTACCAATCGGGAAGTATGTTTGGGATCGTTGTCGTGCATAAAACACCACGTAAGAGGCAAATTGTCATCAGCGTAAGGAATTATATGGTCTTCTATGATGCCCTTGTAAACGTGTTGATCCATTCTGGTATCAATTTTAACAATAGGCCCCACACCGTGCCAAGAAAAGGCTCCCCACACCATTACATTTCCTCCTCCGTGTTTAATTGTTTTTAGTGTGTATTTTGGGTTGTATTGTTGATTCGGAGGACGCCACACATATTTTTTTCCATCCGACCCGAATCTACAGAACTTCGACTCGTCACTCCAGAGCATATTTTTCCAAAACTGCATGGGTTTGCGCAGATGTTCCTTGGCAAACTCCATTCTACACTTCACATTTTTTATTGAAACAAACGGTTTTTTTTGGGCTATGCAGCCTCTTAAATTATTTTCATTTAACCGCCGTCTGATTGTTCGAGAAGACACAGAGATACCGTATTGTGACTCAACGTCGTACTTAATCTGCTTAGATGTCTTGAAGGAGTCTACAGCCGAAGATCTGCGTATTAATTTGTCTTCTCTGGTGGTGGTTTTTCTTGCACGGGGAGCTCTTGCAACGTTTCTTGCAGTTCCAAAGGTCTCAAAATGGCGAATTGCATTGTAAACAAGCTTTCTGGAACAGCCTATTAATTTTGCTATTTCTGAAACCGTTTTTCCTTGTGATTTCAGCTCAATAATCAGAGTTCTTTTATCCGTAGTGCAGTGTAGTCCTTTTCCCATGTCTAAGGCATTAGTTTGATAAAAAAATGTATTTCGTAAGATGTTCCTTGGCAAACTCCATTCTACACTTCACATTTTTTATTGAAACAAACGGTTTTTTTTTGGGCTATGCAGCCTCTTAAATTATTTTCATTTAACCGCCGTCTGATTGTTCGAGAAGACACAGAGATACCGTATTGTGACTCAACGTCGTACTTAATCTGCTTAGATGTCTTGAAGGAGTCTACAGCCGAAGATCTGCGTATTAATTTGTCTTCTCTGGTGGTGGTTTTTCTTGCACGGGGAGCTCTTGCAACGTTTCTTGCAGTTCCAAAGGTCTCAAAATGGCGAATTGCATTGTAAACAAGCTTTCTGGAACAGCCTATTAATTTTGCTATTTCTGAAACCGTTTTTCCTTGTGATTTCAGCTCAATAATCAGAGTTCTTTTATCCGTAGTGCAGTGTAGTCCTTTTCCCATGTCTAAGGCATTAGTTTGATAAAAAAATGTATTTCGTAAGATGTTCCTTGGCAAACTCCATTCTACACTTCACATTTTTTATTGAAACAAACGGTTTTTTTTTTGGGCTATGCAGCCTCTTAAATTATTTTCATTTAACCGCCGTCTGATTGTTCGAGAAGACACAGAGATACCGTATTGTGACTCAACGTCGTACTTAATCTGCTTAGATGTCTTGAAGGAGTCTACAGCCGAAGATCTGCGTACTAATTTGTCTTCTCTGGTGGTGGTTTTTCTTGCACGGGGAGCTCTTGCAACGTTTCTTGCAGTTCCAAATGTCTCAAAATGGCGAATTGCATTGTAAACAAGCTTTCTGGAACAGCCTATTAATTTTGCTATTTTTTAAACCGTTTTTCCTTGTGATTTCAGCTCAATAATCAGAGTTCTTTTATCCGTAGTGCAGTGTAGTCCTTTTCCCATGTCTAAGGCATTAGTTTGATAAAAAAATGTATTTCGTAAGTAATTAAATACTTACCTTACGAATGCAAGGTCCAAATGAAAAAAAATAATTGAAAATGTTTACTTAATTCAAGTGTGCTAATTATATGACCAGGCTTTAGCAATGATACTTCACGACTATTCGCTTTACCATTAGTATTATATTACAAATCATAGTAATTGTAACGGATCTATTTTCTCTAATTGCCACATGTTACATCAAACTAGAAATGCCGTTACTTTAAGATAAGAGATGGAGTTTGTATGCAATTAAACACACGTGGTAGAAAGTGTGCTATTTATGTGTCCACCACGGTATAAAGAGAATTTTCAAATTTTAGCCTTGTAAAACACATTTTTAGCAACGAGTTACTGGTCATTACATTCTTTTTGTTTGGCAAAATATTGTTAAGCTTTTTTTTATTTGGCATTCAATTATTTTGCCATTTTTTCGCTTCATTAAATTACATGCCTTAAAATTTCGCGCTTAGCAATAATTTGCCAAACAAAAAATTGCAAAAGAACTAAATGCCAAGTGAAAAAAAGCGAAACGAAGAAATGCTTAGTAAAATAATGCAAAACAACACAATGCCAAATAAAAAATTTTGCCAAACTTCAAAAAGCTAAGCAATCAAAAAACTAGATGAATATTGCAAAATAAAATATGCGAAATGATTATTTGTCATATCAATTAAAAAACGAAACGTAAATTGCAAAATGTGGAATGCGAAACAACAAAATGCTAAATAAACAAATCGCGTGAAGAAAAACTGCGAAATGAACCTACACCAAATGTTAAATTGCCAAACATTTTAGGCGAAACATACCATACCCCTAAAATTGTTATTTCAATCCCTGCCCTCCAGGCACTTCAGTACTGGTGCACGGTTCTTGGTTCTCCTTTATTGGATTTGGCAGTACAAGTTGACGGGCTCAGTTGCGCTATGGTTAGTGCGATGAACTGCAGCGCAGATGGTCTGGTTTTGATTCCAGCCGTGGAAACACCTAAATAGTTTTTCACTGGCCATCCTCTCGTGATGTTCTGACAAACCATTCGAATGGTATCAATTGTCAAGAAGCGCTTATCTCAAATACGTTGTTCGGAATCGGCATATAACAGGTGGTCTTGCCATGGTGCAGGAAGTACACACGCACACATGAATAGTTGCGAGAAAGCTCGGCCCTAACAAGCCTGTTGCGCCAAAATTTTGTATTTGTAGTACAGGTTATGTTAGGTTTAATGGGCTATTGACCCTCAGATGAGTCGTCAAACTCTCGCATAGGCCTACGTGGACCCGTAGCCATACCCTTTGTTGAAAGATGCGTACCTGAAAAGAATGTTTAAAAGCATATATGAGTGTGATACTTATGTTGTTATCTACGTTGTTCAATGTTTGCTCCATCCCGATTTGCAGCAGAAACGGACGATCTGCGCTATAGGTTCTATTGACAGATCCGTAAGGTCCTCGTAACGGGTGTTTGTTTTAAAGGTATAGAACTTCGAATTGAAATAAAGCACAAGAAAATCGTTTTAGTGTCCATCAACTTGGCTTTATTGGAAGTATAGTTCTATGCCATTGACGTTTAAATATGATTTCGGGCATATGGCCACCACGACTGGTTCGAATAAAACCAAGTCTAGAGGTCCAATCTTCAACTTTCGAGCATTTGGGACCGTATGTCGACAATAACGCCACGAATGTTGGCTTCCAAGTCCCCTAACGTTTTCGGTTTGTTGGGGAAGACGAGCGAATTCACATTTCGCCAAAGAAAATAATGCAATGGTGTCGGATCACACGAGCTTGGTGGCCAATTGACAGGTCCACTCCGTGAAATGATGCGCTCGTCGAATGTTTCCTTCAATAAATCGATTGTGTGGCATGCGTTGTGTGGCATGTAGCGCCGTCTTATTGGAACCACATCTCAGCCACATTCATGCCATCCGATTCGGGAACAAAATAGTTGGTTAACATGGCTCTATACCGGTCTCCATTAACGGTAACTGACTCTCCAGCATCATTTCGGAAGAGGTATGGCCCAATGACTCCACCAGCCCATAGAGCATACCAAACGGTCAGTTTTTGTGGATGTAATGGCGTCTCAAGGGTCTCATGTGGATTTTCTTCACTCCAAATGTAGCAATTTTGCTTGTTGACGTAGCCATTCAACCAAAAAACAAGCCTCATCACTGAACAAAATTTTGCGATGAAAATCAGCATCGAGATCAGTCAAATTCTCGGCCCATACAGCAAAATCACGACGACCAAAATCATTGCGTCAAGCTTGCCCAAGCTGGATCTTGTAAGGTCGTAAGCCAAGATATTTGAGCAAAATCTTCCATAAAGTTGATGGACAAAGCTCCAATTGTTGTGCACGGTGGCGAATCGATTCATTCGGGTCCTCTTCAACACTTTGCTCAACAGCGGCAATAGTTTCGGTGCGCCTGCGCACTGTTCGACGTCACTGCGGATACGTATTATCATACAGAGTGAATGTAGTGCGAAAACGATCCATGGTTAACCGAATCAATTGCTCTGATGGACGATTATGTCGACCATAAAATGGACGGAGGTTGCGGTAAGCTTCGCGAACTTAACCATTATTTTCGAAATAAATTTGCACAATTTGCAAGCGTTTTGCATCTGTCAAACATGTTCATGATGAAATGGCAAACCAAACTGAACATAAATGACATAAGATTTGTTCGATAGGACCACAAAATGTCAGTTTTAACTTTATTCGAAAAACCAACCTCTAAAAAAACACCCTTTAGCAGAAGCTAGCTACCAAGGAGTTTGTTACGGCTGTCGAAAATCACGGTGCAGTGACAGAGTAGGTGTGAAATATCCTCCTCGACTTCTGGATCGTCAAATTTCCTGCATAGTTGGAATGAGTCAGCTAGTCCGATTCTATGGGAGTGCTTATCACTCTTAGCGCTTTAAAAATGGAAGCTCTGTTCAGAGCTGTAAGGTTGTTTGATATGCTACCGATTATTTCCTGATTTTTAGAAGCAAGTGGGGGTTAAATCCTGCTATCGCATAATAAAATTTTGTTGCCTAGACTTTCTGCGCCTGTTGGATCAGTGCTGGCATGCCTGTTCCCTCTTAGCTCGTCGGTAGGTGTGGAACTTCACCCTTGGCCTAGCACGACAAAGAAAATTACTCCAGTCGTGTAGTCTTGTTTGTACGACGAATGCGAGAAATTTTCTCATAACCCTCCCTAGCCTACTATACTCGCCTAAGTATGCACTTTCACTTGCCAATCTTTACCATTATCGTCCTTCCCTGTCCAGCCATTCTCATAACTTTTATACACTCTTAATCAAACCACATTTTTAGGTTGTTATTCTCAATATCCTAGTCTGGCTAGCTCGTCTGCTTTTTCATTTCCTTGAACGTTATTATGTCCTGGCACCCAGATAAGTTGGACATTGTTCTGGTTACATGGCACCCTTAGCTCTGTAGTAGCACAAGTTCAAAAATTCTTCAATTATTCAACAGTGTATGGAAATGTGTCCATTTTTCTGCGTTTTCCATCATTTCTTCAAGCATCTCGGGGGACTTGCTATACCCTCCGAGATGCTTGAAGAAGTGATGGAAAACGCAGAAAGACTTCGGCATCGTCCATCGACTGTTTCTCCTTCTCTGAAGAAAACTTTACCAATTAAGGTTTTGGAGCAAACATCAACCCAAGCATTCAGTTTTGGTCATGCAGAGGTGTTTTGTTGATCTCGTGTAGATGCTCTGTTCCCCAAATGTGGAAATTTCGCTTGCTAGCAGCGCGGCGGCAGTGACTGCCTGCTTCAATTTGTCAGTATTTCAAGCGAAGTGGACGTCAAAAGCTTTTTAGCAGACTATTTCCAACTAGGTCACTATGAAGGTATATTTGGCGTCAGAACTACCTAACGAATCGGGTGCTGAATTCTGGGCAAATGCTCCATTGCGTGGCTAACCCTTGAGATTCCTAAATGACTTGCTGTGTACATATGTATGTCAGAGGAATTCATATTGGGTATCCACCGTGCCAAGGACGCAATCGTTAATTCTATTTAAGGAACTCCTTAGCAAAATCTGTATATCTCTCCCACTCTATACTCACATCTGCTGCCGCCAAGACTCTGTAAATGGGTTGCTTACGTCACACTAATGCACATATACCAATCCTGGCTGCGCGGTAGCGGAAGAACTCCCAAACTAGTGTCAAAGGTGGCATCTAAAGTCCGCTTTAGGATGGATAAAGTTAGGCACTTCGACATATTCGGACAACAGGTCATCTAGGAATCTGAAGCTTAAGTCAGGTCTCTTGAACAGACATGGTGGGGGATGAACCGAAAGACCAAGGGAGCGCTTAATGCCGAAGGGGATTATGGCCCCGTGATCTAGGGGTATCATGTATGATCTAGGGGTATCTAAAATTCCAACTGGCCCTCAATGATTTGGGATGTGTCAGTGTATCTTCCTTACCACGTTAAAAGTAACAGAATAACAGATTCCCAAAAATATCAACCAGACACGACACATCCTCGGAAAACGACTTACGAGTATGTACCTGTAACGTCCTCACGCAGTACACGCCGTGTGCCAATCAAAATCTTGAACCTGTCCTTGCCAGGTAGAGGCAGGCATAATCGCGATCAAGGAAATATGTTCGACAGGATCAGGAATACACAAACAAAAAACATGCGACATTTTTTACAGCTGCCACCCAAGGCTGCGGATTCGTTAAGGGGAGCCGACTGAGGTCTAGAATAATCGACTTTAAGCCGGTTGGGTATCGCCTAGCTCTGTTCCGCAGCAGAGAAACTTTTTCCAACATCAGGCTTATGTTTTCACACGTCCCTTCCGATGAGACTGAAGAACCTATCAAGGAGAAATTCTTCGACCTCCTGGATGGAACCTGTTCGGAATACGATCTGCAAATCTTACTAAGCGACTTCAATGCAAAAATCGGTAAGGAAAACATCTTCGGGGTTAGTTGGAGGGCACAGTCTCCACAAAACGACAACAGGTAGTGGCTTCCGACTAATAGACCTTGGAGCACCATATTATACTATTATCAGATGGACTAGGTAACCATGATTTCAAATTCACAAAGCATCCTGGAGTCTCCAGATGGTCTTACTTAGGGACTTCAATGTACAAATCGGTAAGGGAAACATCTTCGGCCGGTTACTTGAAGAGCACAGTCTCCACAAGTTATCAGAAGGACTAGGTACCCACGACCTCGAATCCACAAAGCATTTTACTGATCTCCAGATGGTCGAGACTTTGCTCTCATAAATGCGAGGCATGCATCGTATTGATATTTTCAAACATCGGCTCTGAATATTTTTCTGACGCAGCCAAAAGTCCAAAGAGAAAAAGCTGTAAATGGTGCAAAAAAGAGGCTTTACATTGGACGCCTTAGTTAGCCAGCTATTGCCAGATTCAACAAACAAAAACTGAGTGAGAAGCTCCCAGCTGTGCCCTCATCCTCCACTAATGACAACACCCAGTGGATAAAGTACTGTTCTACCATCAACTACAAACCCGAAATACCATAGGCTACCAGCTATCCCCAAAAAGATGTCCGTGGCATGATGACTTTTAGAAGCGGCGAAAAGAGATGTCCGGGGAGGCACATATCAAGGCGCTATAACGCAAGATACGCGCATCACGGGATGAGTATCGAACTAGGGAAGGGAAGATAGCCTCTCAGCTCTCCCGACAAGAAGGGCATCCGTCAATTCTATATGCAAGCCAAACAACTGGGAGCTGGCTTCAAAGTTCACAGTTTGAACGCATCTTCTAAGAAATAAAAATGGCAACTTAGTCACTGATACACAGGGAACTGTAGATGTATTCAGGCAGAATTTCCAGCGACTGTTTAGGGTATATTGTCTAGGGAGCGATGGGTCAAGAAACCAATTCAACTCCAGTCAACGAAGATGCAACGCAGGCAGCATTTCCAGCAGCTGCTTAGGGTATATTATCTAGGGAGCGATGGGTCAAGAAACCAACTCACCTCCAGTCAACGAAGAGTCAACGCTCCCCCTCCCCATAGTATTCAAGAAGTTAAAGCTGCCATCAACAAACTGCAGAACCACAAGGCAGCTGGTTCTGAGGGACTACGAGCAGGACCCTTCATACGGAGGTGTTGCTAAAGAAGTGTTCATGCAGAAGTCCATCAACAAAGTCTAGATGAATGATAGCATGCCCGATGACGCAACATCAGCTCATGTGTAAAATCTACAAAAAGCCGATTCCATGTCTTGCTGCATCTACCGAAGCAAATCCCTTCCAATGTCGTATATAAGACCCTTTATGACGTACTATGTGAACGTCTTAATCCTTTCTGCAACGCACTTGTCGGCACGTAGCAATGTTGCTTCCAGCTGGGCAGATAGTCCACAGACCAAATTTTCACACAAAAGCAAATCATGGAAATAGCCAACGAATTTCATCGACTTCAAGGCCGCGTATGAAAGCCTCCATCGCCTAGAGCTTTATAAAGCGCTGGTGGAATTTCGGGATCGAAACTGTTAGGTAGGTAGCACTTATGTGCCTTTTTGTTACCACGACTCGTCTGACCTTTATTATGATTGTTGTTGTGGATGTGATACAGGAGGTCTCTAGATCCAGCCTGTGAGGTTTAGAAAACGGATAAGATCTGGTATCCTTTTACCCGAGATATCGCTTAGGTTGTCAAAGAATGGTTGGTCTAAAGCACGCAGTCTGGCTCTTGCTAGTGCCGGACATTTGCAAATGAAATGGGAGAGGGTTTCTCTCTCATTTGTGTTCCCGCAATTGCGGCATTGAGGTTTGTATGGGATCCCTAGTTTGACTGCATGGTCTCCAGTTGGCCAGTGCCCTTTGCCTATCGCCATAATTTTTGCGATATCTGGGAGGGTTCTATTTGGTAGATCCATTGTTCTGTCTTTGTCGTAGGAGGGCCATATCGCCCTCGATATGACGCATTTTGTTAACTATCGCCATTTGGAATCTGACTTTTTCAGGAAGTATGAGTGTATTTGTCCCTTAAACGTACCTTGCGGGATACGGACCCTTGCCGCAAGTGAGCCTTGAAGAGCTAAGCCTTGCTGGCCAGCTCGTCTGCACGCCCGTTTCCTTCAATTTTACGGTGCCCTGGAACCCATAGAAGTGTGATCCTAAAGCGTTTGCCGGGCTGAGCAAGTTCGTTCCAGCATTCCAGTAACAGTTTGGAGAAATATTGAAGTAAAACAAGTTTACGTTCAGAAGTCATTTGTTTTACTTACAACCCCCCACCTGAGGTAAGGAGCATTTTGAACTCAACTCTGGAATCAAAAGAGGTTCCAGGTCAAATAAGCCGAGTTGATGGCTTTACGACCGCTTGGCTATCTATGAGAATAGCAATATTTTGCTTTTCCGTAGTGTCACGCCCTAGTAGCGTGCAAGCCTCTCGGAGAGCCAGTAGTTTCGCCTGGAATACTTTGGCAAAATCCGGTAGGCGGTATGAAACTGATTCCGGTGATTCCGAGTAGACTCCGAAACCCAAACCACAGTTCATCTCAGATCCGTCGGTGTAGAAGACCGTGTCGAAATCTCTTACTACTTCGTTTCTTTACCAGATCTCGTTTCTGAGCTCTGGTAGGAAATCCTACGTGGAAGACTTTCTTGAAGCTTAGTATAGGCGTTATGTTGTCTGTTGGAAACGTGACCACGTTTGGTAACGAGTCCAAGATATTACTGTGGCCATATGGCCATTCCTTCCAGCATCCTGACTCCTTGAGCTCAGTAAGACTCAAGGAGTCAAAGCGGTTTTTTTTATGTGTTGGTCAAGAGGCAAGAGATGCAATAGCACAGTAAAGGCATCCGTTGGCGCCGACCTATGCACGCCCATCGAAACTGTTACAGCTGTATGGCCTTACATTGGAGGGCAAGCGATACAGCGTTAGTTTTGAAACAGCTCATCGGACTTCTCCAAACTTGTACCGTATTCCGACAAATAGATGCTCCACTATGAGATTTCCTCAACCTCGTGCTGGAACTAAAAACGTATAGGGCAGGAGTTATTACGGAAGACTCTATCTTCAACAAATTGCGGTTCGCAGACGACCTAGCCCTTAGGTTCTAGGCGAAAATGTAGACCGAACCCTCGGTTCAAGAATCAAGCGATCACAAATGACAGACCGTTTGGACTGAATAACTGGTAGCAACGTGCCCATGATCGAAGAGGATAGAATGCTACCTTGTCTCATGCAGATACCCTCAACAGGGTGGGAACTTGTTAAGTAAAAAATATTAAGTACCTCATCTGCTGACAGGGTCAACAGGCTGAGATTCGGAGTTGGTTAGCTCCATCTGGTTTTTTTTTTCATTCAATCGCATTGCCTACGGCTTAAATAAAAAAATTAAGTACGGAAATTTTATATTTCTCTGTTGAGGCTAACATGAACTGTGTGCAAATGTTTTGTATCGGGTTTTTCAACAGGGACGCTACAAATTTTGAGCGACAGGGACAACAAACGACGCCATATTTCTTGCCGCTCTTTTGACATTTCTCTGCAGTAAGGTTTGCCATTTCATGATGGTAAGATATACGATGCAACAACGAGTCGTATAACCGAAATTCGGAGTCAGTGCCCTCAGCGTGAAGAGCGCTACGTCCATATGGTCGTCATAATCGTCCTAGCAGATCAACATTTGAGCGTCTAGTGGAAAAATTTTAATCCACAGGCACAGTTCAAAATGTTCCCGTGCCCGTAGTGTCGAGAATATTGCTGCCGCTGAGGCTTCAGTTGAAGAAAGCCCACTCTCACACGTCGTAAGCGTTGGGCATCTCTGTGACGTCGTTGTGGCAAATTTTGCGAAAAGATCTTGGCCTACATCCTTAAAAGATTAAATTGACGCAAGAACTGAAGCCGCTTGACCACCAGAAGCGTCGTATGTTCGTGAATTGGGCTAAGCAACAACTTGAAAATGACTCGGATTTTCATCGAAAAATCATCTTCAGCGATGAGTCTCATTTCTGGCTGAATGGCTTCGTCAATAAACAAAATATGCGGTATTGGTCAGGCAGCAATCCACACGTACTCCATGAATCATCATGGCATCCCGAAAAAATACGGGTTGGTGTGGTTTATGGGCCGGCGGCGTCATTGGGCCGTACTTCTTCCGTGTTGATCAAGACCGGCACGTTACTGTGAATGGGAATCGCTACCGTTCAATGATAACCGAATATTTTTGGACCTCAACTGGATGATATTGACTTGGAGGACATGTGGTTCCAACAGGACGGCGCCACAAGCCACACAGCGAATGCCACAATCAATTTATTGGAAACCAAGATTGGAGAACGTGTTTTCTCACGAAATGGTCAAGTCGCTTGGCCGCCTCGGTCGTGCGATTTGACGCCGTTAGACTATTTCCTGTGGGGCTACGTCAAGTCTATGGTCTATGCCAACAAGCCAGCGACGATTGATGAACGACGATTGATTGAATATCGAACGTGAAATTGCAGCAGTATCGGCCGATTTATGCTTGAAAACCGTCGAAAATTGGGTTCAGCGTCTGGCAAGCGTGCCCGTGGTGGCCATGGAAAAGAAATCGAATTCCATACATAATGGCATCGAACGTACTTTCACAGGGATAAAGAATTTCATTGATATCCAAAACCGTTTTTGTTGTTGTAGCGCCCTTATTGAAAAACCCTTTACGTTCTAGCTGTCACTGATATTCGGGGTCATCTGAACCGTCTGCTAGTGAGTTTGTTGAGTTTTTTGTTGCAACTGTCAAGAGGTTCGTATAGCCCCAGCTTTGTTAAAATATAATGCCTGCATAATTTTGGCACAACAGGCTCGTTAATACCCAGGTCCTAGCTTTTTCGCACAAATCCTGTTTTATGCCGAAACCAAGAGGCTAAGCTGAGTTAAGCTATTCTTGACAATAGAGACTCTCGGATGATTTGACTCATCATCTCGAGAGGAAGTTTTGTGAAAAATCATTTATGTGCTAAACATCGCGCTATTTAACTGAGCCCATCATGTGTTATAAGGCAAAGAAAACCATTCAGGATTAGTGACGAGGTGTTTATACACCTTAAGGACAAAAAAAAGCGTCATCGTAGATAGTAAAAGCAAAATGAATCATTACTCCATCACTGGTTCAGTTACAAAGGACTGTGGCCCCGAACGTCAATTCAATCGTCAAATGGAGGAAAAACAAAATCGACTGCGCATGTTTGTCAGAAACATCTATTGATAGCATTTTTTGACAAAAGCACAGCAACCCTCCAATAAGCTATAAATTTGGTTGCAATCTGATAAAAACCTAAATCCACGGATTCCGCCCAATGTGGACCAAAATACATCTTAGTATGAGGACATCGAATTCACATCTTCTGCATGCCACTTCCTTCATTAGCTCTACCCCATTGCAATTCCCTCTCTAAAATAGAACATGCTCCCAACATTGACCTGTTGAACGGTATCGATCCGATGCCAACATCACGTCGTCCGCTATACGTTGTCCCCCTTAAGCAATGTCGATATACATGGACACATGTCCAAATAAAAATTTGCAAAACCTAAAAACCGCAAATATATCTCGCGCCCGCCAATACACCACTGCACCATGTACATCCGTGTACATGTCTCACCAGAGTATCTACACGGCGACAAAGACCCCAAAGTGCTCCACTTGCCAATGATTATTGCAAAGATATTCCGCCCTCCGTATAGCTTCTCCTCACACACACACACCCCACAACCAAAGTAGCGAGAAAGAGATGCAACCTGATTGCACCAGCACCTAGCACCAGCACTACTGTGGACGCGCGCACAACAATAGAAGCTCAAGCATAACCAATTCCAGCGGAAGCATTCCAAGTCACCATTTATCACATCTAGCGTTGGCTTAATCTCCTCCACGCCGTGTATAAATGAATAGCGAATAAGCTGGCAATTCGTGCGCTCAGCTAAACACCTGATAACAGAGCGTTCCAACAGCAGCCAGCGCAGCGCCTGCTGTGGACCAGTCTACAGCCGCTGCTGCGCCACACAGCGCAATCGCGCCGCGCCGCGCTCCATGGTAGCTGCGCTGCCGTGGCAGTGGCAAAAGTGTGCACTTATCGCATTTGCTCGCTATTCGTGTCCTAAATTAACCTTTTATAGCAAAAAGTTATTTATTTCCCTTTTCTCAGCGGTACTGGTGCGGGTTTTTTTCCGTTTGTTTTTCTCTTCTCCTTCTGGTGTGCTACCGTTCTTCTAGTTCTTCATTTGAAATATTGATGGCCTGGTCGGTTCGCTTCGCGTCGGTGTCGGTCTGCACGTTGCTGCTTCTCCGCCAATACAAGATTTCGATAGAAACCGTCTCTGGTTTGTTCCGCAAATCATTTAGCCAATCTTTTATGCGCCATAAATTTCCCGAACGGACCCTGGACGGACAGAGGGGTATGTCGCAGCCGCACATTGGTAGCCCATATTTGGTAACGCATGATTCTACTCTCGCCAATGGGGACCACAATGACGATGAATGCGACGCGACGACGACGACGACGACGACGTTGAGAGTTATCCCTCCGGTAGGTGGTGATAGTGTGCGCGCCCTTAGGCCTTCCGCTTTCATGCCTGACCCCCGAAACCGATAAAGTGTCCCCATGCCGTGTCATATATAGACAAAGTTCGATTCGATTGTCTAAGCCACCTCTCGGTCCATATTGCGAGGAAGATCCGTTAACAAATTCCACCTGGAACGGTACCAATCTTGCGGTCAATATGGTCATAGCACGACACAGGCAAAGAGACAGAAATAAGCGCGCGATTTATGTGCCAAAAAAAAAAATTCTTGGGCACGATTAACAGTCGCACATCACAGGCTGAGCGTGAAACCCTTTGCCGGTGCGCACAATGCACTTGTCATCTGTCATTAGACTAAATGGCGAATCGATCAGTCGACGATCAATCGCGATGGCGGTCTCTCCGAAGTGTTGCTAGCAGATACATAAACCCTAAAGCTAACTGAATAAGCTCCCACAGGCTGTATGGCATTTCAATGGATGCCGCCGCCGCCGCCGAAGACATGCGCATGCGCTGCGACATGCAGCCTCTCGGGGGGGGGGGGGGTCAAAGTACTCGCGTATCTCTTACCAAAATTGGTCTTCGCAATAAGTCACATGAATGTTGTATGTCGAATGTTTAAATGGCCGATATTCGTTAGAGTCCCAACTATGGCTAAGATGGAATTAAATGTTCCGCTTGTTAGGAATCCCGACCTAGGTAGGTACACGTATCTGATTGGAAGTGCGCAAACTGGATGGCGGATGGCAGATGCCAGATGGCGTGTGTGTGGCGCACCAAGTTTGCCGAGTTGTACCCGTGTGCGGATGGACTTTGTTGCGGAGTCAATTAGTGACATATAGTGATGTCGAGCTGACTGATGCTACATGTGTGTTGCGCACTTCATGGGCCGACTAAAGTTGAAGTGGAAACATATGATTCTCGAAATTTTTGCCTGTGGAAAATAGTGCCTTGGGAGGGATATTTTTCCTCGAATGCGGAAGGAGATTTGTTAAACGAGACGATGTAGACATCATTAACACGCTGACCCAAACATGGATCGTGATTAGCCATCACACTTGAACTAAGCGGTATTAAGTGGCGGTTGAGATGCTCTTCATTGTGAGTGATAAAGTGTGCACAATTTGTAAGCAATTGGTAGGTGCAATTGCAAATTGAGGGGGTTGTCGGCATTCTGACTTATTTCGATTGGAACGAAATGCCTGTGAGTACAGCTTCTGCTGCCATCAATTGGTCAAATGGCTGAGGGGAAATCTGCTAACAAACTTCTGATCAAGCTTTATCGTTCAAAAGCTTAAATATCTGCTTTGATCGGCTATATCGGAAAGCATTTAATGCGATTGTAGTAGAGAACCGCAATGATTTACTAATTCCAGTCATTAGTTTAAAGGCTATAAGGAGATTCCAATAGACAGCTATAAGGGGGGCAAATTGAAGTCTAGAAACTTTTCCTGTCGACAGATGAAACTCTGCACAAGACTGGCGTGTGCGAAGCTATTATTTTTGCTACACAAAAGAGAATCTCCTGCTTAACGTCTAATCCTAACGGCAAATTTGAGAAGCTTCTCATGGCAGTGTTACTCTTGGATGTTTGTTAGATATTCGCAAGAGGTGGAAAAAAACTTAGGAGTTGTCATTTTCTGGATTCTCGATTATGGATTTCGATTTTGGATTCTCGATTTCCTGGATGACAGTAATGTCTGCTTTTAAGCAGCTTAAGGCTGGTGCAAGTTATTCGGCTGGACCTATTCTGTTTAATATAATAAAAACAGGAGTTTCCGCCATCATGCAAGAAGTACACACGCACACATGAATGGTTGTGAGAAAAAAGCTAGCCCCTGGGTACTAACGAGCCTGTTACGTCATAGAATTACTTACCTATGTGCATATATGAACGTCTTTGTCCGTTTTTCGTTTAGCATGGTCGTCAACAAAAAAAAAATATTTATGAGCCTCTTGTTGTATTTCCGTGAGTGGGTAGAAAACCTGGAGGGCCAGCTCCAGTTTTTTAGATACCCCTTGGACACCGAGACATTAGTATCCACTACCGGATTTTGCGCCGACGTTGGTCACTCAGCTCTTCCGCCACCATTGCTGTTTTAGGGGTCTGACTCATCCTTGAAATTCATATTTAACCAGTTGTCGGAGCAGCCTATCCTTCCTTCCTTAATCCATCCTAATAGGTTTTTATGGATATATCACGGTTGAATCCATCTTGGGAATTCCTTCGCTGCTGCCAGGGGAGGTTTTTTTTATAGGAGACCCTACTCCAAGCTAATTTTGTTGCACGAGTGGTATTTTGTTTTCCACCAAGCAGGCATATTTTTATAGGATTCCTATATCCACCAACCGAGAAAGTGTCCGATGGTAGATAAGCAACCCCACACGGACATTTAGGCCGTTAGTTAATGTGTGGAGTGTAGTTCTTCTCCTATCGGCCGCGTCCCAGATGGCGTAGTGAGCTCTGCATGAGTGTAAGTCTTAAGGCCAGCGTACTCACAATTCCACCCGCAGACCAAAAATAACTTAAGGGCTGGATTAAGGTGGCGATAATAGACCATGCTGAGGACCCTACCAAATACTCAATCGCAAACGGATTATACGGTTACCTGGCAACCTCCGGATATCCCCTAGCCTGCACGATGAAAATATCTGTGTAGGTGTACCGACTTTCTTCGACACTTGCAAAACCCAAAAAAAGAAAAAAAAAACAAAGATCCAAACAAAATAACAATCGCTAGGACGGTCCTCAGAAAAAACTTCATCCTAACACCTGAGGAGTGACACTTCGAATCACTGCCGTACCCAAGGCAAAAAATTCCTTTGGGAAAACCTGGTGTGAGTCAAGTATGTAAATTTGGAAATTTAGGATTTCCTAAGGATACTGAATACGCACATGTGGCCGGGGAAACGGGTAGGACAATCGGTCTAAAACCATGGCCCAAACTTTGGACGAGTGTTGCAAGGTTTCGAACTCGCAGCGCGTTGATGCCTCGCCACTACCAAGATTGGTTCACCCATTTCTCCGGTCCACACCCTGGCCAGCATATGATATTCTCTCCCGGTATTGTCACCGCCGCTAACGTAAATTGTTCGACAAAACCTTGTGTAAATGTAGTAGATGTGTATGTCCGTACCATCAGTTAAGAGAATGGTTTTGGAACCTGACTAGATGCATAGCCAAAAGACGCGAGGGATACACCCCATTCTTACTCTGTACTATCTGGGCAAATCGAATGTACGTCTTCGATGGTCCATCCAAATCAAAAACCAACCGTTCTCTAGCTCCAAACGAGTGCACTCTACTAAAACTGTTTTTAAGAATAAACGGGAACTTTCCGAAATAGTTGCCCGTATCCAAAATATCAAAGGTCGATGAAAAACATCACTAGGAGCTCAAAAACAAAACTCCAATCTCTTGTTTTCGGAACCCCTGATAGAACGTTAGGTCAGATATTGAAGGCACATTCGGAATTCGCGGCAATTGACCACAGAGACCCGGATGGAAGCATAACACCGGAAAAATGGAGGAAGGAAGAAGTGACACTTTTCTCCAGCTGCCTAAAAATTCTTTGCTCAAACCCGGGGTCTGCGCCCACTTGCCGCAACATAGACCTCAATCAGGGACATATAGAGGATTGCTTGCGAAGACCAGAGGTCCAAAGATCTTTACAAGGTATAAGTGTGCAGAGCAGGGAAACTTTTGCCGGGAACAGATTTCTAACCACCCGTGCGATTTCCTCTGATGAACCATCCGACATTCTTAACCTCATCAGGCTCTGCAATCCGCTCTTCCAACCCCTAACTGGCGAACAGACCAGGCTAGGGATTTCAGAAACGCTTTAATAATTCTAAACGAAGAAACCCCAGCTCCTTACGCTGCTGCTGATGGAGTCGTAAGCTAGGTGTTCACCTCCATTCTTTTGAATATCTCGATAGGTGCGAAAGATCGCAACCTCAGCCCCACCCCAGCACTGTGCTGCCTCAACAACCTTAAACGGACGTCGACGACAATTTGTCTTGCATTCTTGATAAGTGCAACCTTCTCAGGAGCTCCGAACAATGCAAGATCATCAGCCTCTCCTAACAGATTGCCTCTAGAGAAGACCAAGCCTCCGTGGTAGAACTCCAACCTCGGCACTCTCAGAAAAACCGTAGGCAACTATTTCATAAAGCCAAGAGCTCCAGAGAGACACTTGATTGGGACCAATGCAAGTTGTCTCTCAAAACTTACAAGTGCGTGTTGAGGAAGGAAAGAAGAGCATTCTGGCATTCCTTCTGTGGTAAAATAGAAGAAACCTCAGAGGCTTCTAGACTCTGTATAATTCCCTCCACCAATATCTAGCAACCTATCCAAACCATACGGTCAATGGACAACCTCCAGTATGGAAACCATTGACCTACTTCTGGACACCCACCTTCCTGGTAGCTTCTCTAACCCTATCGGTGCTGAACCTGAAATTCTCAGAACATCCATTCCACATATCCATGGTTTCAGCAGAAAAAGGCTTGGCCTTCCGCAGAAGCTGCTTGGACAAAGAGTAGTATGAGTCTGCTTCTCACCTTCTCTGCTCTTGAGGTGAACTAAAAATGTTCGTGACCCTGAAGTAGTCCAAAAATTTGAACTTTTTTCAAACTTTGATCAAAAATTGAAATCTCTTGTCAAAGATTTTGAAAAATTAAAAAAAATTGATCGCAAACGGAAAATTATTTTGACCCGAAGTCGTCAGAAAACATGAACTTTTTGAAAATATTGATCGAAAATTTAAATTTTTAATGACTCCGGGGGTAATCAAAGGATTCGAAACTGAAAATTATCCTGACCCGAAGTCGACAGAATATTTGAAATTTTTTCAAACTTTGACAAAAATTGAAATTTATTGTCAAAAATTTCGAAAAATAAAAAAATTTTGATCGCAAACGGAAAATTATCCTGACCCGAAGTAGTCAGAAAACTTGAACTTTTTGAAAATATTGATCGAAAATTTAAATTTTTCATGATTCCGAGGGTCGTCAAAGATTTCGAAACTGAAAATTATCGTGACCCCGGGGTCGTCAGAAGATTTGAATTTTTTTCAAACTTTGATCAAAAATTGAAATTTCTTGTCAAAAATTTCGAAAAATTAAAAAATTTTGATCGCAAACGGAAAATTATCCTGACCCGAAGTAGTCAGAAAACTTGAACTTTTTGAAAATATTGATCGAAAATTTAAATTTTTCATGATTCCGAGGGTCGTCAAAGATTTCGAAACTGAAAATTATCGTGACCCTGGGGTCGCCAGAAGATTTGAACTTTCTTAGAATTTTGATCAAAAATTTCGATTTTTTATCACCCCAGGGTCGTCAAAAATTTCGAAAATTTATAAATTTTGATCAAAAACTGAAAATTATCGTGTCCGAAACCTCCTAGACTTTATAGTAAGCCAGGAATGGTTCAATTAGCTAACGAATAACAGGTCCGTGGTACCACAACGGATCTTTTCAGGTCTAAGTGTGCTCGCGCATGCATGCAACTATAACCTAACGTAACCTATGCCAGATATTTCGGTGCCGTGACATAAGGCCAAGCGTGATTAGGACAAATTTCTAAATTTGGCCTTATGTAGCTTTATAAAAGAGACATAAGACCAAATTCTAGCATTTTGTATTATGACACTTCGATAAAGCGACATTAGGCCAAACGAGGAAAGTGACATAAAACCAAATGTAGCTCTACAGCCGATGGCCTCAGTCGCCAGTGCTGTTATGTGTCTGTAGTTCGTTGCATTCATGTGCGAAGTACTGTGATGTCAATGTCAATGTCAAATGTAGCTCAAAATAAAATGTACATACACGTATCAGGGAAGCCAATGTAATATACAACCGAAAGTGTAATAAGGCCGAATTGTACTTTTGACGCTTCATCAAAGTGTCATAATACCAAATGCTAGAATATGGCCGTATGTCACTTTCACAAAGCGTCATAAGACCAAATTTATAAAATTGGACCTATGACGCTTGGCCTTATGTCACGGCACCGATATTTTATTTCACTTTATATTTCCAAACAAACAATAAACGTACACGTTCCATCCGACAAGTGAAACGCTTGAGATGATCTTCTTCTGCCGCAGTTGTCGCATTTCAAATGCTGATTATGAATTTGTATTGGAAAACTTTCCTCGGAGACTTCTTCGGGTTTCTCAACCCAACTCAGCTATGACGACGAGATTAATTCCTCCAATGCCTGACGGCGATATGCAAGCCAGAAGCACTCTCTCGATTGTAATGATGACCGCATATTGCGCTTGGATTGCAACTCTCTGCGGGCTTGAGTGGCATTTATGAAGGAATCAGTGATCGCTCGTCAGAAGCACACACGCTATACCATATGGCACAGTCACAAACACATCCAGTACGACTGGCCTCTGGATGCATTCGATAATAATTCATTGAAATCGCTAAGAAGTGCAACTTGGCCTTTGCAGGATATACGTATCTGCAGACAATGTTGAATGAGTGGCAGGCGCATGCAGATGCAGTCACATGCCACATGCCCAGTGACTCTGGTGACATGGAAAAACGGATTAATTAACGAAGTGAAATTGTTTTATGTTTTGCTGCTGCAACGGGACACAATGGCATGTGGCAAATGGCAATGCCGGAGGTAGGCAGTGCGCGCGCACCCGCAGTAGACAAATCATGGCGAGCGATCGCCATTTTGGATGGGGGAATTTATTTTATTATTAGCAGCAATTTAGAAAGGTGTCCGCATAGATTGATGTCAGATTTTGAAAAAGGAAAGGTGCGCAGAAACGGATACTGTGATCATATTGGGAAGATTAGGGGAGGGTGATTGAATTTGGATGTATGACAATAAAAAAATGAAAAAAAGCAACAAATAGAACGAAAATGAATTGCAATTTCAGTTGATCTGCATTTTCTTGTTTTGTCGGGAATAATGGAATGCCAGCAACAATATATGGAAAGATGAGAGCGAGTTGTTCCCTAGAATTTCTTTTTTCGGCTTCGCTTGGAGGTGAGGAATTTTCCAGTGAAATGGAATGACAATTTCAGTTGATCTGCATTTTCTTGTTTTGTCGGGAATAATGGACAGCCAGCAACAATATATGGAAAGATGAGAGCGAGTTGTTCCCTAGAATTTCTTTTTTCGGCTTCGCTTGGAGGTGAGGAATTTTCCAGTGAAATGGAATGACAATTTCAGTTGATCTGCATTTTCTTGTTTTGTCGGGAATAATGGAATGCCAGCAACAATATATGGAAAGATGGGACCGGGGTATTCCCTAGAATTTATTTTTTCGGCTTCGCTTGGAGGTGAGGAATTTTCCAGTGAAATGGAATGACAATTTCAGTTGATCTGCATTTTCTTGTTTTGTCGGGAATAATGGAATGCCAGCAACAATATATGGAAACATGGGACCGAGTTATTCCCTAGAATTTGTCTTTTCGGCTTCGCTTGGAGATGAGGAATTTGGCAGTGAAATGGAAAGACAATTTCAGTTGATCTGCATTTTCTTGTTTTGTCGGGACTAATGGACAAGCCAGCAACAATATATGGAAAGATAAGAGCGAGTTGTTCCCTAGAACTTCTTTTTTCGGCTTCGCTTGGAGGTGAGGAATTTTCCAGTGAAATGGAATGACAATTTCAGTTGATCTGCATTTTCTTGTTTTGTCGGGAATAATGGAATGCCAGCAACAATATATGGAAAGATGAGAGCGAGTTGTTCCCTAGAATTTCTTTTTTCGGCTTCGCTTGGAGGTGAGGAATTTTCCAGTGAAATGGAATGACAATTTCAGTTGATCTGCATTTTCTTGTTTTGTCGGGAATAATGGAATGCCAGCAACAATATATGGAAAGATGGGACCGGGGTATTCCCTAGAATTTATTTTTTCGGCTTCGCTTGGAGATGAGGAATTTGGCAGTGAAATGGAAAGACAATTTCAGTTGATCTGCATTTTCTTGTTTTGTCGGGAATAATGGAATGCCAGCAACAATATATGGAAAGATGAGAGCGAGTTGTTCCCTAGAATTTCTTTTTTCGGCTTCGCTTGGAGGTGAGGAATTTTCCAGTGAAATGGAATGACAATTTCAGTTGATCTGCATTTTCTTGTTTTGTCGGGAATAATGGAATGCCAGCAACAATATATGGAAAGATGGGACCGGGGTATTCCCTAGAATTTATTTTTTCGGCTTCGCTTGGAGATGAGGAATTTGGCAGTGAAATGGAAAGACAATTTCAGTTGATCTGCATTTTCTTGTTTTGTCGGGAATAATGGAATGCCAGCAACAATATATGGAAAGATGAGAGCGAGTTGTTCCCTAGAATTTCTTTTTTCGGCTTCGCTTGGAGGTGAGGAATTTTCCAGTGAAATGGAATGACAATTTCAGTTGATCTGCATTTTCTTGTTTTGTCGGGAATAATGGAATATATGGAAAGATGGGACCGAGGTATTCCCTAGAATTTCTTTTTTCGGCTTCGCTTGGAGATGAGGAATTTTCCAGTGAAATGGAATGACAATTTCAGTTGATCTGCATTTTCTTGTTTTGTCGGGAATAATGGAATGAAAGCAACAATATATGGAAAGATGGGACCGAGGTATTCCCTAGAATTTATTTTTTCGGCTTCGCTTGGAGATGAGGAATTTGCCAGTGAAATGGAATGACAATTTCAGTTGATCTGCATTTTCTTGTTTTGTCGGGAATAATGGAATATATGGAAAGATGGGACCGAGGTATTCCCTAGAATTTCTTTTTTCGGCTTCGCTTGGAGATGAGGAATTTTCCAGTGAAATGGAATGACAATTTCAGTTGATCTGCATTTTCTTGTTTTGTCGGGAATAAAGGAATGCCAGCAACAATATATGGAAAGATGAGAGCGAGTTGTTCCCTAGAATTTCTTTTTTCGGCTTCGCTTGGAGGTGAGGAATTTTCCAGTGAAATGGAATGACAATTTCAGTTGATCTGCATTTTCTTGTTTTGTCGGGAATAAAGGAATGCCAGCAATAATATATGGAAAGATGGGACCGGGGTATTCCCTAGAATTTATTTTTTCGGCTTCGCTTGGAGATGAGGAATTTGGCAGTGAAATGGAAAGACAATTTCAGTTGATCTGCATTTTCTTGTTTTGTCGGGACTAATGGACAAGCCAGCAACAATATATGGAAAGATAAGAGCGAGTTGTTCCCTAGAACTTCTTTTTTCGGCTTCGCTTGGAGGTGAGGAATTTTCCAGTGAAATGGAATGACAATTTCAGTTGATCTGCATTTTCTTGTTTTGTCGGGAATAATGGAATGCCAGCAACAATATATGGAAAGATGAGAGCGAGTTGTTCCCTAGAATTTCTTTTTTCGGCTTCGCTTGGAGGTGAGGAATTTTCCAGTGAAATGGAATGACAATTTCAGTTGATCTGCATTTTCTTGTTTTGTCGGGAATAATGGAATGCCAGCAACAATATATGGAAAGATGGGACCGGGGTATTCCCTAGAATTTATTTTTTCGGCTTCGCTTGGAGATGAGGAATTTGGCAGTGAAATGGAAAGACAATTTCAGTTGATCTGCATTTTCTTGTTTTGTCGGGAATAATGGAATGCCAGCAACAATATATGGAAAGATGAGAGCGAGTTGTTCCCTAGAATTTCTTTTTTCGGCTTCGCTTGGAGGTGAGGAATTTTCCAGTGAAATGGAATGACAATTTCAGTTGATCTGCATTTTCTTGTTTTGTCGGGAATAATGGAATGCCAGCAACAATATATGGAAAGATGGGACCGGGGTATTCCCTAGAATTTATTTTTTCGGCTTCGCTTGGAGATGAGGAATTTGGCAGTGAAATGGAAAGACAATTTCAGTTGATCTGCATTTTCTTGTTTTGTCGGGAATAATGGAATGCCAGCAACAATATATGGAAAGATGAGAGCGAGTTGTTCCCTAGAATTTCTTTTTTCGGCTTCGCTTGGAGGTGAGGAATTTTCCAGTGAAATGGAATGACAATTTCAGTTGATCTGCATTTTCTTGTTTTGTCGGGACTAATGGACAAGCCAGCAACAATATATGGAAAGATGAGAGCGAGTTGTTCCTTAGAATTTCTTTTTTCGGCTTCGCTTGGATGTGAGGAATTTTCCAGTGAAATGGAATGACAGAGTACATGAACATAACTACGAGTAAGAATTTAGCAAGCAAAGTTTGTTACTTTGTTACTTACGGTAGTCATTCCTATATCTCTATGAAAATTAAATGCGAATAAAAATTTATGCCGCAACAGGCTTGTTAGTACCCAAGGCCGAGCTTTCTTACAAGCATTCATGTGTGCGTGTGTACTTCTGCACTATGGCGAGACCGTATTTTATGCCGAATCCGAACGGCTTAGTTGAGATAAGCTTTTCTTGGCAAACTGTGTCTATACTCGGACGATTTGTCAGGTCGTCACGAGAGGAGGGCTAGTGGAAAATCATTTAGGTATTGCTACGGGTGTTGCTACCTTCTGCGCGGCAGTTCATTGTTCTAACCATCGCGGCACTGAGCCCGTCTGCGAATGTTCCTATTCCTTATATATAGTTAGCATGGAGCATTGACAATTGATCTTAACGTTTTGTTTTGTAATGCTTGCAGTAAAGCAATATTGCTCACCGTATGTCCAAGAAGGTCTAACCACTTGCCTGTACAGGATCAATTACAGGAGGAAATATTTAGTCTCATGTCTGCCACCAAAGGATCTGTTTTCAAGATAGGATTCCAGTAATTTGTGTATTTGTATGGTAGGATTTTCGTTTGCTTATATCTTAGACCTATGGGACATACCTTATCAAACGCTTGCGATACGTCGAGAAAAGTTTCTGTCAATAGTGGTGAAGTCAGCCATAATGTTTGCGACACCAATATTTGCCAAGGCAATGACAATTAAGTCATATGGGAAAAAAATTAACTCCGTCAATCGACTGTATACGCTAAGAGTTTGCTGTGCATATCGGTCACGGTCAAATGATGCTATTTGTGTCATCGCGGGAATGCTACCAACAGGCATCTTGGCTAGCAAGCTACAATGGACCTACGAATCCAAAATCTAGGAACCCTAGCCTCAGCTAGAAGAAAGACGGCGAAGCATGAGAGCATGACAGGAGAGATGGAACAAATCGACAAATTGAAGGTGGACCCATCAGCTTATAGCTGATATCCACAAATGGATTGACCAGAACCACGGAAAATTAGATTTCTACATAAACCAGATCCCAACCGTGCATGGCTGCTTTCGAGCATATCTAAACAGGTATGGTCTCAAGGAGTCTCCAAACTGTTTAAACTGCGGAGAGGCCAGAGAAGATGCGCAGCATATATTTACTCCAGTGCCCACTTTTTAGTGTAGAGAGCAGAAAACTAGAGGATCTCATTGTAGAAATACCAACTCCCAAGAACTTTGTGAGCCGTATGCTAACATCGAGCGCAATGTGAGGCGCGGTGAAACAGATTGCAGCAATGATGATGAAGGAACTTCGACGGTTGGAAAAGGTGAGGGAGATCACCAGCGAAAACTAAGCCCAGGTGGCAACAGAAAACGCTGAGCTCAATGTTGAACCTCCTGAGGGGGAAAGAAGAGCATAGTTTGCTAACCAACCCTGCGAAGTAATAATACCTAACGGTAGTCTCGCGGGGAGAGTGGTTGAAGTGTGTAGGATGTGGTTTAATACGTAGGCATACTCCTTTCATCGAGTATTGAGGTCTACGAATTGTAGATGCCAGTAACCCGGGTTACTGGTATCTTTAGAATATTACACATCCCTTGGCGCAACCAAATAAAAAAACCCCCGAGGTATTCAAAGATGCGGAAAAGATCGTCGTTTACCAGTTAATCACTTGGAGAAATAACTAGATCCGACAAGGTAGTCTAAATGGTTTACTTCCACGGAAACTGAGACTATTTGCATAGCATGGAGTTTTTTTTTCGGAATGCTTAATAAGGGTTTTTCAATAAAAGCGCTACAAAAGTTTTTTTAATAAAACAAAAACGGTTTAGGATATCAATGGAATTCTTTATTCCTGTGAAAGTACGTTTGATGTCAGTATGTATGGAACTCGATTTTTTGTTGAATGCCCGCCACGGGCACGCTTGCAGAAGTCCAGACGCTGAACCCAATTTTCGACGGTTTTCAAGCATAAATCGGCTGATACTGCTGCAATTTCACGTTCGATATTCGTACGAACTTCATCAATCGTCGCTGGCTTGTTGGCATAGACCATAGACTTGACGTAGCCCCACAGGAAATAGTCTAACGGCGTCAAATCGCACGACCGATGCGGCCAAGCGACTGGACCATTTCGTGAGACAACACGTTCTCCAAACTTGGTTTGCAATAAATTGATTCTGGCATTCGCTGTGTGGCTTGTGGCGCCGTCCTGTTGGAACCACATGCCCTCAAAGTCCATATCATCCAATTGGGGCCAAAAATATTCGGTTATCATTGAACGGTAGCGATTCCCATTCACAGTAACGTGCCGGTCTTGATCATCACGGAAGAAGTATGGTCCAATGACGCCGCCGGCCCATAAACCACACCAAACCGTAATTTTTTCGGGATGCAATGATGACTCATGGAGTACGTGTGGATTGATGCCTGATCAATACCGCCATTTTGTTTATTGACGAAGCCATTCAGCCAGAAATGAGCCTCGTCGCTGAAGATGATTTTTCGATGAAAATCCGAATCATTTTCAAGTTGTTCCTCAGCCCAATTCACGAACATACGACGCTTCTGGTAGTCAAGGGGCTTCAGTTCTTGCGTCAATTTAATCTTGTAAGGATGAAGGCCAAGATCTTTTCCCAAAATTCGCCACAGCGTCGTCACATAGATGCCCAACGCTTGAGAACGACGTGTAAGAGACACATTTAGGCTTTCTTCAACTGAAGCCCCAGCGGCAGCAATATTCTCGACACTACGGGCACTTCTTTGTCTAACTGTTACGGGAATATTCTGTACTGTGCCTGTGGATTCAAATTTTTCCACTAGACGCTCAATTGTTGATCTGCTAGGATGATTAATTTGACCACAAAGTGGACGTAGCGCTCTTAACGTTGATGCCACTGACTCCGAATTTCGGTTGTAAATTTTAATAATTTCAACTCGTTGTTGGATCGTATACCATTCCACCATGAAATGGCAAACCTTACTGAAGAGAAATGTCAAAAGAGCGGCAAGAAATATGGCGTCGTTTGCTGTCCCTGTCGCTCAACTTTTGTAGCGTCCCTGTTGAAAATCCCGATAATCCTTGATATAAAGAGACGATCCGCCTATCGCATCATCTAGAAGCGACAAAACACGTGATAATCATTGTAAAACCTTTTATTTGTGGTGCTACAGTCCGAAATGAACCAAAAACAGCTACTGCCAGTGATAGTCATCTACGCATGGAGCAAAACAAACGAGCGACAGGCGTTCGCACACAACGTCGCTGAAACTAACGGACGATGGGAGACTCGCTACCGGTAATATCAGACAGGATGGTCTAACTGGATCGATGAGTGAAGGAGTACGACCCCTAGTTGACACCAACACGAAGATGGCTGAGGGAGGGGGAGGACGATTCCTTCAACTCGTTTTCTTCAAAAGGGTACGGCCCGAAAATACAGTTGAAATGAAGTTCATTCCCATGATGAATTTGTGGTTTCAACTCACTCCAAATTTGACAATTTTGTAAAATTGTCCATTAAATTCGAAGCTACATTTCATACAAATTGAAATACAGCTCAACATGGTTTCGTTATCATCTACCATTTGGTGTAGTTTATGGGAAAATTCCAAGCGAATCTCAAGGAGTTCAAGTTTCTAGTAGAGAGACAAACTCAAATCTTTATGAATGGCTGCAATCCATTTGAGCAGAAAAATTTCTTGTGCGAATGTGTGAAGTATTCTGCGTGTCCTTACTGAAGAATTTCCAGCAATTGTCCCACACTCAGAAAAAAAATATTTAAAAATCCCACCTAGCGTGCGCCAAAATTCACTTTAGACACAAAGTAGGGACTGCAGGGCGTGATATCGGCGCACAACCCAAATGCTGGTTTCTTCACCTAAGTTATCGATTTTTTACTGAATCTAATTACGATCTGCAAATTAAAAAAGAAATGGAATCGGAAATGGAGTACTAAGTTTTTTTTTAAGGGGCACAATTCGTCGAACTTACTTAAGTGGCGCTACAGTCCGGAATGAATCTGGGCCGCAACCAACATGCCTCTCCAATTAGCCCGGTCCTTAGCTAACTGCCTCCAGTTGCGCACTACAAGTTGGTTGAGGTCGGTTTCTACTTGTGCGCGCCACTTAAGACGAGGTCTTCCTCTACTGCGTCCGACGTCTGGCTGGGAATCGTTGACTCTGCGAGCCGTGGTATTGGTGTCCATTCATTCTACATGTCCTAGCCATCTTAAACGTCCACTGGGGAGTTTTTTTTGACCAGGGGCATGTCGCTGTACAGCTCGTATAGTTCTTGGTTTAATCTTCATCTCCATAGCCCGTCAACGCAAAAGGGACCGAAGATTTTTCGAAGAATTTTCCTCTCAAATCGACAATGGATTTCTTCATCCGCTTTTGAGACGGTCCATGCTTCAGCACCGTAGAGCAGGACTGGGAAGATCAGGGTCTTATATAAGATCTCCTTAGTAGTTCGAGTGAGGGCTTTACTACTGAATTGCCTTCTTAGCCCGAAGAAACAGCGGTTGGCAAGAGTAATTTTTCGTTTAATTTCTGACGAGATGTTGTCAGAGTAAATAGCGGAACCGAGATAGATAAAGTCCCGTACTACCCCAAAGTTATATCTGTCAATGGTGACGTTCTGTCCAGTTCGACGATGTTGTGTGTCCTTTCGTGTTGACAGCATGTACTTCGTCTTGCCCGCATTTATTGCTAACCCCATTTGTTCCGCTGCCTTCTCTATACTTGCAAACGTGGCTATGACATCACGTTGGGTCCTACCAATGATGTCAATATCGTCGGCGTATGCTAGTAGTTGTACAGATTTTTGGAAAATTGTGCCTGATGTGTTGGCTCGCGAGTTTTGCACATTCCTCTCAAGAGTCAGATTGAAGAAGTCACATGACAGCGCATCGCCTAAATCCTTTTTTGGTATCGAATGTGTCAGTGAGGTCGTTTCCGACCCTGATGGAGCAGCGAGAATTCTCCATCGTCATCCTTCACAAACGGACGAGTTTGGGGGGTATAGCAAAACTGGACATGGCTCTGTATAGTTCGTCTCTAAAAATGCTGTCGTATGCGGCCTTTGAATCTACGAATCAAGAAGTCGATTTGGACTTCTTTTTGGGTTTTTTTTTTTTCAGGATCAGCCGGAGTTTGAAAATTTGATCGTTTGTGGACACATTATTCAACTGGGTACTGCTGCAATTATTGACTGAATATTTGGTCCTGTTACAAAAACCCCACAAGAAAAAATCCGGGAAGGACAGGTCTGAAGACCAGCGGCCTCTGGAAATGATTTTTAATGCAAAATTATGTTGTAATTCAGAAATAAGAGACCTGGTAGCGTGGGTGCTTGCTCCATCTTGCTTACCAGTTAGTTCGAAGTGGACTTCGTTCGATATAAAAATACATGATCTGCCATTTGAAGCAGCTTCTGGGAAAATTCCAAGCGGATCGGGAGGACTGTCTGCAATGTCTATCTTCTGATATTAATTTGAGCGGAGAAAATTCTTGTGTATTTCAATGAGTAGACCTTAAAGCGATTGTCCAACGCTCGGAAAAAGAGTTTACCAATCTCATTACGGTGCTAGGGGGCATGCCGCCGAACGTGCTTAAAAATTCACTTTAGACACAAAGCAGTGACGTCAGTGCGTAATATTTCGATTTTTTATTAAATCTTAATAGCGATCCGCAAAACTAAATGGAGTTGGATTGGCAGGATTCATCAAACACCCGGTGTAAGATTCTTAAAAACATGTCGGCGACTGTATTGTCTCAAGCCTTTTACCATGACACGTGTTGTTGAATGCTTCTAAATATGTGTCCCGTATGAATGTGAATCCTGAATGTGAACTTTCTGTCAAAAAATTCTTCGGCGAACTCTTTTTATCCATAGTAGACTAGCAATGCCTCTTTGTCGAGCATACTGTAATTTCGCTCTGCTGGGTTCAAAACCCTTGATACAAACAAAATCTGAATGGTAGTGCACTAAAACTCCGGCGCAATTATGTATTTGATTGGCTCAAAAGCTTTCTTACACATCTGAGTCCATAGGAATGTTATAGCGGTTGTCAGCAATTTGTTTAGAACCTTTAGATGGTTTTGGTTTCCCATGCATCCATTGTGAAAAAAAAAGTTATCGATACTAGTCTTTTGGAGGCACAAAACAGGTCCACCGTAAAAAAATAATATTTTGGTCTAATGAGATGTTAACCTTACCATCTAGGTAATGGAAGTTGTTCCAGGTGTCATAAACATTTCAAAACCGTGCAAACCGTGTATATTAAGGCACACAACATAAACTCAATATACCTGTAAGCTAATTTTTAGAATCAGCAACACCTACTTTCAGTACCTCTAACACCTACTTCCAGTACCTTATCTCTAGCTGATCATCAACAGAGCTTCACGCTTTTTTATGCTGAAATTCACGACCTCATACCGATCGCCACCTCTAACCCAAATGAGCGCATTCAAATTGCTTCAATCAATTGAGCACATTTCGAGGTCATCTGAGGATTTGATGTGTGACCCAAAAAAACCTCCACCTAGATGCATTTTCCATTTATGCAGCCTGACAAGGCACAGCTCATGCATCACTATGAACCACAAGTTCAGCTGCTGCCAATCCGAACAAATTCCTCAATTTGAACAATTGTTCCACCATCTGCATGCCTATACATGAAAAGTCGGCTATCATGTTCCAGACTCTTCCCGAATGCGGTTACTGCGCACCCATCCTCCCGCGCACTTCGGTGGTGAAACTTTTCAATGCGCCCATGCGCACAATGCACATCTCGGAAAAAAGGAACTTACATGCTACATAACGAACAAGTTCAAGTCTAATAAGCCAACTTGTTTCTTATGTCGGCCGCCACATCCGCCTCCGCCAATAATCATCGACAAAATGATCTATCGACGTCAATTTCCATATGAACAAATAATTCTCATTCTCACTCCTAGACGGACAGAGAGGAAGCGAGTAGGAAAATAGAGATTCTTATCGCCCACGCTGTGCTATGCAGCCCCACAAATCATCCGCAAGACTTGATATACTCCAACCCAACTTCAGGTCCAACTAATTCTTGACAGCATCCGCTATAGGGAAATGAATTCCACGTCGATGCATTACGTATATGATTGCGCACTGCATTGAGCGCACAACTCGTGGCACTTGTTCCAATGGACCCGAGGGCATCCATCTGCACTTGGAGCGCTGCGCTATTGGAAACGCCTCCCAAAGAGAGAATCCCAAAACACCTTTTCCAATTTTGGAAGCTTGACTTGTCACGAAATTCAAGTTAGCGCGGCGGGATGGAGCGGTGCGCGGTTCAATTCGACAAACAAATTGGTCCGCAGTCAAAAATTGACAAGAATTTCGTGACTTTGTCACCTTTCCGCCGAAGATAGGTTCAGATGCTGGGCGGCTTCGTGTAAATATACATATTTGGTCGCACAGAAGGCTAGGCCACGCTAATTATATTGAGGACAGGAGTTGGAGGTTTGTGTTTCATAAACTACCGTTAAAGCGAAGCACTACCACTCACCAAAAGGAATTATGTCAATGGAAGTTGGAGGTATGTATCTGCGATCGCTGATGGAGAGCTGTGACGCTACGTGGCGTCGAGCTATGCGTTTTGGGTGGCTCACTCAATCGATGGTAATCAATCAACACGAGGTATCGGGAATTGGAATTGTCACAGGTGCGCTCGATTCAATTTGGAGAAGGTATACGGACGGTGAACTTTCATAAATCGACAACTGCACGAGCGTCAAACGAAAGTCTGGAGGATTGGGTAAGAGTTTCATTTGATTTTTTTTTTTTTGATTTCGTGCTCCGTTTGGAAGAGTTGCCGAATTGACATCACGAAGCATTTAATCGATTGGGGACTAGATTTCGAGAAAGCTGTTTTTTTTTATTGTTATATCACCATGCGAACTGCATCTACCTTAGCGATAGAATGGAGGTCTTCAAGAGGCAGAAGGCTATTGCAAAAGCAAATACTAGAAAAGGCGGTCTTACTAGGAAAAACTCTGTTTATAGAGATAAGATGTTGCAGATCATGAATTCCTTTTTCAAAGTATTTCTAGTAAAATTCTTAGCCACACAAAATGGCACTTCCGTAAGCAAGGGATATACTATCGGCAAGCTTCATCAACTATGCAAAGATACTCGAATTAACCACGGTCGTCTTGTTGTCTTAATTCGTAACTGCAAGCTTTTGCTAACTTAGTTCAGTTGAACTAGAGTCCAGAATGAACCTGGGTCTGAACCAACATGCCTCTCTAGTCAGGACGGTCCTTAGGTAACTGTCTTTAGTTGCATACTTCAAGTTGGTTGAGGTCGGTTTCTAATTTTGGGTGCAAAAAATTAAAGCGAGGTCTTCCTCCACTGCGTAAGACGTCTGGTTTGGAATCGAAGACTCTACGAGCCAGATTATCGGTGTCCATTAGTTTTTAATGTCCTAGCCTTCTTAAACGTCCACTGCAGTTTTTTTTTTGACTGGGGGTATGTCACTGTACAGCACGTATAGATCTTGATGGAATCTTCGTCTCCATATTCTATTAACGCAAATGGGACCGAAGCTTTATTGAAGAATTTTTCACTCAAAACGACCAAGGTGCTAGTAGATAGTTGCACCGATTTATGGAAGATTGTGCCTCTGGGGTTGGCTCGGGAGTTTTACACAATCTTCTCAAGATTGGGATTAAAGAATTCAAATGGCAGGGCGGTGCTTTGCCTTCAACTTCCTTTGGTATCGAATGTTTCGAAGAATTCAATGCCTGATAGAGCACCGAGAATTCTCCATCATCATCCTTCCCAGACGGACGATTTTGGGAGGTAAACCAAGATATGGCTCTGTATAGTTCGTCTCTATAAATGCTTACGTATGCAGCTTTGTAGTCGAAGAATAGGAAGTAGGCATCGATTTAAACTTCTTAAGATATCTTTCCAGGATCTACCAAAGTGTAAGATTTGATCAGTTTTGGACGTTCCCAGCCCGAAACCAGACTCATGGACCCATCAGCTTGTCGGTAAACTGCTTCAGGCGTTCAAATATTACGGCAGATAGTATCTTGCAGACGATGTTGAGGAGATTTATGCCTCCGTAGCTGCTGCAGTTCCTTTTTTGTAGATCGGGCAAATGATCCGGAGGATCCATTCTTCTGGCATACGTTCATCCCACCAGATTTGGCTTATGAGTTGGTGGATGTTAATTACCAAGTCATCTCCGCTGGCTTTATAAAGCTCAGCGGGATGGCCTTCATTTCCTGTGGCCTTATTAGGCTTAAGTTTAGATATTGCTATCCTCATATCACTTAGGTCGGCTGGTTGGTAAATTTCGCTGTCTTCGCCAATATTGAATGGTTGATGCTGCGTGACATTCATCGCCGTTCAACAGTCTGCAGAAGTGGTTCTCCATATCCTCAGCATCGACTGTGTCTCAACTAAGATATTGCCTTGTTCATCTGTACAGGATTCTTTCCGAGCATTTTTACCTTGGCTTTGACGTCTTACATTTTGTAAAACTTGCGAACATCATTCCTGGAGTGCCATCTCTCTGTACCCTCGATCGAGCGATTTCCTTGATTTTTTTCTTCTTCTTTTCGAAAAGCCTTTCTTCTCAGCCTATAGAGCTCAATGGTAGCTCTACCTTCAGCTTAGCCTTGTAGGCCTCGTTCTGGGCTGCAAGCATCTGTCGGCACTCCTCATCAAACCAGCGGTTTCTTGCTGGTGGCCGCGAGAAACCTAGCGCATCAGTTGCGGCTGATCTAATGGCTTTTTGGCATCGATGTTGTTGGTATGGTGTAAATCGAGAGTTTTAGGGATTCGCGTTGTGCGAAGGTCTTGGCACAATCCTTAACTATATCATCATTTTCCTCCGTCGGGGCGTGAGCTCATATAAGTCTTGTGTGTCTTGATGCTCGTCAGAAAAGATGATTTTTCGCTCAAAATCGTTGTCCAATTCAAGCTGCTCTAAGGTCCAAACTGACAATTGGACCTTATGAGCGAACAATTGTAAATCTTTGTGCAGAGTTTTCTTGATGCTCGTCAGAAAAGATGATTTTTCGCTCAAAATCGTTGTCCAATTCAAGCTGCTCTAAGGTCCAAACTGACAATTGGACCTTATGAGCGAACAATTGTAAATCTTTGTGCAGAGTTTTCTTGATGCTCGTCAGAAAAGATGATTTTTCGCTCAAAGTCGTTGTCTAATTCAAGCTGCTCTAAGGTCCAAACTGACAATTGGACCTTATGAGCGAACAATTGTAAATCTTTGTGCAGAGTTTTCTTGATGCTCGTCAGAAAAGATGATTTTTCGCTCAAAATCGTTGTCCAATTCAAGCTGCTCTAAGGTCCAAACTGACAATTGGACCTTATGAGCGAACAATTGTAAATCTTTGTGCAGAATTTTCTTGATGCTTGTGCATGAAATGTTGAACTGTTGAGGGATCGATGGCGAGTCTCACTTACTTGCACACGGCAAGCGCGAAACTTATTTTCAAGCCGAAACTTATTTTCAAAAAACGCACTCTTTGGGTAAACTGCACTCATTTTGGAGATAAGTTTTCAATATTTCCCAACGTTTTTTAATCGCATTGACTCAATTCGTTCCACGGAGGTATGATACTGACCTTCTGAGAAGATTTCGAGCGGGAAACAACTGCCAGTGTCAAAGTAACGTATGATTTAAAAATAAAATACTAAATGGCCCACCCATCTATAGATAATATCTAGATACACAAGCTTACTAGAGTCCCATTGACTTATAAAATTGATAAATCGAACTACTGAGGACAACCTGTCTCGAAATAAAACTTTTTTCCTTACAATTAAGACGGAAACACAAGGACATTGTCAACACATATCATATAAATTATCAAAAAAAAAATACAAAACCTCATCTACTCGAGTATTTAGGTTTGTGAATAGCTAAATACCCACTCAAAGCAAACTTTCTTCTTGAGTTATGTGTACACATTCCCACTACCTAATCTAAACACTTTCTTTCCAATTTTTCCCCAACAAAAAAAAAACTGTAAATAAATGTCAAACATGGTTAAAAACAAAACCACATCAATTCTCCACTTTAAAACATCTCACACTTAATGGTCCATCAACACCAAACGTTCTTCTCGTCATCAATTCATCTCATGCACCCATTAACACCTTCCGGGTTGCGAACACCGAATTCCATCAAGGAACAGATCAATTTAACTCTCACTCATCTCCCCAAAAACAAGAAACCCAAAAACGGATTTCACCTGAACACGAGTGTTTCCCTTCGAGCACTTTGTGGATCCCAAAAAGTCCGCTCATGAAAAATTGGTCAACTTTCCTCCTCTACTGTTGTGTGCCCTTAAAATCACAAGCACAACCGAAATTGATTACTTACATCGGGCCGCACCGAAACTCATTTAGGACCTGATACTCCCCATTATTAATAGCACCACACACCATGAGTTACTCCTCCCCCGGCCCGGCAGCTCGACACACACAAACGCCAACTTCTTTGAGTCGCGCATCCTCCTGCTCCTCAGATAGACCGCCATGTCGATTAATCAATCATTAATGCTCCACCATTTAAGTGTCTTTAAACACCAAACAGCGATTAATCTCTCTCACTGCGCAGCACCACTCTGCGTCGCGTCATCATCAGCAGCAGCAGGCTAGTCTTAAATGCGAACCTCATCGTCGTCGTCGTCTTCGTCGTCGTCGTCGTCGTGGTCGTCATCATCATTGTGGTTGTCGTTTGCATTATGAGCCAATGCGCACCCAACCAGGAATCGTTAGATTCCACTATCCGGTACCACAGTCTTTGGGGGCCGTGGCCGCGCCACCACAATAAACGAGGATACCTATCAAATAGCAGAGCAGAAGCAGCAGGAATCGGCCGATAACTGTCCGTGGACATCGTACAGCGCATTAGCTAACCGGCAGGTATCTTTCATCGCGGTCCAGCGGACACAAATGGGCGCAGAAGTCCGAAAGATGATGGAATTTAAGTCGAGCGAAAATACAAAAACCCAACCTCAATAGATGGATGAATGGCACAGCTACAGAGTTAGAGCGAAACGGGACACGGAAACAGGATCTCTGGAGGAGGCCGATCTGACTACGACCATGCGTGGCATGGAGTGAAACCACTTTGCTCTCATTATGTTCGCCGGTATAAGCCGCATAATGGAATGACACTAAGCTCATAACTTACATCCGAATGATTTGAAGCTATTTCTGGAGCAGCAGAACCACACGAGCCTAGCCGCTTAGCCTCGCATCTATCGGTCTCGGTCTATTCCGCATCACGGGCAAGAAGGAAGCAACTTGGTGGCTCTTGATGACGGTGACTTGTCGCGCGATCATCGTTTCCATTCAATTGGATAGAGACTCTGCAGCAGGGAGTGTGTCAGGTTGTACATTCCATATGGATGGAGGAGGAGGGTACTTGCGGAAATGTGTATGTGGGAAGCCCACTTGGGTGGAAAGTGCTATGTCGGTGCTGTGCTCTAAGTCAGCGATTTGAAATGACATTTCGATCCACAGATGGACAAGTTGGGGTCATTTATGGTTCGGCTCGTAAATTCGCCCGAGAAAGACAGTTACGCCGATTTGCGTCATGTCCGCTTGTGAGGATCAATTCCGCAAGTGAGGAAGATCGTAATTCCTTTTTCGGCTATCGAGATACATCGATTAGAATCAAATTTTATAAGTGCTATCAATCATTTTAGAAATTTTCTGGATGAGGTATTATGGGTGCTCTGAAGCTATGGTTCGTCGGATATTGGTTATGGGAGAAAGGACGTTTTGAATTCCATTACACGGGAGAGGAACGTTTTATGACAGTCGAAAGGAAAATGTAGCCATGAAAATCGTGACCTGGTTTAGTTGGCAAATGGAGACATTGTGACTGAAATATGACGGAATTGTTGGCACATTTAGATCGTGAGATTAAATTGTAGGCATGTGTGTGAGGCCTAAGACTAGGCTTTGATCTTAAGGTCTGCTATTCTTGAACTTATTTTCTAAGTGAAATTTCAGACAACAGATCACTTTGGGAATTTTGGTTCAAATTGGTGAGTTTTGAAATTTTGAAAATTGGTGGTGCGGAAAACGGTTAAAGTGGCTCGTAGGTGGCCAAAGGATAATCAATGAATGATTCAGTCAAAGATTTGGAATTGAACTACAGATCTGCATAGGAATTGGTCAATGGACCTTAAAAAAATATCATGAAGTTCGGAAGTCCGCTAATTTGTATGAAATCTGACCAGAAATGCTAAGTGGTCAAAGGCTCTGGCATACCAATAATATGACCTGGACATGCTTCTTCACTTAGTTGACAGAGAAGATAGTGTTCAAATGTAAGGCATGGCGATTATAAGAAATCGTGGGTTTCCACATAGCGGATGCCTACCAATATTGACTCTCAGACTGAGACCGCTGAGTGACCGTAAATATGCTCTCGATCTCTGCGTAAAGTCTTAGCGGCAGAAGATATTGGTGCGAGGGGAAAACTTGTACTCACACTATTGCATATATTCTATCTCCAGGCGGCAGCGGAAGAACTCCAGGTTGGGGGTTGAACCCAACCATGGAAAAACTAAAATGTTACGAAGCAAGCAATAGCCACGGAAAGGACTGGTTTTTTTGTTGACGACCCGGCTAAACGAAAAAAGGACAACGACGTTCGTATCTGCACCTGGAATGTGAGAACATTAAACAGGAGAGGTGTAAGCGAACAACTAGCGAAAGCCCTAAACTGCTACAAAGCAGACATTACTGCCATCTAGGAAATACGATGGGATGGCCCGGGCAAAAAGAGGATGAAAAACTGTGAACAGAAACAACGACTATTCGGATGCGGATTTGTTATAAAAGTCAGACTTTGGCAAGAAGTCTTATGTTTCCAAAACATAAGCGAACGCATTGTAACAATCCGCATGAAGGCCAAGTTCACCACCACAAGCCTTATATGCGCACACGCCCCGACGGAGAAAAAAGTTGATATAGCCAAGGATTGCTTCTACGATCTGCTTGACAAAACCTATGAGCGACTGCCGAAGTCCGCTGTTAAAATCGTGCTGGGAGATTTTGACGCGAAGGTAGGAAGAGAGGACATCTTTCGCAGTATTGTTGAAAAACATAGCCTTCACGACAGCACGTCTGGTAACGGACTTAGGCTAATTTACTTCACTATGGAACGAAATGCCACTATTGCCAGCACATACTTTCCTCACCTCAATATCCATAAGGGGACATGGCGGTCTCTAGATCAAGGAACGGTCAACCAAATTGATCACATAGCGATAGACAAGAGGCACGCATCCAATATTTTGGATGTCCGAACATTCCGAGGAGCTAACATCGACTCGGACCACTACCTTGTTGCAGCCAAGGTTAGAATGCGGATATCCACTACGCCACAATAATCCAGATATACTGTGAAAAAATTTAATGTCGAAAGACTGCAATCGCAAGAGACCGCCAAGACCTTCGCGCAACGTGTATCCCTAAACGATTCGAGTAACACCATACCGCCAGCATCGAATGTCGGAGAACAATGGCAACGATGCCAACAAGCCATTAGATCAGCCGGAAATGATGTGCTAGGTTTCTCGCGCCCACCAGCAATAAACGCTTGAGTTTATGAGGAATGCTCAAGGATAAGCTGCAGCTGAAGGCGAGAGCTGCCATTGAGAGCTATAGGCAGAGAAGAAGGAAAGAACACCGGCTTTTCAGAAAGAATAAAAAAGAGCAAGAAAAGAGCGCGATCGAGGATATAGAAAGGTGCCAGTTCAGGAACGATGTTCGCAAGTTTTACCAAACTGTAAAACGTCAAAGCCAAGGATACAAGGCTCGAACAGAATCCTGTCGAGATGAAGAGTGAAATATCGTAGTCGAGACACAGTCTATGCTGAGGATATGGAAGAACCTCTTCTGCAGACTGTTAAACGGCGATGACGAACAACATTTCACTGTCAGGCAGAACGAACCATTCAATGTTGGCAACGACAGCGAAAACTGTCAACCACACGACCTGAGTAAAGCGAGGATAGCAATATCTGCTCTCAAGCTTAAGAAGGCTGACGGAAATGACGGCCTTTCCGTTGAGCTTTATAAAGCCGGCGGAGATGACTTGGTAAGTAACATCCACCAACTCATAAGCCAAACCTAGTTGGGTGAAAGTATGTCTGAAAAATGGATCCTCAGCATCGATCCACAAAAAAGAGACGCTCAGAACTCCTCCAACTACAGAGGCAAAAAACTCCTCAACATCGCCTACAAGATCCTATCTGCCGTAACATGTGAGCGCCTGAAACCGTTTACCAACAACCTGATCAGCCCTTATCAGTGTGGTGTTATGGCAGGAAAGTGCACAACTAATCAAATCTTCACACTTCGGCAGATCCTTGAAAAAAAACCAAGTAGTTCAAATCGATACCCACCATCAATTCATCGATTTCAAAGCCACATATGACAGCATTTTTAGAAACCAACTGTACAGAGCCATGTCTACTTTTGGTATACCGCCCAAACTTGCCCGTTAGTGAAGGATGAAGATGGAGAATTCTCGCTGCTCCATCGACGCAATCGATACCAATAAAGGATTTAGGAAAGGCGATGCGCTTTCATGTGTCTTCTTCAATCTGATTCTTGAGAAGATTGTTTAAAACTCTCGAGCCAACACCAGAGGCACACGCACAATCTTCCAACATCGGTACAACTACTAGCATATGCCGACGTTATTGACAGCATTGGTCGGACTCAACGTGATGTCATAGCCACTTTTGATGGTATAGAGAAGGAAGCGGAACAAATGGGCTTTGAAATAAATGGGGATAAGACTAGGTATATGCTGTCAACAGGAAAGGACACACAACATCGACGAATTGGACAGAACGTCGCCATTAACAGATATCACTTTGACGTAGTAGGTAGGTATTAACTGTGACAACAATATCTCGTCAGGAGAATTACTCTTGCCAACCCCTGTTTCTTCGGGCTAAGAAGGCAATTCAGTAGTAAGGCCCTCACTCGAACTACTAAGGATATCCTAAAGAAGACCATGATCATCCCAGTCCTGCTCTACGGCACTGAAGCACGGACTGTTTCAAAAGCAGATAAATATCGGGTTTTATAACAGGACGCTACAAAAGTTGAGCGACTGTGACAGCAAACGACGCCATATTTCTTGCCGCTCTTTTGAAATTTCTCTTCAGTAAGGTTTGCCATTTCATGATGGAAAGGTATACGAACCAACAATGAGTCGAAATTATTAAAATTTACAAGCGAAATTCGGAGTCAGTGGCCTCAACGTGAAGAGCGCTACGTCCAATTTATGGTCGTCATAATCGTCCTAGCAGATCAACAATTGAACGTCTAGTGGAAAAATTTTAATCCACAGGCACAGTACGAAATGTTCCAGTGCCAGTGAGACAAAGAAGTGCCCGTAGTGTCGAGAATATTGCTGCCGCTGAGGCTTCAGTTGAAGAAAGCCCAAATGTGTCTCTCACACGTCGTTCTCAAGCGTTGGGCATCTCTGTGACGTCGTTGTGGCGAATTTTGTGAAAAGCTCTTATCCAACATCCTTACAAGATTAAATTGACGCAAGAACTGAAGGTGGTCAAGCACCAGAAGCGTCGTATGTTCGTGAATTGGGCTGAGCAACAACTTGAAAATGATTCGGATTTTCATCGAAAAATCATCTTCAGTGACGAGGCTCATTTCTGGCTGAATGGGCAGAAATGACAAAATATGCGGTATTGGTCAGGCAGCAATCCACACGTACTCCATGAGTCATCATGGCATCCCGAAAAAATTACGGTTTGGTGAGGTTTATGGGCCGGCGGCGTCATTGGGCCGTACTTCTTCCGTGATGATCAAGACCGGCACGTTACTGTGAATGGGAATCGCTACCGTTCAATGATAACCAAATATTTTTGGCCCCAATTGGATGATATGGACTTGGAGGATATGTGGTTCCAACAGGACCGCGCCACAAGCCACACAGCGAATGTCACAATCAATTTATTGGAAACCAAGTTTGGAGAACGTGTCGGTTGGCCGCCTCGGTCGTGCGATTTGACGCCGTTAGACTATTTCCTGTGGGGCTAGGTCAAGTCTATGGTCTATGCCAACAAGTCAGCGACGATTGATGAACTTCGTACTAATATCGAACGTAAAATTGCAGCAGTGTCGGCCGATTTATGCTTGAAAACCGTCGAAAATTGGGTTCAGCGTCTGGACTTCTGCAAGCGTGCCCGTGGTGGCCATGCAAAAGAAATCGAGTTCCATAAATAATGGCATCAATCGCACTTTCACAGGAATAAAGAATTTCATTGATATCCAAAACCGTTTTTGTTTTATTTAAAAAAAACTTTTGTAGCGGTCTTATTGAAAAACCCTTTAAATCCTCGTTTCCTTTGACGAATTCTTCTCAAAATCTTCGTCCATGTTTGCGATGACGGTTTATGGAGACGAAAATTTAACTACGAATACATACCCCTAGTCAAAAAAAATCGGGATTTTGTATGGTGCGAATGGATAGGAATACTCCGGCTCGCAGAGTCTTCAATTCCCAGCAACTTGAATTAGCTAAGGAGCGCGGTAATTGTAAGGACAAGTTGGTTGACACGCTGGTTCATTTCGGACTATAGCTTCGCTTAAGATAAAAAGTCCGAGTATTAACCGAAAACTGACTTATATACAACATCGCCTCTTGTGAAAGTCTGACAAACATCCAGGAGTTACACTATCTTGTGATGGTTCTAAAATTGTCTGTTCGGATTAAGCTTTATACAGGAGATCTCTTCTTTGTGCGCACACAAATATAGGAAGGAGAACAAATTTAGAGCCCTTATTGGCTTAAATTGACAGACGTTTAGTTATTTACAAAGCCGGGCAAGAATTTGACACCCAAGAACTCTCCACACTAATATCACATAGCCCACATGGGATGCTACAACAGCTTGAGGGACTTGCTCCATCATCCCTTGAAATATTTATATGTAGATGCCTGTGGTTCTGTTATTTGCATGTCCTACTAAAATGTATGATTTCATGGCTAATCTCTAAATTTGTTCAGACTGTATAAATATGGTCCTTCTTAACTTTCCTTAGCAGGCTTGAAGGATAAAACCATTTAACGGACGCCTTGTGCCATAAAAGTTTTTCTTTCATACGAGAGAAATCTCAAGTCGTAGGTCCCTTGAAATTAAAACTAATGGAACTCACATGAACCCCTGTATTGTGATGGCAATCTCAACTGTTCAAGTACTTAAGCTGGTTGCATACAATAAACTATCGGCCATGCAACAATCACAACTATTCCGACCCACTTATCACTTCGTCCACTTGCAACATACGCCAATGCGCTGCACTAAAGCTCACCTTCGACCCGTGTAATTATTGTTGTGCTGCACGCCACACATAAATTCCTTTATCCTGCCTTGGATTTATAAATATAACTGTTCTCTGGTCAAGACACACGATACATTTCTTCACGTCAGTGCTGTTACAACCTCTCGCAACTAATCTCGACCACACGCGACCAACCAGCTAGCTACCGCGGTAAAACGACGGCCGGCGTCCAGAAAGCCCCCCAACAAATCTTGTTGTTCCGCTTAATCGCAATCAATTAATACGCGATACCACACCGTTGTACTTTTGTGCCGAAAAATTAATTTGCTCCCCCCGCTGACTTAACCGCCAAATGAATTCCTCCCCTTGAAGTGGAAGACACCCCATTGAGGCCACGATCCTGCTACGCTCATGTTAACAAGTTGCTTCTGGGTTTTATAGTTCCCTCTGTGTGATAGGGATCGAGATCAGGAATCTCCTCCTCATCTGCAATTGATCGATATCCCACTCGATCCACGATAATTAACAATTTCCCTTCCAGATCCAAGCTGCTTGCCATCCACAACGACTACCGACCGACGCGACGACTTGCCGATGATGGCCACCTGTGCCTCGCGTAGAGAAGGGTGGGTTTTGTGTGGTCTCAGGTAACGCTGGCGATTGAAAAATTAACAGGTACGAGATGTATAATTAGGACCATTACTATTATTTTGTCATTTGGATAACACACACACACTCGCAGATACTCAGGATACCTTGGACACTAGCAAACAAATTAATTACATGCTAACAAGCCGACTAGGCAGAGTGCTGGTAGTGGGCTGACAGCGTCAGTGCGGTCGGTAGCAGCGTTGGCGAGGCGAAGACATGTCTAACGCTTAATGCCATACCCCGGGCTAATTAATTTTATTAATTGCCGGCCCAAAGCATGTGGCGTCAGTCAGATACAAATTGGTCGAGGGATATCTTTCCCCGTTTCCCGTTGTGTGTGTGTTTCAAATCACGGACCGCATAATAAAGTTATGTACACATCCCGGACGGCTTTGCTCCATTTTTTTCCCCCACGTCGAGTTGCGTCGTCATCGTCGTCCGACAAGTGGGTTTCCAGATACAGATGCGGAGATACTCAGCGTAATGCCCGTTGTCAACATGCGCGCGGCTAACTTATTTCCTTTCGGCCCATAATCTAGGGTAAATCGAAATCGGGACTCGTAAATAAGTTTCGGGCGGGCATATGCAATTATAGCAAACTCGTAGGGAAATTATGACGAACGTCCTACGCTGCTGCGGCTGTGCACAGACACGCCACCGACCGGAGAAAGACTTGCTCGAACAGGTTCAGGTTGGGGGCATGTTTACGAGCGCACGGATATTTACGATGCCACAATGCCTATGATGGCAATTGTCAGAATTTTGATTTTATTGCGCGCTCAATGGTGCCCGGTGTTAAGGCCTGGGCGTAGAGCAACAATCAGAAGCCAATCGTTTTATAATCATCTGCAATCGGCGCAGTTTGACTGGATGAGTGCATATAGAGAAATGAGGTGAAGCCATCATCTGGCTTAGCCCATGGGATCGTAAAGTTGCAGAGTATTGGCGTGAAAATTACCCGGTGCAAGGAGCGCCTAGGTGCAAGTGGGATGACTTTATTTGCTTGTTAAGAAACGGTAGCCGGTTGGTGAGATGGAGCTTCCATTGAGGAGATGAGGAGTCAGGGATGGGATAAAATTATATGGAATTTGGTGAGAAGAACAAGGACTTTGTGGGTCAATTAGTGGGATTTATGGGATTGTTCTTGGGTTTGGATGGAAATCGTATCTGAAATGGCAACTGATTGAGGTTCATAAAGAAAATTTTTAATTATCGGGCATTAAGGATCTAAATCGGGAGTGAGTAATTGGAGAGGGAAAAGTTTTCAAAATTGCATGGAAGACCTAAGGATTAAGGAAATGTGGGACTAAAACGATTTTGATCAAACATTTTGGTCGTTCATAGTCAGATAAGAGATATCTGAACGCTTTAAAACTTAAGTGGCGCTAATGTCCGGAATGAGCCTGTGCTCCAATCAGCATTCGTCTTTTATTAGCCTAGTCCCTAGCTAACTGTCTGCAGTTGCATGTTTAAGTTACTTGATGTTGGTTTCCACGAGGCGAGGTCTTCCTGATCTGCATCAGACGTCGGGGAATTGAACTACATACCTGCTAGCCGGAGTATTGGTGTCCATTCGCTCAACATGCTCTAGCCGTCCTAAGCGTCTAATGTGGAGTTTTTGACTTGGTCAATGTCGCTGTACAGCTCGTAAAAATATTGGTTGAGCCCTTGTCTTCGTAGCCCGTCAAAGAAAACGGGACTGGAAATTTCCGAAGAATTTTCCTCTGGAATCAACCAAGGATTTCTTCATCCACTTTTGATAAGGTGCATGCTTTAGCGCCATAGAACAGAACTGGGATGATCAGGGTCTTATACAGGACATCCTTAGTAGTTCTAGTGAAGGCTTTACTACTGCATTGCCTTGTTAGCCCAAAGAAACATCGGTTACTAACTTGCTTAAGTGGCGCTACAGTTCGGAATGAACCTGGGCCTCAACGAACATGCCTCTCGAACTAGCCCGGTCCTTAGTTAAATGGCTCCAGTTGTGCTTTCCAACATGGAAGAAACAGCGGTTGCCAAGAGTAATTTTTCTGACGAGTTGTCGTTGCCAGAGTTAATCTCGTAGCCGAGGTAAATAAAGTCCCGTACAACCTTAATGTTATGTCTGTCAACGATGACATTCTGTCAAATTTGTCGATGTTTTGTGTCCTTTCGTGTTGTCAGTATAAGCTTGGACTTATAATAATATCAAGCTAAACCCCATTTTATCGATTTATGGAAGTTTTAGCATCTGATGTAGTCTCGGTGAGTTTTGCACGATCCCCGCAAGAAAGAGGTTAAGGAAGTCACAGTGCTACGCCTTGCCTTAATCCTTTTTTGCTATTGAGTGCTTCTGTGAGGTATTTCCCTGATGGAGCAACGATAATCCTTTATCGATATCTTGCTCAGACTGTAGTTCGTCAGCTCCCTTATGTGGCTTTGAAATCGAATAATATGTGGTGGGTATCGATGTGGACTTCTTGGGTTCTTACCAGGATCTGCCGAAATGTGAAGATTTCATCAGTTGTGGATCTTCCTGGCCTAAAACAATACCGATAAGGGCCGACGAGGTTGTTGGTAAACGGTTAAGGTGTTCAAATACTACGACAGATAGGATCTTGTTGGCGATGTTAAAGAGACGTATGCCTCTGTAGTTGGCGCAGTTCCCCTTTTTTGGATCGGGTAAACGATGCTGAGGTTCCATTCTTCAGGCACACTTTCATCCCACCAGATTTGGCTTCTGAGTTGGTAGATTTTACTCACCACGTCATCCCCGCAGGCTTTATAAAGCTCAGGGAAGGCCGTCATTTCCGGCAACCTTACTAAGCTTGAGTTTAGATGTTGCTATCCTCACTTCACTCAGGTCCGGAGGTTGGTAAATTTAATTGTCATCGACAATATTAAATGGTAGATTCATTCAGATGTTCATCGCCGATTAGCAGACTGCAGAAGTTGTTCTTCCATACCCTCAGCATAGGCTGTGTATTAACTATGATATTTCCTTGTTCATTTCGAAAGGATTCTGATCGAGCCTTGTAGCTAGCTTTGACATTTGACACATTCTACGAGTTGCACCTCTCTATATCTCCATCCGAGCGCTTTTCTTGATCTCTTTTCTTCTTTCTGAAAATTCGGTGTTTTTTTCTTCTGCAGCTTAGCCTTGTAGGCCTCGTCCTTGGCTGCGATCATCTGTCATCATTCCTCATCGAACCATGGGTTTCTCGCTCGCGAAAAACCTGGTTCATCAGTTACGGCTGATCTAATTGTTGCCATCGTTGGCATTGTTCTTCGACATTCGACGCTGGTGGTATAGTCGAGAAGTTGAAGGATACCCGTTGCGCGAAGGTATTTGCGGTCTCTTGCTATTGCAGTCTTTTGAAATATCCTCCGGAACGCGAACACTCCACTCCGTTAGCGACGCTCACAAGTAGATGCCGACCTCAACAAACTTGGAAAGCAAAACTGGAGGCAGTTAGCTAAGGACCACTCTATATGGTAAGTCATGTTGGTTTAGGCCCTCCAGGTTCATATTTGACTGGAAAAATTGCAAAGTATCGATATAACGATTAGTCCGAACCGTGGGTGCAGTAGCCAAGTGGTTAGTGGGTGGACTACTAAAACGCGGGGTCCCTGGTTCAAATCTCGAAGTGACACCTACGTTTTTTTTATTGCTCAACCTTTTGAGGAATTCTGACAAACAGCCAAGAGTAGCACTGCTATGTAAAGCTTCTCAAATTTGCCGTTCGTATTCGCTTCGATGGAGCTCCTCTTCTTTGTGTCAAATATTATAACTTCGATCACACAAATGAAGAGAGAAGCTTCGTTTTAGGGCCCTGACCTGCTCAAAAATGCTCAAAAATGGGCTCTTAATGCTAGATTTTTCACCTTTTTCAGTCAAACCAAAGATTATAAAGTTTTATATAGAAAACGGACTGCATACAAGAAAAATTGTTCCATGGCGGGTCGTACTGGCACAGTCCGCCATATATTTTTATCTCATTTCTCGTGCACACTGTCCGCCCGTACCATGAAACTGATGAGCAAAAGTTTGTGTTTTTCGTTCTCAATGCGTCATCTGTAGGGCTTTATAATTTTTGGTCAAACCCATCGCTTATTTCTCACCCAACAATGTGCAGTGTGCACCTTACTCCATGGAATTTGTAATTCCAAAAATGTGCCACAAAGCGTTGTAAATCCGAATGCCATCATTCATTTCACAAAAAAAAAATCCCAAATTTAATATGCTCCTCGCATCCGCCTCCAAGAGATCCACAATCACAATCGTCCTCAGTTAACCTTAATTTTGGATCTCATCGCGCATCAGCCAGCTTTTCACTGTCCTGAGATGCTCTTATATACGACAGCTACCGATTCTCCACGTAGGTGGCACTGCAAACTGCAAATCCGCTATAGGTCTTGAAAAAAACTTAATCACCCAACACGCCCAGGTTGGGTTTTATTCATACTCCGTGTTCCTTACACGCCCTGACACCTCTCTTTTGCATGATTACACCTGTCAATCGTACTACGCATATGCAGAGGCGTTTTTTTTTTTTTTGGTCAAGTCGTGATTCCGAACCAAAACCAAAAGAACCCAAAACCACTTGTTCGTGATTTGGCCACGTTTTGTGTGTGGAATTTCATTTAGAGACGCTTTTGTCCCCCGACTAAGCCAATTGAGCGATTCGAAAGTGGATCGTGTCACCACTCTCGGGACCTTCGTCCGGCGAGAACCGATGTCAGACCACAAACTCCGACACCTGCACTATCGAGCGTTGGAATCAAATTTATTTTACGATTTGCTAAAATATTAATTTTCCCCCGTACGTGTGATGCGGTGGTAGTGGTCCTGGAAAAACGCCAGATACTCCGTTCCAAACCATTGGCATACCAAAGTAAGTGGGAGCGGACATGTTTATGCTGAAGTCTCATCGCGATATGGTTGGTGGACGAGGTGAGATGAAGCCCCCGAAGGCAATGTGGACGCCTGTCAAAATATGGTCGTGTTTTTTTTTTTTTTTTTTTTCGTATTGCGGTATGGTGCGCGCGCGCGCGCACGAACCCGATTGGGTCGCGATAACGCGTTTACGCACATCAATTTAAGAGTTAACAACAAATTATGCTGGGTGTCCGAAATGGAAAGTCGCAAGTCGCGTTCCGTGTGAGCGATGGAGGGATAATTGAAAAGGCTGCATGGCATCATCAGAGATAGTCCCCCCGATGATGGTGGTCATTTGAGGAAGAGGTAGGCACTCGTGCTGATGATGATGAGGAGGAGGATGTGGATATACAGACCCTTGGGGTGAGATTGCTTTTTGATTGTGCAATATAAGTTCTTGTGGTTTTGTGTGTGTTTTTTTTTTTTTGGTCTGGCAAGCTCTGAGCTCACATTGAATGGAAATTAAATCTGGAATTCCAGTGCCATCTGGTATCTTTATTTGTAATTTAGGGCTTTTGTGACCTGTTTTTGGTGGCAAGGCACTTGGTTACCCAGTTACTGATGATCGGTGCATGCGTATGGGGATTATTGACAAGTGCGGGGGATACAGTTGGGCCTTATTGAAGGTTCTTTGGGTATATGCTGGCGCTGCGGTGGCATGCTGGCTTTCACTTGACCTATCGTTTAATAAATTTCGGTGCGATGACATTATGTGCGCGTTTTGTGTTCCGTTGAATTAAATCGAATTGGGGAATGTAGGTGAGGTCGTCATGTTTTACCGGGTTTCATCTGATTAATCGAGACTTTATAGGTGGTTGGTAATTTATTGCGGAGATATTATTGTGACAGAGAGGTGAGTTGTTGCAACTTGTTATTGGAAGTATTTAAAAATACTCTGCTATGCAGCGCAATGGTACGGCATTTAGGGTTGAGTTATGGCCTATAAATATGTTGATGTTGAGGGTTCATGGGGGGTAGGGTAGGGAAAATGGAAATCTGCATTGGTTTTGATGAAAGTGGGTTTATTATGTGCATGAACGGGCTTAGATTAGCAGAAAAAATCGGATGTGGGGCATTTAGACATGAATTTGAGTCTAGAGATACGTTTTACTTAAAATTGTCAAAGATGAAGACATGCGGATTGACACGGACAAAATCAAATCTAAAACTATCGCTAGGTAATACTAAGACGTTTTGTAAAACAAACAAGGTAGGCACAGCTTAACCTTAAATAGAACAAGCAGCGGGTGCTCACCAGAGGCGAATAGCAAGATGAACTCTTAAGGTCATCCTACTATGCCAGCAGCACTTTACCTACCAAGCCATCGTTAATTAAAGATTTGGTTTGCTAACCGCCCATGAATAAGCGAATGGCGATAGTCTACCTTAGCCACAGAGCCTCTGGAGTAGACAGTTAAGGTTATTTGATGGAAGACTTCGATGAAAAGCAGCTAAACCGACCCCTGCCGGTGTTACATACTTCGGCATCACAGGAACCGAGATACCAAAAATGTTCTATATATCAAGAGGCACATAGAATTCTACATATCAAGAGGCACACAATATGTCCACAGTCGGAAAAGCACCACTTACACGACATCATCTCCGGAGACCGTCTCAGGCTTATCGAATTTGCGACGGAGCGAAATATCATCATTGCCAGCACACGATTCCCACACCTGAACATTCATAAGAGGGCTTGTCTTCAGATCAACAAATCATTGACCAAATTGATCATGTTGTGATCGACGACATACATACCTCCAGTAGTTTAGATGTCCGAACGTTTTTTATTATTTTGAACGTTCCGAGCGGCAAACATCGACTCGAACCATTACTTGGTGGCAACCAAAGCACGGATGCGGATATCCATCATGCCACAACATCGATCAAATACTGTGAGCAGATTTGACGTCGCAAGGCTACTATCGCAGGAAGCTGCCAGGACATTTGCGGACCACCTCACCCTCGACCTCTCCACAAGCTAAATTCAGCCAGCATCAAGTGCAGAAGACCAGTGGCAACAATGCCAACAGGCCACCAGAAATGCCGCAACTGATGTGCTGAGTTTCACACGGTGACCCCAACAAAATCACTGGTTCGATGAGGAGTGCCATCAGGCGCATGAAGCCAAGAACAACGCTTATAAGGCCATGCTGCAGAAGAAGACCAGAGCTTCTCGGGAGGCTTACGTGCAAAAACTATGAAAGGAACACCGACTTCTCCGAAGAAAAAAAAAGAAGGAACACGAGAAGCGGGCTTTCGAATCGATTGATAGGTGTTCCTGCAGAGGTGATGTTGGAAAATGTTACCAAAGGGTAAAAAGAACAACCCAAGGCTATAAGACCCGAGCAGAAGCCTGCAGAGATGAACTTCCTGATGGAAAGATAATTTCTGCAGACCATTAAACGTGGTGACAGCCATAATGCTCCGCTTTCGATCAGAATGAGCCATTCAACCTGGACGATGACAATCAAAACGTCCACTTGACCAACCTTAAGTAAAAATTGAGATATTTAAGCTTAAAACTAACAATGCTGCTGGAGCAGGTGGCCTGCCAGCCGAGCATTTCAAAGCAGCGGGAGATGATTTGGTAAGGAGAATACACCAACTCACCTGTTAAATTTGGTCATTTGAAAGTATGCCCAATGAATGGAACCTTAGCATCGTATGTCCTATCCACAAGAAAGGAGATACTCTGGACTGCACCAAACCTCTGTCTGCTAAACGTCGCGTATAAAATCCTGTCAGTCCTTTTGCGTGAACGCCTAAAACTGTTTGTCATCAACCTGATTGGCCATTATCAGTGTGCTTTTAGACCAGGAAAGTCAACCATCGAGCAGATCTTCGTACTCCGCGAGATCTTGAAGAAAACCCAGGCGATTTCAAAATCACCTATGATAGCGTATTGAGAGACGAGCTGTATAAAGCTATGTTAAGTTTTGGTATCCTTAAAACCCTTCCAGTTGTGCAGGATGATATTGGAGAAATCTCGCTGTTCCGTCCAAATCGGCCGGAACACCATCGAACCATCTGATGTCTGAAAAGGTTTAAGACAAGATGACGGGCTATCCTGTACTTTATTTGACATCATGCTTGAAGCAACACCCGAGATACAATTTTTCAAACGTCTGCGGACGATATTTAAATTATCGGGAGAACACAGCGATCTGTCAGTGATGCCTCTGCACGTTTTGAACTAGAGGCGGCAAAGATGGGCTTAGCTGTAAACGAGGACAAAACGAAATATATGCTGCCAGCGAGAGAGGTTTCTCTACATCGGCGACTTGGCCAAAACGTCAGCTTAGGCAACTATAATTTCGAAGTCGTTAAAGATTTTGTTTACGCCCCAGAACGTCGAGTCTTTGAGTTCTGTTGTGATCTGTTTTTTTCGGGCCAACTAGCAAGAAACCCTTTGTATGATGAGGAATTCCAACAGATAATCGCAGCCAAGAACGAGACCTACAAGACTAAGCTGCAGGTGAAGACGAGAGCTGCCGTTGAGCTCTTTAGGCAGAGAAGAAGGGATGAACACCGGCTTTTCAGAAAGAAGAAAAAAGAGCAAGAAAAGCGCGCGATCGAGAATATAGAGAGGTGCCACTCCAGAAACGAATTCCGCAAGTTTTACCAAAGATACAAGGCTCGAACAGAATCCTGTCGAGATGAACAAGGAAATATCGTAGTTGAGACACAATCGATGCTGAGGATGTGGAAGAACAACAAACGGCGATGACGAACAACATTCCGCTGTCAGGCAGAACGAACCATTAAATGCTGGCAACGACAGCGAAAACTGCCAACCACCCGACCTGAGTGAAGTCAGGATAGGAATATCTAAACTCAAGCTTAATAAGGCTGCCGGAAATTAAGGCCTTCCCGCGGAGCTTTTATAAAGCCGGCGGAGATGACTTGGCAAGTAACATCCACAAGCTCAAAAGCCGATTCTGGTCGGAAGAGAGTATGCCTGAAGAATGGAACCTCAGCACAAAAAAGGAAACCCTCTAAGCTGTGCCAACTACAAGATCCTACAAGATCCTATCTGATGTAATATGGGAACGCCTGAAACCGCTTACCAACAACCTGATCGGCCCTTATCAGTGCGGTTTAAGGCCAGGAAAGTCCACAACCGATCAAATTTTCACACTTCGGCCGATCCTGGAAAAATCACAAGAAGTCCAAATCGATACCCATCACCTATTCATCGATTTCAAAGCCGCATTCGACAGCATTTATAGAGACGAACTATACAGAGCCATGTCTAGTTTTGCAATACCCCCCAAACTCGTCCGCTTGTGTAGGATGACGACGGAGAATTTTCGCTGCTCCATCAGGGTCGAAAACGACCTCACCGACACATTCGACACAAAGAAAGGATTTAGGCAAAGCGATGCGCTGTCATGTGACTTCTTCAATTTTGATGCTTGAGAGGATTGTGCAAACCTCTTGAGCCAACACCAGAGGCACAATTTTCCAAAAATCTGTACAACTACTAGCATACGTCGACGATATTGACATCATTGGTAGGACCCAACGTGATGTCATAGCCACGTTTGCTGGTATAGAGAAGGAAGCGGCAAAGATGGGTTTAGCAGTAAATTAGCGCAAGACTAAGTACATGCTGTCTCCACGAAAGGACACACTACATCGACGAATTGGACAGAACGTCACCATTGACAGATATAACTTTGAGGTAGTACGGGTATTTGTCTATCTCGGCTCCGCTATTAACTCTGACAACAACATCTCGTCACAAATTTAACGAAGAATTACTCTTGCCAACCGCTGCTTCTTTGGGCTGAGAAGGCAATTCAATAGTTAAGCCCTCAATGGACCTACTAAGGAGATCCTATATAAGACCTTGATTATACCAGCCCTGCTCTACGGCGCTGAAGCGTGGACCGTGTCAAAAGCGGATGAAGAAATCCTTGGTCGATTCGAGAGGAAAATTCTTCGAAACCATTTGGGTTGATGGGCTATGGAGACGAAGATTCAACCAGAACTATACTAGCTGTACAGCGACACGTCCCTGGTCAAAAAAACTCCGCATTGGACGTTTAAGATGTCTAGGGCAAGTAGAACGAATCGACACCAATACTCCGGCTTGCAGAGTCTTCGATTCCCAGCCTGACGACACAGGCAGTAGAAGAAGACCTCACCTTAAGTGGAGCGCAAAAGCTGAAACCCACTTCAACCAACTTGGAGTGCGCAACTGGAGGCAGTTAGCTAAGGACCGGGCTAGTTGGAGAGGCATGTAGGTTGCGGCCAAGGTTCATTCCAGACTGTAGCGCCACATTAGTAAGTAAGTAATGCGTTTAGATGTGAATTGGGGACAAAAATTTTAGATCTTAATTTTTAATAATTTCATAGCTCTTGATATCTGAACACGACTTTGTTTTGAACGACTTCTTACAAAAACAATTTATTTTCACGCACAAATTTTCAGAACTTTGAGTGTCGTAATGTCGTCACTGATCATATCAGTGATCGAGGCAACTCTTTTGCGTGTTGAAGCTAAAGAGTTGCCTCGATCACTGATATAGTCAGTGCCGTAAATAAGCACTATAAAGATATTAAAAGCCTTAGTGTTCCACCGTCTTCACAGGACGATCTATGAGAAATGGTGACAATTTTCTTAAATTGTAATTTTCTTCATTAAAGTGGGTGGCAAATCTCTTTATAGATTGCACCGCTGTTGGATGTTCCGATTTACCTCCTAACCTGCCTAAAATGTGTCGCCCTCTAAGTTTCACCTTGTAGTTAAAGAATCACCGATTCCATTACCTGATTCACTTTAGCCCTCAAGCTTTCCCAATTTGGGTCGCACTTAGTAACACTAATCGCTACGACCACCACCAGATGACACATTCAATTAATTCATTAACACCATCCACATGTCACTTCCAGCCAACTAGAAGATGGACCACAGAGAACCAAAAAACCTTTCAACTTTGCCACACACACACACACATACACTTAGGAATTCACCGTCTCAAAGGAACAGAACGGACCAAAGAGACATAAATTTCAAACTGGTACAAGCCGCACGTGCTCAAAGCGAAAAGTCATTAATTCCCGTTGCGGTTTCTTTTCATTTAGTTGGCTGTTTTGTCTTACCACCCACGAACCGTTATTGTTCATGTCGGAACTCGCAGTCATTAGCAGTCATACCTCATAGCTTTTTGGTAAGATAAATGTATCTACAATCTACCTGTTGTTTAGCGAGTTTTGCATTCTAATTTGGCGTTATTACCAACAACAAAAAAAAAAAGAACGAGAGAAAGAGAAATAACCGTTATTTAGAGTACTTAAGCACTGTAGGGGTTATTTTTAGTCTTTTTTTTGCCGTGGAGATTTATTTTCAAAGCTTCAAAATTTGAATCTGGTTTTGAAATTTAGTGGACTTGTAGATTTTAAATTGCAGGGTAGGTATTTGTGACTGTAAGTGTTGAAGGGAAATTTTGGCCTATCGCGAATCAATTTTCCCTGGAATGGTTCGTGTGTACTCGGCCCTGGGTACTAACGAGCCTGTTGCGCCAAAAATTTGTTTTTTTTTGTTATTTTCTGTTATACAATCCTACAAATGAATGGAGATGCTCGGTTTGAGGACCTTTATGGTACATTTTCTATGACGTACTTAATTACTAACTTGTGGCACTACAGTGCCTCAACCAACATGCCACTCCAATTAGCCCAGTCCTTAGCTAACTGCCTACAGTTGCGCACTCTAAGTTGGTTGAAGTCGGTTTCAACTTGTGCGCGCCACTCAAGGTGAGCTATTCCTCTACTGCCTGCGACGTCGGGCTGGGAATCGAAAACTCTGCAAGCCGGAGTATTGGTGTCCATTCGTTCTACATGACCCAGCCATCTAAAACGTCCACTGGGGAGTTTTTTGACCAGGGGCAAGTCGCTGTACAGCTAGATCTTGGTTGAATCTTCGTCTCCATAGCCCATCAACCCAAATGGTTTCGAAGAATTTTCCTCTCGAATCGACCAAGGATTTCTTCATCCGCTTTTGACACGGTCCACGCTTCAGCGCCGTAGAGCAGGGCTGGTATAATCAAGGTCTTATATAGGATCTCCTTAGTAGGTCCATTGAGGGCTTAACTATTGAATTGCCTTCTCAGCCCAAAGAAGCAGCGGTTGGCAAGAGTAATTCTTCGTTAAATTTGTGACGAGATGTTGTTGTCAGAGTTAATAGCGGAGCCGAGATAGACAAATACCCGTACTACCTCAAAGTTATATCTGTCAATGGTGACGTTCTGTCCAATTCGTCGATGTAGTGTGTCCTTTCATGCATGTTCTTAGTCTTGCCCTCATTTACTGATAAACCCATCTTTGCCGCTTCCTTCTCTATACTATCGAACGTGGCTATGACATCACGTTGGGTCCTACCAATGATGTCAATATTGTCGGCGTAAGCTAGTAGCTGCACCGATTTTTGGATTGCGCCTCTAGTGTTCGCTCGGAAGTGCACAATCCTCTCAAGAATCAGATTGAAGAAGTCACATGACAGCGCATCGCCTTCCCTAAATCATTTTTTGGTATCGAATGTGTTGGTGAAGTCGTTTCCGACCCTGTTGTAGCAGCGAGAATTCCCCATCGTCATCCTACACAAACGGACGAGTTTGGGCGGTATACCAAAACTAGACATGGCTCTATATAGTTCGTCTCTATAAATGCTGCCGTATGCGGCTTTGTTATCGATGAATAGGTGGGGGGTATCGATTTGGGTTTTTTCCAGGATCTGCCGAGGTGTGGAAATTTGATCGGTTGTGGACTTTCCTGGCCAAAAACCACACTGATAAGGGCCGATCAAGTTGTTGGTAAACGGTTTCAGGCGTTCACATATTACGGCAGATAGGGTCTTGTAGCTGATGTTGGTAAGGCTTATGCCTCTATAGTTGGCGCAGCTCAGAGGGTCGCCTTATTTGTGGATCGGGCAAACGATTCTGAGGTTCTGTTCTTCAGGCATACTTTCTTCCGACCAGATTTGGCTTATGAGTTGGTGGATGTTACTTACCAAGTCATCTCCGCCGGCTTTATAAAGCTCGGCGGGAAGGCCGTCATTTTCGGCAGCCTTATTAAGCTTAAGTTTATATATTGCTATCCTCACTTCACTCAGGTCAGGTGGTTTTAAGTTTTCGCTGTCGTTGCCCCAATTGAGTTGTTCGTTCTGCCTGACAGCGGAATATTGTTCCTAATCACCGGTTCAATAGTCTGCAGAGGTGGTTCTTCCATATCCTCATTATCGACTGTGTATCAACTACGATATTCCTTGTGCAACTCGACAGGGTTTTGTTCGAGACTTGTATCCTTGGTTTTGACGTTTTACACTTTTCTTAAAATTTCGAACATCGTTCCTGTGGTGGCAGCTCTCTATAACCTCTATCATGAGCTTTTCCTGCTCTTTTTTCTTCGTCCTGAAAAGCCGGTGAACGTCCCTTATTCTCTGCCTATAGAGCTCAATGACAGCTCTCGTCTTCACCTGCAGCTTACTTGTAGGCTTCGTTTTTGGCTGCGATCATATGCATTCCTCATCAAACCAGGGTTTCTTGTTGGTGGGCGCGTATGAACTAGCACATCAGTTGTGCCTGATCTAATGGCTTGTTGGCATCGTTGCCATTGTTCTTCGACATTTGATGTTGGTGGTATGGGGTTAATCGAGAGGTTAAGGGATACGCGTTGCGTGAAGATCTTGGCAGCCACAGTTCTCTTCTTCGTCCCATCCCATCGTATTTCCTGGATGGCAGTATTGTCTGCTTCGTATCAATTTTGGGCTTCCGCTAGTTGTTCGCTTGCACCTCTCCTATTTAATGTTCTCACATTCCACGTGCAGCTGCGACCGCCTTTTCCTTTTTTTCGTTTAGCAGGGTGGTCAACAATAAAATCAGTCCTTTCCGAGTCTATTGGTTGCTTCGTAACCGTTAGTTTTTTTCAATAGTTGTGTAATTAAACAAAAGCCCAACCCCCAAACTGGAGGGCCAGTTCCAATTTATTTGATACCCCTTGGACACGGGGCCATCAGTATCCACTACGGGATTGAGCACTGCCGTTGGCCTTTCGGTTCATCCGCCACCAGCTCTGTTCAAGGGACAGCAGGCCGGGTATTCATTCCGTGCCATTCTCACCTGGCTGTTCAAGGGGCCTAACTAACCCTTGAAATTCCTAGCCAAACTGTTGTCCGAATATGTCGAAGCAGCTTGTCTAGGTACGTCTGGAACAGCAGGCCTGGTATTCATTCCGTGCCATTCTGACCTGGCTGTTCATAGTGTTGCTGTTTTTCGTCGTGTTATCAACACTCGCGCTTATCGTTAAGCAGGTCAAATCAGGTTGTATGAGACCATTACCCGATGGTTACCATTTGCAGGTTAAAAATAAGCTCTTGGTGTGTAGTCAGAGTTACAACCACTGGGCATTGCCAAGTTAAAGCCAATCGGAGTATACCCTCTTTCTACAACACCCAACCATCGTTCGGTGACCTCTAATGTCACAAAATTCAGTTGCTCCCGTTTGTGTTTATTGGCTTTGGAGTTTTTGTTTCATGTCTTCTACTCTCTTAAGAACCAGAAAACCTACCCATGCTGACTAGTTCTCCAACGATTCCAAAATATGAACAATACCAGCATGGCCATGCTGATTAGACTGCTTCAAGTCTTCCTGTAAATGGCGAAAAAAACGACACAAAAATGCAGATCCACCCTCATCCTCATAATGGTTCCCATAATAATGACTCTAATTACTCCCGCAAATCGATAACAAGGTTTTTCAAAAATATTTCCACATATGCATGCCATTATCCTTGACTCATTTGTCAGAAATCGGACCCCTCCCAATGCACCTAAACCACTTAAAAATATATTTCCTGCATCCAATTCCGCAAGCATGCACACCGTGCACAAGCCGAGCCACACCACGCCAGGCTCTATTTAGATCCGCCAAAAGACGTCAATTCAGTTTACCCCCCTAGAAGTGTCAATGTAAACCATATATCACCCGAAAGACCACAGCGCGTCCCTCGTCCTTAACCGCGCAGAAGTGCACTCAGATATGCATATGCACCGCACCACAACCTTTCGACAAAAAGCAAACGTACATTTATGCTTCCATGACAGATGCAATTTACGGTGTGCCCTGTCGAGCCAAGCCGAGCTCTAAGCACACGAAGAGTCATCTGGCTGCGCGAATGAGGGTAGCCTTGTTTCGGCCATTAATAATTAAACCCTTGACATGGAGCATAATGCGCGAACGCATCCAACTGTCAGGAGTGCAATTTAGAAACCTATGGCTGTCAGAATTGCGAGGCATTTGAATTCCTGACCGCACGGAATTCCAAGTGTGCACCATCAAACGGCGACGCCGAGGTGAAAAATGATCGCAATTTGACTTTGCGTCTCTGGTCCGCAGCAGTCATCATTAGACGTGGTCCCCTCATGAGTACACTGACCTTGTGCACAGAGTCGGGAATGGGATAGAATTCTCTGTGAATGCTGCGCCAATAGATGAATTATTAATGTCCATCCCCGGCCACGAGTGGTCAATGAAATGCGCTGGCCCTCCGAGAATCGATCATTTTTCACGACCATACCGAGAGAGTGAGTGCCTTCTCGGAAGAATTCCTATTCCCATTCCCATTCCCATCAGAGAACGCTCATGATTTATTGTCCACTCTGGGAATTACTGCCAGTGATTGCATTCACCTGTACGCTCAACTTCAATCCAAGTCCAGAGGGGCTCCGCTGAGCCCCAAAGAGCCCATTTTATAGCGTTTTTGCGCCGATGATCGATGATTTATCGAGGGGATTCATTCCTTTGGTCAGACTGTCATCGGAGCGATGCAATTCCAAAATAAAGCCCCCAAAGTGATCAATTAAATGACTGTGCGGCCAGATAGAGCGAGAGGGAGGAATCAGCACCGCACAATCGAAGCCGGTGTGACTCTCAAATAGCGGCTGACTCTGCGATTGCGCAATTCCTGGCCACATGGTCGTCGGTCGGTCGATCTATCGACAAGCGGGCAGCAGCCATTTCTCTCTGCATGTGCCTCACACCTTTTAACAGGAGTGTTATTGATTGAGCCATTTCCATTTTTCCAATTGCTTATTGTGGCGCATTCATAATTTTGCAGCGTTCGCTGTGCCTCGCTCCCTTGGATCTTGATTCGAGATGCGGTGCAGCGCGCAGGAGGCTGGGTGTCTATGATTCCCAGCGCGAGCGCCTTTGAGTGAAACCATTACGGACGTCAGACATGTGTTTTTATTGTGCCTGCGGTGGTATGGAGGCTCTGCTCTCTCCGCTCTGACACCATGGAGTGGCGGTATCCAAACCAGCCGCTCGTATAAGTTCAATCGAAGTCCGGAGGATCTTGATAAGAATGAGTTAAGTGTCGGAGCAAATTCAGGTGATTTCATGATCGGCGCGCGCGGCGCTCTCGCACATACGACTGTTGCCTGTTGGTCGTGTATTGCCATGTGAGATGTGTCCTATTGGATACGGTTGCCAATCATCTAGGCATCAGGTTGGATTGTATGGCCTTTTGGTGGATTGTGAGTCTGGACCCATGGTGTACTGCGTTGCGTATGGGAGTTGTGGCATTTTGGACGGCTTTTGTCCTGGCGATGACACTGCACGATTGGGTCGTGTTTTATTGGGTGTCTATTCGGTGTGAACAATGTGAGACGGGCGAGCTTGTTTAGGAGTGGTAACTTCATCAGGAAATGTCTGCACAATTGTGAGATAGAGTGGTTACTCGAAGTCTGTGGTGTGGTGTGTGTTTTGCTTTTTTTTTTTTTTGTAATCCGGGTGCATATTTTGAAACGGTAGCGAAGGCGAATGTACCATTTGGTTTTTGGCAGAGAAAAAGTATCTCAATTCAAGTGCTGATTGAGATGTTTTCCTAGCATTGGGGAATGCTTTCGAAACGGAACCGTATGGATGAACCATATGTGTCAATCATTTTAGGGATATCCTGCAGATGTTGACTTTAAAGTGACGTTGGACTGAAATATTGATGCAACAATCTAGCAACACATTGTGAGACTTACCATCTGTCGATCAACGTCAAGGGGAGAATCGAGGCTTAAGAAATAAATAAATTTATGGCGCAACAGGCTCGTTAGTACCCAGGGCCTAGCTTTCTTCTCACAACCATTCATGTGTGCGTTTGTTCTTCTTAGCACGATGGCGGGACCTCCTGTTTTATGCCGACTCCGAACGGCTAAGTTGAGATAAGCTTTTCATGACAATTAATACTACTCGGATGATTTGTCAGATCATCACGAGAGGAGGGCCAGTGAAAAATCATTTAGGTGTTGCTACGGCTGGGAATCGAACCCAGACCTTCTACGCGGCAGTTCATCGCACTAACCATCGCACCACTGAGTCCTCGAGGCTTTGTTGACGCAAAAATTCAGGTTAATGGTAGTTTGGAATTCTTACTTAAATTGCATTAATAAAACTAATTCACAGCTTCACCCGGCGGTCCCAACTAACAATTGAAGGCTGCACAGACTTACATCTACAGCTGATATAGAAAAACTGAACCGGTGAATCTGGATAAACGAGAGAGACTCCATATACCAACTGATATTGTAGCGGAAGTCACCTAAAAGTTTTTGGTTCCTTTGCAGTTGCTCTGAAAAAGGGACGTTACAGGATAAAATTCCAAGAAACAGACTGGATAGAGTACCGCATGGTTGGCTACTCGAGACAAGCAAAAGGTGTTCGGTTGTATGACGAGGCGGCGAAAGGACAATTGGTCGAAGGGTAAGCCAAGTGGGGCACGACGAAGTAGGCCAGGTGGAGCATGGTAATGTCAACGTTATTTCATTTGATTTGGCAAATAAGGCTCCAAGAAGTATCAATGGCGCTGACGTTAAAGTTTGCGGAAGGGTGAACAGCAACGGTGACTTAGACGAATTTGATGCAGATGGGCATAGGAAACATGCAGACGACTACTTCTAGGCTGATGCAGATGAGCATAACAGTATCAATGAGCTTAGGAGCGAGGCATGAATGTTGGAAAATATGATTTGGAGGTTGGACCCGACAGACCAAAATTGATTCAGTCTAGGAAGCAAAACAATATACTGAGCGCGTTGGTTGCCAGTGACGTAGCGATTCCTTTATCCTACAAAGAGGCGATGAGCAGCAAGTACGCTTCCTCTTGTCGCGAGGCTATGCAAAGCAAATTTTTTTCACAGTCCTTACCAAGCAATCAGTGATCTTTTGGCTTTAAAATCGTCTTTAGCCTGAAACGAGGTGCTGGTGGCGACGTACAACGGTTCAAAGCATGTCTTGTTGCGAAAGGATGTTCACAGCAGTATGGTGTGAAATATGGCGAAACGATCTCACCTGTATGTCAACTGGATAGCATACGTCTTATTCTGGTATTGGCTGCGTAGTTAAAACTATACTTGTACCAGAATGACGTATGCACGGCATACCTTAACAGCGATCTGACAGATACCGTTTATATGCAGCAACCAACGAGGTACGAAGACAGAAATAAGCCAGGCAAAGTATTATTGCTGAAGAAGGCCATATATGGCTTAAAATAAGCAGGAAGGGAGCGGATCTCTAAAGTTTATGGTGTTTTGCGAGGAACTGGGTTTATTCCATGCGACAACGAGCCCTACCTGTATAAGCAGCATGAACGGAGTAACTTTTCACTTATATTGGTTTACGTTGACGTTCTCATTATAGCATGTCAATCGAAACGGGACTTGGCTAAGATCTAAACTGCTATTTCGATCTCGTTTGAGTACGTCGAAAAGGGACCGTTGCATCTGTTCATTGGAATGGAGATTCAACGTCAAGGTTAGCTAGGCCAGATAACTTTATTCCAGCACAATACATCAAAGAACTGTTGCGACGACTTGGCACCGAAATCTGCAGCCCAGCATCCACTCTTTTAGATTCAGGGTATTAAGTGGCATGTGATAGTTATAAATGTCAAAGGTTGATGCGAGATTTTATCAGTCAGTAATTGGCGAACTGATGTGGTTGGCCTTAACGACCAGACCTGACATTTTGCATTCAGTTGCGAAATTGGCACAACAGAACAAAGATCCGCACAACGAGCACCTTGCTGGCAAAAACCACATTCTGAGGTATTTGGCATCAACGGTTGATGTACGGCTGCTCTACAAAGAGTGCGGACAGACATTTGCGTCGACGCTGATTGGGTAAGGCGACAAGGTTGACCGCAAATCGTATACTGGCTCCGTGTGTTTCCTAGCAGGCGGTCCAATATTTTGAAAGTCTGAGAAGCAACGAAGTGTGGCTCTCAGCAGCACCGAGGCTGAGTACGAGGCGTCATCGCCTGCGTGCAAGGAGGCGATACCCTTGCGATGATTTATTATTGAGTTCGGCTGTGTTGAGAAGGACACCCCACCTGTGTTTTCGGCGACAATTTAAGCGCGCAGCAACTTGCGAAGAACCCTGTATATCATGCTAGATCGAAAAATGTTGATATTAGGTATCATTTCGGTCGACAAATTGTAAGCGAAGGTAAAATTGTTTTGAAATATGCTTCGACGGATGTAATGACAGCTGGCATACTAACTAAGAATTTGCCTATGAAAAACCATAATGAGGTATGGAAGACGGGACTCAATTTACGTAAGTGGGCGTCAAACTCGTAGGACCTGATTCAAGCTGGACAGGTAGGTTAAGTTCTCCCTCCCTTCGAAAGGCTCAAGTCAGCTGAAGGTGTTAGGAGTTCATTGGCTTCCTGAAACGGACCAATTCCTTTGCAGTTTCATCCCACTGAGTCCTCGAGAACCAACGAAAGAGTTCCATTTTGTCAACGATAGCCAGGCTTTTTGAGCCGATTTGATGGATGTCGCCATGCAAAATGCATTTTACAACCGCTATTTGTCAAGAAGATGGCATGGGATAAGCCAATAGATGCTCAGTGAGTGGAACCCATTTTTTTGTAGACCTTGAAGCAGTAAACCACATTCGTTTACCTCGATGGCTGCATGTTGGTTGCTGGAGGCCTACGCAATAATTTGGAACTGCATGGAGTTTGCGACCTAGGAAACAGGTCCGGTACGGACAGGCTCAGTGGCACGATGGTTAGTGTGCAGAAAGTCTGGGTTCGATTACCAGCCGTATCAACCCCTAAATGATTGTTAGCCCTCATCTCGTGATAATCTGACAAATCATGCAAGTAGTATCAGTTATGAAGAAGAGCTTATCTCAAATTCGCCGTTTGAAGTCGGTCTAAAACAGGCGGTCCCACCATCGTGCAAGAAGCACACACGCAACCATGAAACGTTGTGAAAAAGCTCGGCCTTGGGTACTAAAGCTTGTTGCGCCATAAATGTTTACTTTTTTTTTTGGTCCGGAATCAACATGGGCGTCAACCAACATGCCTCTGAAATTAGCCCGCGGTCCCAGGTAGGTGCCCCCAGTCGCGCAGTTCAAATGGGTTGAAGGCAGTTTCTACTAATGCGAGCCACTTAAGACGAGATCTTCCTCGTCTGACTAGGAAACAATGAATCTGCGAGCCGAAGTATTGGTGTTCATTCGCCCTACATATCCTAGCCACCTTAAACGTCCAATGGTGTCTGACTAGGAATCAATGAATCTGCGAGCCGGAGTATTGGTGTCCATTTACCCTACATATCCTAGCCACCTTAAACGTCCAATGGTGTCTGACTAGGAAACAATGAATCTGCGAGCCGGAGTATTGGTATCCATTCGCCCTACATATCCTAGCCACCTTAAACGTCCAATGGTGTCTGACTAGGGAACAATGAATCTGTGAGCCGGAGTATTGGTGTCCATTCGCCCTACATATCCTAGCCACCTTAAACTTCCAATGGTGTCTGACTAGGAAACAATGAATCTGCGAGCCGGAGTATTGGTGTCCATTCGCCCTACATATCCTAGCCACCTTAAACGTCTAATGGTGTCTGACTAGGAAACAATGAATCTGCGAGCCGGAGTATTGGTGTCCATTCGCCCTACATATCCTAGCCACCTTAAACGTCCAATGGTGTCTGACTAGGAAACAATGAATCTGCGAGCCGGAGTATTGGTGTCCATTCGCCCTACATATCCTAGCCACCTTAAACGTCCAATGGTGTCTGACTAGGAAACAATGAATCTGCGAGCCGGAGTATTGGTGTCCATTCGCCCTACATATCCTAGCCACCTTAAACGTCCAATGGTGTCTGACTAGGAAACAATGAATCTGCGAGCCGGAGTATTGGTGTCCATTCGCCCTACATATCCTAGCCACCTTAAACGTCTAATGGTGTCTGACTAGGAAACAATGAATCTGCGAGCCGGAGTATTGGTGTCCATTCGCCCTACATATCCTAGCCACCTTAAACGTCCAATGGTGTCTGACTAGGGAACAATGAATCTGCGAGCCGGAGTATTGGTGTCCATTCGCCCTACATATCCTAGCCACCTTAAACGTCCAATGGTGTCTGACTAGGAAACAATGAATCTGCGAGCCGGAGTATTGGTATCCATTCGCCCTACATATCCTAGCCACCTTAAACGTACAATAAGGATCTTTTTGACCAGGTCTATGCTCGTATAGTTCTTGGTTGAATATTCGTCCTTAACCAGTCAACACAAACGAGACCGAAGACTTTCCGAAGAATTTTTCGCTCAAAACTAAAAATTTCTGGAAGCCTTGTTAATCTTAACTTCGGATTTTGTGATCCTTACTTCACTTAGGTCGTTTGTTTGGTAGTTTTCGATGTCATCTCTTGTATTGGATGGTTCGGTTTGCCTGATATCGTCATGGACGTTTAACAGTCAGCAGAAGTGTTTTCTCCATATTCTCAGCATAGACTGAGTCTCAACTACGAGCTTTTCTTGTTCATCTGACAGGATTCTGTTCACGTTTGGTAACCACCCTTTGACGTTTTACACTTTGGTTGAGCTCACAATCATTCCTGGAGTGGCACCTTGATCGACATGCGGTCTTCGCTTTTTTGTCTTCTTTCGGAAGAGCTGGTGTTTTGCCCTTTTCCTTTGCATATAAAGATCGAAGCAGCTTTGCAGAAGCAAACTATCTCGGTAAGGGTGGTATCTGTCAGATCTGATAGATGTTTGTAGTAATGAGCACAATAATATTAAATCTATAAAAAAGGCGATCCCATGTCTTGCACCAACTACCAAGCCATATCCCTGCTAAATGGCGGGTCTGAGATCGATCCAACGTACTGTGTGCAAGTATTCAATATCTCTGGAACACACTTTTCACCACATATATGGGTAGCTTCCGTCCTGGCAGATAGAAAATTGACCAAGTGTTCACCCTTAGGCAAATTCTGGTAAAGATCAACGGATTTTAAGTCGAGACCATAACCATCATTTCATCGACTTTCAAGTTGCGTTTGATAGATTCTATCACGGAATTCGGGATATACCATTAAAACTAATACAACTGCCTCGCCTAACATAAAAGGACACTCGATGCAATGTTCAGTTTGGAAAAACGCTCATCGGAACTTATCCAAACTTATACCGGCTTCCGTCAAGGAATGCGATAATGCGATTTCTTCAATCTCGAGCTGGAACAGATAGTTCATAGGGCAGGAGTTAATGGGGAAGGCTCTATCATGAATAAATCTGTCCAGCCATTGGGTGAGCCCTCACTTAAAGCCCTCACTCGAACTACAAAGGAGATCTTGTATAAGACCCTGATCATCCCATTCCTGCTCTAGGGCGCTGAAGCATGGACCGTCTCAGAAGCGGATGAAGAAATCCGTGGTCGTTTTGAGAGGAAAATTCTCCGAAAAATCTTCGATCCCGTTTGCGTTGACGGGGCTATGGAGACGAAGATTCAACCAAGAACCTGGTCAAAAAACTCCGCATTGGACGTTTAAGATAGCTAGCACATGTAGAAAGAATGGACACCAATACTCCGGCTCGTAGAGTCTTCGATTCCCAGCCAGACGTCGGACGCAGTAGAAGAAGACAAGAAATATCCTTAAGTGGCGCGCACAAGTAGAAACCGACCTCAACCAACTTGGAGTGCGCAACTGGAGGCAGTTAGCTAAGGACCGGGCTAATGGGAAAGGATTGTTGGTTGAGGCCCAGGTTCATTCCGGACTGTAGCGCCACTTAAGTAAGTAAGTAAGCCATTGAATGAGACCAAAGATAATAAAGTCACACAGATGACGTACTGCATACAAGAAAAATCGTTCTATGGCGGGTCATACTGTCACAGCCCAGCATATATTTGGATGTCATGTGTGTCATGTGTCTTCACGTATGTACGTACGTTTGATATTTTGCCTAAACAGCTCAATGGAAGCTGTCATCTTCACTTGCAGCGTTTCCCTGTGTATGCCTCGTTTTGATTGCAAGCGTCGGGTGGCACTCTTTATCATACCAAGGGTTTCTTGCTGGTCTGCGCGAGAAACCTAGCACACCATTTGCTGCCGATCTAATGGCATGTTGGCACAGTTGCAGTTGCTCTTCGACATTCGATGCTGGTGGTATGGTCTTAATCGAGTGGTTTAGTGATACGCGTTCCTCTAAGGCCTTGGCGGTCTCTTGCGATTGCTGTCTTTCGACAATAAATTTTCTCACAGTATTTCTGATTTGTTGTGGCGTTGCGAATATCTGCACTCTTACATTGACTGCAACAAGGTAGTAGTCCTAGTGGATGTTAGCTGCTCGGAATGTTCTGGTCGATTGCAATGTGATCAATATTTAGTGCTGCTGGTTTAAGTGGCATTTTGTTGCGTTGGAAGATGTGGTTAACTGTGTTTTCTGAAAATATCTTCTAAAGATTTCCCCATCTCCTACATTGGGGTCAAGGTCTTCCAGCGCAAGTTGCTATGGATTGTTAGAATGCGTTCACTCTGATGTCTTTTGAGGATAAGAATCCGTCCTCAAGTTTATAGCGTATGACAAACCCACATCGCAATAATTGCGGTTTCTGCACGGAACGTAGCAGCTGTGCCGGTTTTCACCCTTCTTGTATCTAGCACATCCCATCGTTTTTCCAGAGTGGAAGCTTATGGCTTTTGATAGTTGTTCGGCTTCACCTTTTTTGCTAAGCATATCAGGTGTCAACTATGAGTGTCGTGGTCGTGGTTTTTCGATTAGCAGAGGCAAAATCTCAGCCTATATTTCCGTCTTCCTAATCATTGCAGCGTGTTCCTGGTGGAAGGGAAATGCAATATCTGCAAACGGTATTAGCATCTTCTCGGACAGCTAAGCGACCATCAAATACCTGCAATCAGTCTCAAAAAATTCAAAGACAACCCTAGATTGCCGCTCGTCGCTGCAAGAGATGTCGAAGCAGTTAAATATTCACACGTGCTGGGTGTCTGTGCATAGTGATATTCTAAAGTCATTCTATGAAAGGGAAGATCGTATCCTAGTGCCACCATAGATGTCATCACAGAAAACTGTTTAATAAACAATCAGAAAGGCTAAGCCCCCACTCAAACGAATTCTGTAGGAGCTGAATGGATACATATATCTCCTTTTATATATCTACCCGGCCCTATCAAACAAATGGAAGCTCCATCTTGGAGCCAGCTATTTTGAAAATCTCAACGATTTGATAAAAATGGAGGCGAAATGGCTCATTCGTTTCGTTTTCATCGCCATCCTGATTGCGTCTTTCGGTCCCACGGCAGCCTGCGTTCAACCATATTGTACGCCAATATGGTGCACAATCCCCGCCCCAGACCTTATTCCTAATCTTAAAATCTTACCTATGGAGTTGGACTAAAAGTCCGCAAAGTCCTGAGGAAGTGCAGAATCACCTTCCTCATATAGCCACCAGAATTCAGTGCGCTGTTTTGCAGCATCGATCCTATCGCGATCCGATACCGCCGTGCTAAAGCGGAGGAGCTCCGGAGCATTGTCGACGTTCCCGTCGCGGATTAGCCGTTTGTCCCGCGCGTCACGATAGCGGTGGTATAAAACCGGGATACCGTTCCTGTCTTGTACTAACCCTAACGAATCGATATAGATGAATGCCTCCGGTGGAATAAAGCCCGATATGAGTGTGCTCTCCATGTATAAATCATTGGGATAATAAGCCCCAAAGATCAGGCTGTTGTCGCTAGCCATTGCCCTTGCAGCGTGCCTTCGCGTCACCTTAATCAGGAAATTGTCAATTCTATTCAACTGAGCCCCCTTGTATAGAACCTCGTTGCGATAATATTTTATGTACTCGGAATCCGGCGTTCGGTACAATCCTAAGCAGGATCGGAGACACCTCCTCTCAAACAGCCGTATCTTTTCCATGTAGGCTGGTGCCACATTGAACCACACGGGACAACCGTAAGCGATGATCGGCCTTATGAGGGCCATGTAGCAAATGACTTTCACCCTTGAGTCAAGTTGACTGCTTTGAAACAACCTCCTTGTCAGAGCATAAGCCCTCCTAGCCCTGACCAGACAAGCATCCACATTTTTATTGAAATATAGAAACTTGTCAAGCCAGATGCCAAGGTATTTGACTTCACTTCTCACCGCCAACGGCCGTCCATGCTGTCCCATGATACAAAATTTTTTCCAGTTTTTTCTGGTATCGTAAGAAGCCCTCTGCACTGGGGTCCTGAACAGAACTGTTTCGGTTTTTTGGAAATTGATCCTCAATTTCCAATCATCGCAATATCCCTTAATGTGATCGATGTCACGTTGCAAAAGTGTGTTGATGGCCTCGATTTTCGGACCTGATCTGTACGCCACTAGATCATCTGCGTACGCTATAGCGTGTCTGAGAGAACCTACAAGATCACTTGTATAAATGTTAAACAATATCGGGGAGTTCACCGCCCCCTGTTGTAAACCGTTTTTAATTTCAAAGACTTGACTCGAAGTTACGTTGCCACATTTGACAACGAACTTCTTTCCCATAAGCATTTCATAAATCATATATAGCATGGGTTTACGCATGCCCAGTCTGGTCAGCTTGTAGAAAAGCCCCTCTAACCATACGGTGTCGAAGGCCTCCTCAAAGTCAAGCAGACAGGCCCCTGTGCACTGTTTTTTGGACTTATTCCATTGAATGTCGGACACTAGTTTCGATGCGGCATGAATGGTGTCATGCCTCGCTCGAAAACCAAACTGATTTTCCGAATTCGCCTTCTCTTGAGGATCTTCGATCGTGAAAAGTCCGTCGTTCGAGTCAACACTTTCCGGGTTTATACCAACATCCGTGAGCGTCTGTCTGTTCTCTGTCGTTTGGGAAATTCGGACACATGGAATGTCGTTATGATCTTTTCGCCTGAATATTTTATTTATTTGCGGGAACATATTCGGGCTACTGGTTTTTATAGCCTGAATTTTCTTGCCCCAGTACAAACTTACAGATTTTTTGTAATTTTCCGAGATTAACTGTTTAAGGTTTTTGATCAATGACTTCAACGTCCGAATCTCCGGGTCTTGTCTGTCAGTAAATTGTCTACGCAGCCGTTTAAGCCTGGAGACCAGTATGCTTTTGTGTTTGTGGAGTGCATCGATTGTTGGCGTTCGATACTTCTCCGTCTGGTCGTCCGAACTAGTTGCCTTAGGGATAGCTCGTTCCATTGACCTTGTGATGACCTCATTCATTTTTAGTAAATTTTGGTCAATTTCATCGTTTGTAAGGTTTCTGTTTGTCGGTGGGTTGATTTCGCTCAAACGTAATTCTCGATTTACAACTCTGGCGAAGCGCGGCCAGTTCGTCCTTCGGTAGTCGAAAGAGCGGACTTGGTCGAACTCCTCCAGTTGAGTTTGCTCGTTTGGGATCCTGAATACGGCCTCGAGGCCGAGGTGGTCACTATCGTAATCGAATGCTCGCACACAGTTCCGCGCGTGTTCGTTATTTGTTAGTTCTAGTCTATTGTCCGTAAGCGCTAAGTCCAGAAAAGAGTTTCCTCTTGGGAAGGACGGGATATCCGTCGCGTACAAACTAAGTTTGTACTCAATCATATTTTGCTCCCGCCAATTCTGAAGCAGTCGACCTCTAGTGTTCTCGATTGTATTTCCCCAAGCCGCATGCTTAGCGTTGGATCAACATCAATCCCACGAATGACACCTTGTGGAGAAACGAGTAAGACTGTCCCTAGCTGTATAACCGATGCTACTTCGGTTAAGAGCAACGAACGGGATCAAAACTCCTAACCCGAAAGTCCAAATGTTTGCTGTACCGGAGCCAAATCCTATCAGTCCTACATTACGGAGCCAGGTGCTGGACAATAAGCAGGAAAGCGGAAAATATACGAGGAAGGCGAATAGAGGAGGGGATACACCGCGAACTTTTCGAACTCTACCAAGATGTGGATGTAATGATGTGGATGTGGATGTGGATGATGCAAAAGAATCTTCGAATTCCCTCCGATTCCATTCGAGGTGACAAGGAAACGCCGGTTTAAGGATTAAATTATCGCTTTCGACTGAATAACTAGCAGCAAAGTGCCCAACGTGTCCATCGAAAAGGTTGAAAAGCTGTCTTGTATCAATCAGAAGCTCTCAACGGGTGGGAACCCTTAAAGTAAGTAAGTTGTAGCAATGGCTGTCAAAAATTGTTCTACAGCAGGTCTGTGCTATCAACATCTACTCCAGGGTCGCTACATTTCCTGCGTAAATGGTGCATACAGCTTAATCTCATCAAACTAGAATCCAAGTATTGTTAAGTGGATCAATGTTCCGAGAATTTGTCCAACCGACCTGTAGGCTTTTCTAAACCCAACTATAACTTCATCAACTCCAACGAAAGTTATCCAAAAACCGACCTTCAATCAGGGTAATCCCTCCAATTAAAGGTGCAAAAAGCGTATTAAAATTGTCAAGGCACACCAACAATACCTTCAAAGTTAAATAACCCAAAGACCTATTCTACTTTCCCTACAAGCAACCCAGCTAGAATGTCTTACTTTCATCCTTCACAGGTAATTGTGAAATATTCGACAAAGAGACACCACCCCCGGGGCTAAGCAATGCTGCCAAACCTAAAGCCTATTCAATACTCGCCATGACGCATGTGCATTTGCCGCAGCATGCTCAAGTGTCATTTCCGTGTTTTGGTGGTCACCCTACAATAAACCCCATCGCACCAGTCACCACCACACATGACACTCTGCAGCATTACACGATCTAACTGCAACAACGTGTAATAAATAAATTCTGGAATTAACTCGCAATATATTTTCATTATGGCGGACACAGAAAGCCATGTTTTATTTCGTCACAAGTGGACCTTACAAAATGTCTCTCTAATCCTGTGAGTATCGGTCTGATCCCCGCTCCCCCAGGCTCTGGTGAGTGAGTTAGAGTATGTGTGTTTGTTGGTAACACATTGTTATGTTTGCATAGAAGTGCACCGCTACTTGCACCTTATACGCAAACGGTAGACGGACGGACAGACAGAGCGGGATACGGAGCGGAGCTTGCTGGTGCACCACCATAGCGCGCACACACAGTGTCTTGAGCTAATTTAGTGCTGGTGAAATTATTGTTTAAGATCTCCACATCCTACACCGCCACTTTATCTGGCACTTTTCTTGGACTTGGCATGATGTCTTCAGGAGAGTCGCTGGTCTCTCCGAGGAATCCCGCCATAACTTGGGACAAAATGAGAGAAGTTGCGCATTCTTTGGCAATCGGGAGTTGATTGCAAAATATGTGCGCCTTGTCCAGCGAGAGTCATATAGACTCGGGAAGGTACTGGTTTTCCGGAATCATAGGATATGACAATCTAAATGAAGTTTTCTTTATGATTGCCACCTCCTTGGGACAGTGTACACTGAATGGCGGATGTGTTGTTGTTGTTCGTTGAGGAAATTGTCGAGGAAGTATTAGCAAGTATCCTGGTGTATGCTCACATGATGGTGTTGCTTATGGTCCAGTCGGGTGACAGTTGACCAGAGATAAGGTCAAATGGGGTGAGCTTGAGTAATTATGATGTCTATTCCGATAGAGACGGTAAATTTATGACAAAGAGGGTTGTCGAATGTAAGTGTGGACTCTTTGATTTATGTTTTCCCTGGCGGTTTATTGCGGGTTTAACAATTAACTTCCTCAGTTTGTCCTTGTCCGCATGATCAATGGCTTGACATTTTCACATAGAAAATACTCGGGGGTTTCAGATCACTCGATCAATGAGGCAAATTGACGGGACCTTGGCAAGAAATCACACGATCGCAGAAATCAGATCATAGACGAAAGACAGTAAGGCCACTGAAGCGGTCGATGTATGACGCGTAACTCAAGCATGTTGCAACCGAAATTCTTTTGAATCGTTAATCATGGAAGGCTCGGATAACGACCGACATTGCTATCAGCAAGTGCATTTTTTAAGGCTTAATAGGGTCTCGATAATATCCCTGACATAAGAGTTTCAGTTGAAAATAACCCAAATCAGCCGATTTTATGCCGTTCACAGGAATTATTCGTCTCTCAGTCAAAATAGTGACGGATCCTGCGCAAGATCCTGGTTCACACCATAACCAGATCAAATAAATTCATCAAGAACCGATTTCTCTCGAATATGTAAAACGCCGAAGCTTTCTCGATGGGGTCTACTTACTTACCTAAGTGGCGCTTCAGTCCGGAATGAAAAACCTCGGCCAAAACCATCATGCGTCTCCAATTAGCCAGGTCATTAGCAAACTGCCTCCAGTTGCGCACTCCAAGTTGGTTGAGGTCGGTTTCTACTTGTGCACGTCACTTAGGGCGAGGTCTTCCTCTAGACCCGATGGGGTCTGCGAAAGTTTAAGGAAAATCTTGAATTTTACAACAAGAAACAAAATTTGATCACATTATGGTTTTGATTTCACCCCGGGCCATGATTGGCTATATTACTGTCAAAGGGAGTTCGCAATCGTTCAATGTAACCTTCAGATACTGGTCTCATCCAACCGGATTTGACTTGCTAAACGATTAGTGCGAGTGTTGACAACAAGATGGAAAGAGCAACACTATAAACAGCCTGGTCAGTCTGACACGGAATACCCTACTGCCTACTGTCTCAGGCGAACCTAGATGAGCTGCTTCGACCTTTTCGGACAACAGGTTTCTTAGGGCAATCTCTAGAGCAAGTAAGGTCCCTTGAACAGAGATGGTGGCGGATAAAACTAAATGCCAACTGCAGCACTTAATCACGTAGTGGATACTGATGTCCTAGGGGTATTTAAAAAGATGGAACTGGTCCTCTAGGTTGTGGGTTGTGCTTCGGGTTAACTACTCACGCATGGAAAAAAAACTAACAATAGCCTCGGAAAGGAATTATTTTATTGCTGATGACCCTTTACATGAAAATAGGACAGCGACAACGTTAGTATCTGCACCTGGAATGTGAGAATGTTAAAGAGGAAAGCTGTAAGCGAACAATTAGCGGAAACCCTTAACTGCTACAAAGCAGACGTGACTGCCATCCAGGAAATACGATGGAATGGACCGGGCAAAAAGACGATGAAAAACTGTGACATCTACTAAGGACCGTTTTAATGTGAGAAACAGCAGAAACAGCGCCTATTCGGACGCGGATTTGTTATAATTGCCAGACTTAAGCAAGAAATCGTATGATTCCAAGGCATAAGCGAACGCTTTGCAAGGACTCACATTAAGGCCGGATTCGCCAACATAAGCCTTAAGTGCGCTCACGACTCAACGGAGGAAAAAGATTATATAGGTATGGATTGCTTCTACGAGCTCCATGACAAACCCAACCTGTGAGCGACGCAGTACGATTTTAAAGTCGTGTTGGGTGATATTAACGCAACGGTAGGAACAGAAGACATCTTTACCAGTCATTACGGAAAACACAGCCTTCACGACAATACCACTGGCAACGGATTTGGGATAAATGACATCGCTACGGAACGAGATGCCCGTATAGCCAGCACACGTTTTCCTCACCGCGATATCCATTAGGGAACATTGCGGTCTCCAGATCAACGAACGGTGAACCAACTTGATCACATAGCGGTAGACCATAGGCAATCATCTAGAACTTGAATGTCCGAACATTTCGAGGGTCTAACTTTAACTCGGACCAATACCTTGTCACAGCCAAGCAAAATGCGGATATCCACCACGCCAAAGATATCAGAAATGTTGTGAAAAAGTGTCGAAGGAATGCAATCTTAAGCGACCGCCAAGCACTTTGTAGATCGTGCATCTCTTAAAAATCCATCCACCAGCATGGAATGTGGAAGAACAATGGTAACGATGCCAACGAGCCATTAGATCAGCCTCAGCTGATGTGCTAGATTTCTCGCGCCAACCAGCCAGAAACCCTTGCGTTGTTGAAGAATGCGGCCTACAAGGCTAAGCCGCAGGTGAAGAGCCATTAGATCAGCCTCAGCTGATGTGCTAGATTTCTCGCGCCAACCAGCCAGAAACCCTTGCGTTGTTGAAGAATGCGGCCTACAAGGCTAAGCCGCAGGTGAAGAAGAAAGCTGCCACTGAGCTCTATAGGCAAAGAAGAAGGGAAGAACACCGGCTTTTCAGAAAGACGAAAAAAGAGCAAGCAAATCGCGCGATCGAGGATATAGAGAGGTTCCGCTTCAGGAACTATGTTCGCAAGTTTTGCGAAAGTGTAAAACGTCAAAGTGAAGGATACAAAGCTCCAGCAGAATCCTTTTGAGGTGAACAATGAAATATCGTTGTCGAGACACAGTCGGTGCTGAGGACATGGAAGAACCACTTCTGCAGACTGTTAAACGGCGATGACGAACAACATTCCGCTGTCAGGCAGAACGAACCACTCAATAGGGGCAAGGCAGCGAAAACTGAAAAACCACCCGACCTGAGTGAAGTGAGGATAGGAATATCTAAACTCAAGCTTAATAAGGCTGCCGGAAATGAAGGCCTTCCCCCTGAGCTTATATAAAGCCGGTGGAGACAACTTGGTAAGTAACATCTACCAACTCAGAAGCCAAATCTGGTCGGATGAAAGTATGCCTGAAGAGTAGATCCTCAGCATCGTTTGTCCGATCCACAAAAAAGGAGACCTCTAAATTGCGCCAACTACAAAGGCATAAAAGTCCTTAACATTGCCTACAAGATCCATTCTGCCGTAAGATATGAACGCCTGAAACCGTTTACCAACAACCTGATCGGTATGGCTTTAGGTCAAGAAACTCCACAACAGATCTAATCTTCACACTTTGTCCTGGAAAAATCCGAAAAGTCCAAATCGATACCCACCACATATTCAACGATTTCAAAGCAGCATACGACAGCATTTATAGAGACGAACTATACAGAGCGATGTCTAGTTTTGGTGTACCACCCAAACTTGTCCTTATGTGCATGATGACGATGGAGAATTCTCGCAGCTCCATCAGGGTCGGAAATGACCTCACCGACACATTCGATACCAAAAAAGGATTTGGCAAGGCGATACGGACTCCCGAGACAACATACACCCACGATATTGACATCATTGGTAGGACCCAACGTGATGTCATAGCCAGATTTGATGGTATAAAGACTGAAGCGGCAAAAATGGGTTAAGCAGTAAATGAGGCTAAAACTAAGTATATGCTGTCAACACGAAAGGACACCCAACATCGACGATTTGGACAGAAGGTCACCATTGACAGATATAACTTTGAGGTTGTACGGAACTTTGTCTATCTCGGCTCCGCTATTAACTCTGACAACAACATCTCGTCAGAAACTGAACGAAGAATTACTCTTGCCAACCACTGATTCTTCGGGCTGAGAAGGCAATTGAGTAGTTAAGCCCTCACTCGAACTGCTATGGAGATCCTTTATAATACCCTGATCATCCCATTCCTGCTCTACGGCGCTGAAGCATGGACCATCTCAAAAGCGGATGAAGAAATCCTTGGTCGATTCGAGAGAGGAAAATTCTTCATTCGATCGGTCCCGTTTGCGTTCACGGACTATGGAGACGAAGATTCAACCAAGAACTATACAAGCTGTACATGCCCCTGGTCAAAAAACTCCGCATTGGACGTTTAAGATGGCTAGGATATGTAGAACGAATGGCCACCAATACTCCGGCTCGCAGAGTCTTGTATTCCCAGCCAGACGTCGGACGCAGTAGATGAAGACCTCGCTTTAAGTGGCGCGCACAAGTAGAAACCGACCGCAATCAACTTCAAGTGCGCAACTGGAGGCAGTTATCTAAGGATCGGGATGGTTCAAGACCGGGTTCATTGCTGACTGTAGCGCAATTACACCTGTAAATCGCTGCGCCCAAATGAGTAGGTTTTCGTTGTATTTTCGTAGAGCCTGCGTTCCTACATTGAAGTCAGCTGCCAGTTGGGTTTTTTTTCTTTAGAGTTGACGGATGTTGTTCTTCTCGCGAGACTCTTCAATTTTCATGGTTTGGGCGGCTGAATGTCCACTTTTCTTCCGACGCATACATTTTTGCTCCTGGTTCTGTACACTTCCCGTGTGGCAGGCGTAGCGTTGTAGCGCCTTGATATGTGCTTCTTCTGTCATCTCTTTTTAGTACTTACCATCTTATCTGGGGTAACTGGTAGCCTATGGTGGTTTCTGCCACTTCCTTGAATATATTACGTACCTTCGTAGCCACTTGGTGTTGACATTGGTGGAGAATAAGGGTACAGCAGATAGTCAGTCTCTCACTCAGTTTTTGTTTGTGGACTCTGGAAATCTATGGCTCACTAAGGCGTCCAACGTGAAGTCTCTTTAATTGCACCATTCGCAGCTTCTTCTTCTTGGACAGTCCGGCTCTCAATTTCGCTGCAACCGCAAAATGTTCAGAGTCAACGTTTGCTCCCCTGAATGCATGTATGTACATCCAGTACGTCAAATACGTGCTTCGTATCTATGACAAAAAAAAAAAATTTGGCGCCACAGCCTCGTAATTACCCAGGGCCGAGCATTCTCACAACCAATCATGTGTGCGTGTGTACTTCTTGCACGATGGCAGGACCTCCTGTTTTATGCCGACTCCAAAATGCGAATTATCACTTGAACTTCAAGGAATCCATCATAAAATGTGTTCGGTGTAATCTTATATGTTGCCACCCTTGTGTTTCTTCATATCGTACATAACTCCCAAATAAGTACCTCAACATCAAGTTACAGCCTACCTTCGAAAATTAAATTTTTAATCGTCGATTTTAAACACTTGCCGGTGCTTTAAATTTTAATTACTTCACGTAAAGGTTATATAATCCTTACGGGAATGTCCATTATGACTGGCATGGAATTATCGCGAGCGGTAAGGCTATTAATTTGAAGCTTTTGCAGTTTACACCATGAAGACAATAAAATCGGGTATCACTGTCCGTGTTCTATTGCCATCATAAAATCGCATCTCATTTCTCTTTGGACAAAGCAGGAACGGCTCTTGGCACAAGGCATCATGACGAACCATCAATAAACGTTTAGTGATTTGTAACCCAGTGATCACTAAGTTTGGGGAAAACAATAAAAAAGAAGATCCAAGGCGGTGTTAAGATCTGTAAGTTATCTTCATTGATTTATGAGAATGGTAGGTTATTTGACTTTTATTCAACCTTCAAGATCATATTGTTTACGATCTTTTATTATCCAGCATCATACGTGTTTGGAAAATGAAAAAAAAAAATCGCTGGTTTTTAGATGAAGGGGGACCCTGACATATTTTTTTAGACACGTTTCTCACTAGTTATTGGTACTACCGAAGGTTTTATGCACACATGTCCTTCAGAAGCTACAACATTCGCAAATTTTTGCGACTGTTGTAGTTCTGGCAAAATATGTTAACCATACATAAACAGCTTTTCGGCGAAACAGCTTAATTTTTGGTTTTATCCCATAAACGATAACCTGTTGCAGAAACTTGGTTGGCATTACCAGATTTACAAAGCCATTATAGCAGCTTCTCAAATATGATAATCTTCAAGGCGGTATTAAGAAACGCTCTATGAAGATTTTGAAGCAAATTTTTCTGAGAATATCGAGTGAAATACTAACTATCCAAGGCAGCGCAATGTGCTCTCTTAATCATCTGAAGTACTTTTCATCATAGTTAATCATATAGTAGATGTGGAATGCTGATGGTAGGCCAATTCCATGGCTGTATACTTGAAGAGTCTCTGCCTGAGACCCTGGAGCCTTCCTTTCTCTACGATCCCGAACACAATGCTTCCAGTTATCCAGACCGAGCGCTCTGGCATCCGTGATGGAAGATAAGCGTCTTCCTTGTTTTCCCGGATTTGTCCATACCAAGAGCTCTTGCACCCGCAATGGCATAGTCGATGAAATGGAGGTTCCGTCTCCCTGGTCTTTCGAACCTGGGGGCTGGGATTCGAGGATCCTTGAAGGAAACATTCGATGAGCGCATAATTTCGCGGAATGGACCTGTCAATTGGCCACCAAGATCGTGTGATTTGATACCGTTGGATTGTTTTCTTTGGGGATATGTGAAGTCGCTCGTCTACGCCAACAAAACAGAAACGTTAGGGGACTTGGAAGCCAATATTCGTGGCGTTTTTGCCGGCGTACGGCCCCAACTGCTCGAAAAATTGGCCATCAAGATCGTGTGACTTGACACTATCGGATTATTTGCTTAGGGGATATGAGAAGTCGCTCGTCTACGCCAGCAAACCAAAAACGTTAGGGGACTTGGAAGCCATTATTCGTGGCGTTTTTGCCGGCGTACGGCCCCAACTGCTCGAAAAATTGGCCATCAAGATCGTGTGATTTGACACTATCGGATTATTTGCTTAGGTGATATGTGAAGTCGCTCGTCTACGCCAACAAACCAAAAACTTTAGGGGACTTGGAAGCCATTATTCGTGGCGTTGTTTCCGACGTACGTCCCCAAATGCTCGAAAAAGTGGTTGAAAATTGGACCTCTAGACTTGGCTTTATTCGAATCAGCCGCTACGGCAAAATGCCCAAAATCATAATTAAGCATTAATGCCGTGAAATTATCATTCGACTAAAGTCAAATTGACGGACATTAAAACGATGTTCTTGTATTTTATTTCAATTCGAAGGTCTGTTACCTTTAAAAAAAAAAACAACCGATGGATGATTTTCCCTTATTTTATAAATCTCACATTGGTCTCAATGGATACTTAGGTGATCTGTCTTTTTATTTCAGATTCTATGAAATTTGATGTTTATAGAAGCTTACATAAATCATCCCCAGACTTGTTACATTTTTAAAAGCTTTTCTCAGGTGAGAAGAACCTTTAACTCTCCAAGAGCGACCTGAGACGAAGCTTAATTATGTTGATTGACTCTGCTCTTGAATTGTTGTGTAATTGTTGTATTGGTCGAAATACGTCTTTTGGATGTTCGTTCCATTGTTTGCTTGTTCTGTACCAAAAAATAAATTTGAATGATGTTCAAGACACGCAATTAAAACTCATTTGCACACAGAACATCTAAAAACGAATACAACAACGCAATACCAATACTCTTTATGTAACAGATAGAACTTCCAAAAGACGTATTTTCAACAATATGCGCATTGGATTCAAATAAGTTCCACAAGCAACAGCTTGGGACGCTTTTTAAGTTCGATGTAGGTTTACCTCACCTGAGAAAAATAATTAAAACCATGGCTCGATAAAACTCCCTTTTACAAAACTCACCCCTACCTTAGTTTTTTACTTAAACAGCTATGTTATCCTTCATTCCACCTTAACTATATAAAAGCACCACCGCCTTTTTACTTTCAAACTCATTTTTTATTTACTAAAAATATTAACTTACTACTAGACAAAAATGCTTAAATCTAACTTATCAATAACTGGTTTACTTAATCTAACTTATCGGCCCTTAGTCGGCGCTGTAAGCTTATATTTAGCTGTTTTATTTTGCCTTTAGGCTTAAATGTGTCGGTTTTTTGGTTTTATATTTAATTTTAATTTACAAAGAAAAAACCGAAAACTTTGTTTAGTGACTTTTTTTGTTTTATATAAAAGCTTATTCTAGATTATATATTACTTAAGACTACTTAAACTACTTAAGCCTAAAGACTGAACTATAACAGAAGTTGGTTGCGGACGACCACTTCCGTAACTGTGCGAACACATGCAATTTGTATTGTACGACCATAATAGCTTTTCGCTTCGACTCGTTCAGTTTTCGTTCACTTTTGCTCACTTACGAAAAAGCGAATTGTGGTGCCGTGACATAAGGCCATGTGACATAAGACCATATCTCAAAATATGGCCTTATGACGCTTTCGCAAAGTGTCGTAAAGCCATATTTCGAGGTATGGCTTTATGTCGCTTTCCAAAAGCGGCATAAGACCATATTAATTTGAGACATAAGACCATATGTTTTTTTTTTATTTTTTCAATAACAAAAACCCGTTTTGACCGTTGGAAATATGATTATGAATGACCCTGACCACTGGTAATTGCATGTAACAACTTTGCGCGCTTCTCATTCGTATATCGTGACTCAAACACAACGTGGTTCCTACGATGGGAAACTCTTCCGATTTAATTTACAGTTTCGAATATTGCGAAGGTCTTAGAAGAGGCAGTAACCTACTTTATATTCCGGAGATTAAGCATCTTTACAAATTTAAATACAACGCAAAATTATCGAAACGTTACGTATGCTACAATAAAACATGTAGTGCCAGTGCAGTTGTAGATTTTCTAAATCAGAATCTTGTCCGAATCCCTAAATCTAGTGCCACGCATAACCATACAACCAACGAAAATCTAAGGAAAAAAATGAAAGACATTTCTGATATAAAAATAGAGTGTGCAAATGTCTCACTTAATTCGCGCGAATTTTTTCACTATTACTTTATCTAATGCTCAAAAACTGAAGCTTAGATTCTCAAATTAGACATTAGGTTTATATAAAATTCGCGCGAATTTTTCACTATTACTTTATCTAATGCTCAAAATATATATATCTAATTGGAAAATCTAAGCTTCAGTTTTCTAACATTATTACTTTATCTTATATTTAGATTTAGGTATTAAGATTTTGAGCATTAGATAAAGTACCCAATAGTCAGAAATTCGCGTGAACGGTATGGTATGATATTTCACTTGCAGGTTTTCCCTTTTATTTACGTACTAATGAGTCATAAGTCGGAGGCCGCTTATCTTCATGTATTTCAATACATTGAAGCCAATTTGTTCAAATTTGAACCAAATTCGTTTGTAACGGATTACGAAAAGGCAATGAGAAACAGCTTACAAAACGTTTTCCCAAGGGTAAAGTGTACAACGTGCTGGTTTCACTTTTGTCAAGCTGTTAGGAAAAAAGCATCAAAGTTACCAGCGTTTGTGACTTCTTTGCATAAAAACAAAGATATTCGCTTCTTTGTTTTTATGCAAAGAAGTCACACTATTCCGCAAGTTTTTAATTCTTCCGCTCATGAGACCTGAAGATATACAGTCAGCTTTTGAGTTTCTGAATGGAGAAGCAAATGGCGCACCATTTAAAAAAAAAATGGGGAAAGCATTTTTAAGGACTTTCTGATTTATTTCAATAGACAATGGATGGAGAGGGTAAATATTTTTTGTTGGTTTCCTAAGGGAAATACTTTCTATACTTATACATACACTCCCGTTCAACTGAATAGGTACAAGATTTTCGAGAGCGGTTAACCGTTATTGCTCTTAACTGGATGACCGGAATACATTTTTGTAAATGACATTAAAAAATGCATCAAATTTAAGAGAGAATAATAAGAACACAAACATAATATCACCGTTATTTACTCGTTTTATTATTAATTTTATATTTGCATGTTTAAATCGTGCCTATTTTTTCGGTTCATCTGAATAGGTACATGGGCTGTAATAGTAAAAATATCTTTAGAAAAATAAAAAAAAACAGTTTTGTTTTAAAAGTTAGTATTCTTAATTTATTTAGTAATGTGTACTTCCACCTTTATTTAAAATTACTTCATAAATTCTACTTGGCATTGAATCGCACAATTGCTAAAGGAAACCCAGAGAAATTTCGCTCCAAGCAGTCTTGATCGCAAGAATTAATGATTCTTTTTCCTCGAACTGCCTGCCTGATTCGTAGACTTTTCTTGCTAGTAACCCCCACACATTTTCGATGATGTTTAAATCAGGTGAGTAGGGTGGCCACTGTAAAAGCCCCACATTTTGATGGTCTATCCAATTTTTTACGACCCGCTCAGTATGGATGGGAGCGTTATCATGTTGAAAAGTCCACTGAATAGGTCCAAACACTTCCGAAAATTTAGGAAAAGCCCGTTCTAAAATATTTTTGTAAGTGTTTGTGGTCATTTTAGTGGAAGGAAACTCTAATTCAATAGTTCCAAATTAAGAAATCGAGCCCCACACCATGACACCTCCGATTCTACTATGGTTCCGGTTTAAGAAACGCTCACTTTTTCTCGAGTCATGGAAATAAAAGTTGAATCCATCCGGTCCATCGAAATTAAACTTTTTTTCATCAGAGAAAACGACTTTACGCCACTCTTCTTTCCAGGTCATATGACGTTTACAAAACTGCAATCGGTTTTCTTTCCTTTCTTTGTTAAGGGGTGGTTTCTTTTGAAGTTTTTTTCTTTTTAAGTATGGAGAACTTTTGATCACACGTCTGACTGTGGAAATACTAGCACGTACGCTAGCTTGTTTCCGTATTTTAGCAATCGAAGCCGACGAATTAGATGCAATCTTTAAAATTGTTCTTCTATCCACTTGCAGAAGTAGCACGAATTTTGCACCCTCTCATATTTACACCATCTTTTTCTTTATTTCTTAGATAATTATAAACAACGTTAGAGCTTCTGTTAATTTTTTCTGAGATTTTATGTCCCGTTAGTCCTTGATCATGAAAACTATCAATTTTTGCTTTCTCAACCGCACTGAGAGCTTTTCCTCTACCCATTTTCTACTTTTTTTACAATTTACTTAGTTCTTAATTAAATGGATCGACAAATGAAAGCCAAACAAAGGTTTTACAGGTCTGACCTTGAATGAATTCAAAACAGAAGTGACGCTATGGGCGAAGTACCTATTCAGATGAACCGAAAAAATAGGCACGATTTAAACATGCAAATATAAAATTAATAATAAAACGAGTAAATAACGGTGATATTATGTTTGTGTTCTTATTATTCTCTCTTAAATTTGATGCATTTTTTAATGTCATTTACAAAAATGTATTCCGGTCATCCAGTTAAGAGCAATAACGGTTAACCGCTCTCGAAAATCTTGTACCTATTCAGTTGAACGGGAGTGTATATCTATTACATATTTACTTCAGGAAACTCCTTTAGTCTTCTCCGTGCTTAGTGCACCGATGAGAACTACAAGTGCACTTGAAGGCTTTAATAGCCATCTCAGCGGGAGGCTTTCCAAACACGGAAATTTCTTTAAGTTTCTTGATATTTTGTTGGACGAGGATCGAGTTAAATCGAGAGAATTTATAATGTCCTTAGATGGCACATATGACATCTTTGAACCTCCAAAAAAGAAATTTAAAGACAAAGGAGCTCAAATTGAAATAGCCCTGGGAAAACTAAGCAAAAAAATAATTTCCATCAACGATTTTCTCAACCAACTTACCAACGAACACAACAATCTGCTTACAGAAGAAGCTGCGAAATTAGATCACGGCCAGGAGCATGAAGAAGAAGAAGGTGAAGATTCTTCTGAACATCAATATTTAAATGCAGATGAAGCACCAGTTCTTTGCGTTATTTGCTGCGAAAATACCCGCACCATTCTCTTGCAGCCATGTAATCACTTTAAATTGTGTTTAAATTGCTGTCGGAGAACTATATAAAGAACAACAATCCAATTCATTTTATCAGGTAAGGGTTAAAAATCCATTTGAAAGTGACATAAAGCCATAATGGTCTTATGACGCTTTCGCAAAGTGTCGTAAAGCCATATTTCGAGGTATGGCTTTATGTCGCTTTCGAAAAGCCATATTTTGAGATATGGTCTTATGTCACATGGCCTTATGTCACGGCACCGCGAATTGTTTCGCTCTTTCTCTTTCTTTTTATCTTGCACACATCAGTTTGACATTTCACTTTAATAGCTGGTGTAAATTTTAAATTTGTAAGTTCATAAGCAACGACATTTTGTTTTTATTGTTTGTAAGGTAAGTGCGTTTGAAATTAATAAAATTATCATTTCAATCGTTTTTAAATTTCATTTGTATAAGAAGCATTTATCTACACAAATGGCGGCTTGCGCAGATGATTACGATTTTCTTTCCCAGCTAATAAACTTTGTTCAACAAAATAAATTGCTGTACGAAAAAAGGGATCCATTGTATTTCGATCGGCTGAAGAAAGAAAAGGCTTGGGAAGATATAGCGAGACAAACCCCAACAAGACAGGTAACATAAAACAGCATATAAATAAACTTTGTTCCGAATGCAAATACTTTCCAATTTTATGGTTTTTATAGCTTCCGAATGTAAAACGAAGTGGACACATCTCCGGGAGAAATTCTGTCGAGAACTGCGCAACGAGGACAGGCCGTCTGGCAGTGGAGGCTGCGAGGAAACTGGATGGGCACTATTCTCCGAGATGCTGTTTTTAAAAGATTCCATAAAGCCCAGACGGTAAGTTTGTGTATCTATTGATCTGATTTGGAAATCGATATTGTTTCGTTTTTGTCTCAGAACGCGATGTAATGAGATATTGGATGACGTGACGGATTCTAACTCATGTTCACCTGTTGAATTTAGTGGCGAACACAGTGGCCTGGACCACGCCTTCACTGAAGATTACAACCAGTCCTACGTCCACTCCCGCAAAGTGTAGAAAAGTGACAGTTGGGGATTTATGTGATCGATTCGGATCAGCAATAGTGAGGATGGAAGAATGCATCTCAACCAGTATGCCAGTTGCAACTGACGACAGTGACGAATTGCTTATGAGAACTGTTTTGTCGATGATGAAAGATCTGCCACTAGCTGCCAAAGATAGTTTAAAGGAGAGCATATATTTGTAAAGGTCCTTGAAATAAGAAGGGAAAACCAAGAATAGTTTAAGTTTTTTTTTATTATCATTATCTTTTACTTAATTGGACATTGGACATTGGACATCACAGTACTTCGCACATGAATGCAACGAACTACAGACACGTAACAGCACTGGCGACTGAGGCCATCGGCTGGGACAGATCAAGACATTAATACAACAGAGAGAAACAGATAGATACATAGAAGGAAAGACATAAAACATACAACTACGTGGCACAGAGGAGGAGACATAGATTAATATTGTCTCATATTATCGCACAGGTGGCCTCAGATAAGCTGGCCATTTTCGTAGAAAACAAATGCTGCCGAAGCTGGGGCTTGAACCCGCAACGTTTGGCTTATCAGTCAACTACGCATTCCTCTGAGCCATGGCCACCTGCTGTTTGAAAGCATTTTTGTCGTTTCTATGTCAATGACATCACCTTGAGTACGACAAATGATGGTATGGCGGTGTATACCAAAACTTGAAATGGCTTTTTATGGTTCTTCTGTAAAAATTGTCTATGCAGCTTTCAATAGGTCAAGAGTATCGATTTGGATCGTTTTTTTTCCATGATCTGCGGAAATGTAGTGATTTGATCAGTTGTGGATTTTTCTGGCCCAAAAATAACACTGGTAAGGCCCCTTTCAGACTGTTAGTAAACGTTTTCAGGCGTCCCCATATTACGGCAGAAAGGATCTCGTAGTGGAAATTGAACAGACTTAAGCCTCTGTAGTTGGCGCAGTTCAGAGGGCATACCGCATACTTTCATCAGTTCAGATTTGGCTTATGAGTTGGTGGATGTTGCTTACAGCCTTCTAGCCAATCAATCAACTGCGAAAATTCTCAACCTCCGCGCACAAGTACTAAATAAGGCCTACAGAAATAATTGCTTGTGGAAATTAGATTTAATTGCCTTATAGAGAAAGGCATCTCCAACGGCTTTATAAAGCTCGCTAGGGGGGCGTTATTTCCGGCAGCCTTGTCGAGCTTGGGCTTGGATATTGCTATACTCACTTCACCTAGGTCGGGTGGTTCATTGTTTTCGCTATCGTCGTCAATATTGAACTGGATGTTCTGCATGACAGCGGAATATTGTTCGTCATTAACATTCTGCAGACGTGTTTCTTCCATATCTTCAGCGTCGACTATGATCCAATTACGCAACTTCTTTGTTTATTTCGATAGGAGCCTTGTATCCCGGCTTTGACGCTTTACACTTTGGTAAAACTTGCGAACATTATTTCTTGAGTTGCACCTTTTTATATGCTCGATCGCGCCCTTTATTTGCTCTTGATTTCATCTTCCGGAAAAGCCGGTGTTCTTCACTCCTCCTTTGCCCATAGAGCTCAGTAACAGCTCTCGTCTTAGGCCTCGTCCTTAGCTGTGAGCATTAATCGGCATTCCTCGTTGCTGGTGGGCACGAGAAATCTAGCATATTAGTTGCGATTGGTCTCATGGCATGTTGACATCGGTTCCTTTGTTCTTATACATTCGATGCTGGTAGTATGGTGTTAAGTAAGAGGTTAAGCGATACATGTTCCGCAAGGCCTTGGCGGCCCCTACGATTGCTGTATTTGGACACAATTTTTTCACGCAGTGGTCCTGGTTTGCTGTGGAGTGGTGGATATCTGCATTCCTATCCAACAAGGTAGTGTTCCGAGAAGATGTTAGTCCCTGAGATTGTTTCAACATCCAAAATACTCGATTTGTGCCTCTTGTCTATGACAATCTGATCAATTTAACTGTCTGTTCGTTGATCTGTAGTGCTACATTATAAATTTCGAACTGTGTGTGGCTATAGTTGCTTTTCGCATATAAGGCTTATGTTGAAAATTTTTGCTTTGATGCGGATTGTTACGACGCGTTCGCTAATATCTGCAAAACATAAGACTTATTGCATAGGTCTGGGACTTATAACAAATCCACATCCGGTTCATAGTAGATGTCATTGTTTTTCAACCTCTGTTTACCTAGCCCATCCCATCGTATTTCCTTACATGGAGGGCCAGTTCCAGTTTATTGGATACTCCTAGGGAACGGGGACATCAGTATGCACTACAGGATTCAGTGCTGTCGGTTATCTTTCTTCTATCCCGTCACCATTTCTATTCATGTGGCTTCACTACCCATTGAGATTAACTGGGATTGTATTGACTTCATCATAGGAACACTTCGGGTGCCATATGGGGAGGTTTTATGATAGGTTACCTTACTATTAGATAGATTTGGTCCATAAGTGGTACATCATTTCCCAACATCCCCTTATATTTGTATCACCCGAAAAAGCAAAAGTCTGAAAAGTCTACAAGTACCTCTTCTAATCTGTTATCAATAAATAAAACGATTATGACTGCGCCAACAAGCAACCATGCGGCAGGATCTGAAAAAGTGGCTTCTTAGACGCTCACCTCGTATTTTTTTGTCACTTTACAGGTTGTAAAGTTGTTAATGGAATGTTTGCTTCCTATGTCCGTGAACCTAACGAAAACGATGATTTTTTTTTGGAAGAATCTTGAAACTGAACTTAAAATTAATTGTGTATCCGCTTTTGATATGATTTGAACCTCACGAATGCACTTCTTAGCAGTTCCAATAAGGGACTCATTACTAAAATGTTTTATCAGCGTCATAACTGCCTTCTGTAATATAAATCGCTAGACTTATATGTTTTGCAGGTTTACTCATCACTGTCCAAAAGCACATTGTGATCCCTAGTAGGCCTTAACAGTCACTCCGAAAAACAACAGCTACAAATTTGCAGATTATCAAAAAAAAAAATAAAAATAAAAATAAAACACCGACTATAATTTTATTTGGCGCCCCACTCAATTAGGCCCATAACAACCACCGACGTACTACCGATCTAACAGCTAGTCGTTCAAAGAGAGACTTTGAGCTCTCAGTCGTCAGTTTAAAGGAGCACATATTTGTAAAGGTCCTTGAAGTAAGAAGGGAAAACCAAGAATAGTTTAAGTTTTTTTTATTATCATTATCTTTTACTTAATATTTACTATTATATCAGCAAAAATGAAGTGCAAACATTATGTTATTTTATTGTTTTTATTATTATTATTATTACCCTTATGAGGCACAAAACTGAAGTGCAAATATATTTAAAAAAAAGTTATGAAAATGTTGTTGTTTTTAATGTTGCCTTAAAAATTCCGTGAGAATATTTCGGACGGCTGTTGATGATGTTCCTCCATAGTGATGAATATTGCCTGAAGATACAATTGACGGAATGTTGCTTCGAACTTCACTTCGCCATAATCCATCGTGATGTTGGCCATCTGAGTCCTCCCAATCCACATAGTTGTTAGGACCCGTGAGTTCATAATTGCAAACAATGTTGCCCAAACCATGCAACAAATATTCATTGAACACATTTATGAACGCAAACGTAGCTGCATGAATTCGGTCGTCATGCATTGACAAAAGTGAGTTCATAATTGCATGTAAAACAAAGTCATAAATGACAGTATTAAAAATCATTTTGTCAATGACAACTCGTATACCAAATATTTTTAATAAGTTTTAGATACACCATCGCTCAACATGGCTGATAAAAAAATGATATTAAGACTAAACTTGGAAAGCATCCCAAAAAAAACTGGCGGAAAGAAAAATTCGAAAAAAAGGAAGTTATATTTGTTTTCTACTATGAATTGGAGAGTGATGGCCAGACATATTCCAAAAAACAGGACCTTTTACAAAACAATTTATGAATTTCCCGATGATGTTTTTCGAAATCATTTTCGTATGACCAGGTCAACATTTAAGGTACTTTTTCGGTTAAAACTGGTTTGAGGCTAGCACTTTACCTAACTGTTTGGAAGCTTGCCAATAACTGTTCATTTAGGGAAATCAGTAACTTGTTTAATATTGCTAAGGGAGCAGCTTTCAAATATTTCATTGAAATAACCAAATTGCTTTTCAAGTTAAGAAAGAGACATATACAGTGCGGTTCACATGGTTAGCCGCACCATTTTTCTCTCAATAAATTGCAGTTTTTCTGTTTGTTTTTTTCATGAACTACCAAACAATGCATTCATTGGAAAGGTTATTAAATTCTCTTCGAAAAAATACTAAATTCAAGATTAGTGAGAGACACTTAACGGTTGTTTTGATCTCTTTCTTCCCACTAGTGCAAAAAAAACTCAAAAAAAATTGGTTCACTTAGTTAGACGCACCTGTTAATAGTTTGAAAAAGAAGAAGTTGATCGATTGCCATCATTTTTTTTTTGCTTTTTTATTATTATTTTAATTATTTTGCACAATTTCAATACTTTTTACAACCTCCGCGACTTGAAATGACATCAAAAATTCTACTTTTAAGCGATTCATACAATATTTTTAAATAGTCTAATGAAATCCCAGACCAGGCTTCTTTAATTGCTGCAATAAGCTCCTCACAGCTTTCATACTGCTTGCCTCCTTCATAAATTTGACAGGTCAGCCACCCCCAAAGGTTTTCAATAATGTTTAGATCAGGTGAGTATGGTTTCCACGGCAACAATTCCACATTTTCACTAGCGAGAAATGCTTTTACAACGTGCGCGTTGTGGATCGGAGCATTATCTTGTTGTAAGATCCACTGGATTGGTCCAAAAAGCTCTCTTATGGCTGGAAAAGCTGTTTGCAAAAGACCTTTATAAGACATTCCTGTCATTTTGTGACACACAAAAACCAACTCAAAGGCACCATAGAATGAAATGGCCCCCCATACCATTACTCCTCCTTTCTTGGAATGGTTGCGATTCAAAAAGCATTCGTCTTTGCGGATATCATGAAAATAAAAATTATACCCATCAGGACCATCTAGGTTGAACTCTTTCTCATCAGAAAACACAACAGTTCTCCAATTTGAAACACTCCCAACCTGAGTATCCCATGCCATATGAAGACGCGCGAATTCCCACGAAGTTCCTTTCTTGCAGCGTTTAGTGGTGTTTTTTTGTAACTTTTTGAATTTCAAGTGCGGAGCACCTAAAATAGCTCGACGAACCGTTGATTTGCTGGCACTTACCCCCGCTAATTGTCTGATTTTCATCGTGGAGTGTGCTGAATTTGAGGCAATTCTTATTATCTTTCGCTTCTCGTGCGGTGTTAAGGCTGTTTTTGTGCTTCCTTTGTTATTTTTCCCATAGGTAGCAGGGTTTGATAAAAAATTTCGAACTGCTTTATCACTTCTTCCTATTTGGCTTGCAATTTTCCGCATAGAAAAACCTTCTGAGTGGTAGGCCTCAATTTTTGCCTTTTCCGCGACCGTCAACATTTTTTTTTACCCATATTCACTTTAAACACTCGGAAAAACTTTAATAACATTTACTCATTAACAAAATTTAATTTGCATTACCCAGCATTAAGAAATAACTGTATAAATTCGTGCGTCTAACCAAGTGAACCGATTTATTTGAGCTTTTTTTTGCACTAGTGGGAAGAAAGAGATCAAAACAACCAATAAGTGTCTCTCACTAATCTCGAATTTAGTATTTTTTCGAAGAGAATTTAATAACCTTTCCAATAAATGCATTCTTTGGTAGTTCATGAAAAAAAAACAAACAGAAAAACTGCAATTAATTGAGAGAAAAATGGTGCGGCTAACCATGTGAACCGCACTGTAAAATGGCCTGATTCAACCAATGAGCAAAAACAAATAATGAACAATTTCGCAAGCATAAGAAATAATCCGTTTCCAAGCGTTCTTGGATGTGTAGATGGAACACAAATTCCCATAATAGCACCCAAAATAGACCCCACGAGCTATTATAATCGTAAGGGTACATTTTCTATTAATATGCAGGTAGATGCCCTACATTTTATACTATATAGTATACAAATTTAATAAATTCTTTGCTTTTTCTTAGGCTATATGTGACCATAAACAAAAGTTTATTGACATATGTTTTGGCTATCCTGGAAGTTGTCATGATGCTTCTGTTTGGGAGCGCAGTTCAATTGGGAAGGCATTCAAGAACGGTTCCAAAAGAGTAATCCAGGATGGTCATATCTTAGGCGATTCTGCCTATCCACTGAATGGTTATCTTATGGTGCCATATCGGGACCGCGGACATCTCACCACCACTCAAAAAAATTACAATTACATACATAGTTCAACAAGAGTTTGTATAGAACAAGCTTTTGGAAGATTAAAATCTATGTTCCGAATTCTAAAATTGATTGACATCAAAAATTTGGTTTACGCAAAATACATAACATTATCTTGTGTTGTTCTTCACAATATTATCATAGAACAGGAGAAGGATCTTGAGCCTCACTCGGCTGTTCAGTCAGGAGACATAGAACGTGATAATACAACTAGCGCTTTGGAGGAACATCAACAAGTTCATGCTGCTCTAATGAAGCTAAGGAGAAGAGAAACCGAATCGCAATGTTGTTTTCGTCTTAATAAGTCTGTAGTTTACCTTGGATGTTCGAACCTGAAATGCAAAGCAATAAAATATGAATTACTTTTGACAATTTGGTATTTTAATAATAAATAAATATTTTATTTTAATTCATCAATTGTACATTCGTATTTTAGTTCATTTGGTACACAAAAAAAAAACACTTAAAGTAGGTATTATTATTAATTAAAACATAAAAAAAACACTTAATGAGTAATAACACAATTCATTTTTTAAAGACTAAGCTGTCCCTTAGTTGGACATTCTTTTTAAGGCGTCTTTTAGAGATAAAAGAACCTCTAAACGTTCTTTTTCAACCTTTATTTTTTCGCGTTCGATGTTCATGATTTCTTTGTGACGCCGCTCATCTTCCTTCGCTTCATTTTCTAAAAATGCCATTACATCGTTGGTCGACATTTTTGTTCTTTTTTTTTAATTTCTTTTTAGGAGTCTCTCCCACTTCTTCCTCGTCATTCTCACTTTCATCACTATGCCCAAAGATTTCAGCCACAAACTCGTCTGGTGGTTCTATGTTGTGACGAGTTCCATAAACCTGGTCAAATTGCTCAAAATAATCCCACGAAGAGACGTCCCTGCCGCTCTGTTTATTTCTTTTCTTTATTCTCTGGTAGGAAACCTTTTAATTTTGGAATTTCCGGACAATTTCACCCTTGTCATACGGAAATAAGGGAGAAATCGTCCTTATCTCCGTTAAAAGTTTCCCCCAGAGCACCGACTTCTTTCTTCGCCCAGAGATAAATTCGCCTTCCATTGAAAGCCGAGATGACACCAGCAATTTCACGTCCTCATCCGTCCAGATTATTTGCTCCTGTACATTCCTATTTAATAAAAATGATTAATTTAATGTTTTAAATTCGAAATAGTTATTAAAATTAAATAATTTGTAAAATTTGTACTTACTCGTTTACTCCTGCCATTTTTCTGCAGCTCGGCAACAAAACAAAAACACATGCACAATTGACAGCATGTTGACTGTCAATTTTCTTTTATGAACGCAGGTGCTGCCAAAATCCTGCAATGATAATGCAGCGCTTTTACAATAATGAACGCGTAATTTGCAGGCATGCAGCATTTTTACATTTATGAACTCGACCGACAATAAGATGAATCATTGCCCTTGTTCAGCATTATAAAATTGTGTAACACCAGACAAGCTGAAACTATTTTTTCGGCATTTTCTGCGAACATGTGCAGTGTTGTGAGCAGACCTTGTTCCTAATCTTAAAATCTTACCTATGGAGTTGGACTAAAAGTCCGCAAAGTCCTGAGGAAGTGCAGATACACCTTCCTCATATAGCCACCAGAATTCAGTGCGCTGTTCTGCAGCACCGATCCTATCGCGATCCGATACCGCCGTGCTAAAGCGGAGGAGCTCCGGAGCATTGTCGACGTACCCGTCGCGGATTAGCCGTTTGTCCCGCGCGTCACGATAGCGGTGGTATAAAACCGGGATACCGCTCCTGTCTTGTACTAACCCTAACGAATCGATATAGATGAATGCCTCTGGTGGAATAAAGCCCGATATGAGCGTGCTCTCCATGTATAAATCATTGGGGTAATAAGCCCCAAAGATCAGGCTGTTGTCGCTAGCCATCGCCCTTGCAGCGTGCCTTCGCGTCACCTTAATCAGGAAATTGTCAATTCTATTCAACTGAGCCCCCTTGTATAGAACCTCGTTGCGATAATATTTTATGTACTCGGAATCCGGCGTTCGGTACAATCCTAAGCAGGATCGGAGACACCGCCTCTCAAACAGCCGTATCTTTTCCATGTAGGCTGGTGCCACATTGAACCACACGGGACAACCGTAAGCGATGATCGGCCTTATGAGGGCCATGTAGCAAATGACTTTCACCCTTGAATCAAGTTGACTGCTATGAAACAATCTTCTTGTCAGAGCATAAGCCCCCCTAGCCCTGGCCAGACAAGCATCCACATTTTTATTAAAATACAGAAACTTGTCAAGCCAGATGCCAAGGTATTTGACTTCACTTCTCACCGCCAACGGCCGTCCATGCTGTCCCATGATACAAAATTTTTTCCAGTTTTTTCTGGTATCGTAAGAAGCCCTCTGCACTGGGGTCCTGAACAGAATTGTTTCGGTTTTTTAAAAATTGATCCTCAATTTCCAATCATCGCAATATCCCTTAATGTGATCGAAGTCACGTTGCAAAAGTATGTTGATGACTCCGATTTTCGGACCTGATCTGTACGCCACTAGATCATCTGCGTACGCTATAGCGTGACTGAGGGAACCTACAAGATCACTTGTATAAATGTTAAACAATATCGGGGAGTTCACCGCCCCCTGTTGTAAACCGTTTTTAATTTCAAAGACTTTACTCGAAGTTACGTTGCCACATTTACAACGAACTTCTTTCCCATAAGCATTTCATAAATCATATATAGCATGGGCTTACGCATGCCCAGTCTAGTTAGCTTGTAAAAAAGCCCCTCTAACCATACGGTGTCGAAGGCCTTTTCAAAGTCAACCAGACAGGTTGCATTGTCCTTTGGATTTATTCCATTGGAAGTCGGACACTAGTTTCGACGCGGCATGAATGGTGTCATGCCTCGCTCGAAAACCAAACTGATTATCCGGAATAATTTTGTTTTCCTCAACCCACTTAAGCAGAACTCTATTGACTGCCTTCTCGAATACCTTGCTTACATTCGGCAGAAGGCTTATTGACCGAAGATTTGCAGGGTTTATTTTGTCCTTGTCCTTTTTGGGGATAGGATGTACCACCGCGGTTTTCCAGTGCACCGGATAATAAGCACCACCGCCTATTCCATATGAAAATCAACCCTAATTTCCTTACCAAAATACAAGAAGAATATGGGGGTAGGCATCCACTCAGATTTCATACAGACACACACATGTTTCGTTTGGAGGACATTTTGTAGGTTAGAAAAGTTGACCTCGATTCAACAATAAAACCAGGAGCACAGCAAAATATGCAACCAAACGTTTGCCCAAATCTGTATTTTCGTTTCGAGTTCAAGTAAAAGGACAAGGTCATGGCGTTGAACCTCCCAAACAAACTGACTGAACTGACTGCTTCTTGGAAACCCTCTTTCTAGCATCCTGTTTGATGTGCCGCATTTCTAAAACAAGCCGATGGCCTCAGTAGCCAGTGCTGTTACGTGTCTGTAGTTCGTTGCATTCATGTGCGAATGTCAATCAATTGTAACGAGATCATCATGGAGACAAATCCAGAATGTTAAGTCGATCTCATGCACTCATTATGAAATACACACGCTAGCTATTTTTAAGAATGATGACAAACATTCGAAGCTACGCATATACCAAGGCACAAGTGTTTATATTTCTTAAGTGGCGATCAGTAACAAAAGTCATCAATTTTTTTTTAAATCCCCCTATGCCAATTGTCAACCAATCTTTCATGAACTGTAATGACGCAATGTCCACATTCAATTTGAGAATAATTATACTGAGCAGATACATTGTAACGCTAAGCACTTAACACCATACAAAAGCTTTAGCCCAGCGATCACCCCTGCAACATTGTATGTCTACATTAATCGCTTCAAATAAACATTCTCCGACTGCCCCAACTATAAACATCCAACCATCCAACATCCAATTGGTATTTTAGCTTTTCGTCAGCATAATCCATTTTCAGATGCGCAATGCTTGAGCAATAAACCCAAAACCAATCCATGGGCAATTAAAATCAATACATTGGCCCACAAAGTGCTGGTCATTCGGACCATCGACGTTTATTGCTAGTCGATCATTTTTAATTGCCAGCTTAGATTTTACAACGGCACACTGTCGAAAATATTCTAGTGAACATGCGTAGCCATTGTGATGCGCAGTAGATTTAATTTGATGACCAAAAGATTCATTTATGTGTGTAGGGTGCGGTATCGACAGATCATGATTTCTCAAGCGTTGGTTTGTTAATGTTCCCAAATTCCTGATCGACTGAGTGAATTTGGCAAAAACAGAACTCTTTTCGAAAATGATATCCACATTGACGAATTTATTAGGAAATCGGATGACAACTATGCGCAAAGTGTCAATTTGATACTTGCACCTCATATTACATCGCTTTTCCAAAAACGAATGCTGTTTTGCATAATTTCAAGTAATGGGGTTTGTTTTTAAAGGTATTAAGCTTCGAATTGAAATAAAATACAAAAAAATCGTTTTACTGTCCATGCATTTAGCTTTATTGGAAGGCTAATTGTATGCCATTAGTTCTTAAATATGATTTCGGGCATGTGGCCGCCGCGACTGATTGGAATAAAGCCAAGTCTAGGGGTCCAATATTCAACCACTTTTTCGAGCATTTGGGACCGAATGTCGGCAATAACGCCACGAATGTTGGCTACCAAGTCCCCTAACGTTTCTGGTTTGTTGGCGTAGACGAGCGACTTCACATATTCCCAAAGAAAACAATCCAACGGTATCAAATCACACGATCTTGGTGGCCATTTGACAGGTCCATTCCGCGAAATTATGCGCTCATCGAATGTTTCCTTCAATTAATCGATTGTGACATGCGCTATGTGGCACGTAGCGCCATCTTGTTGGAACCACATCTCATCCACATTCATGCCATCCAATTCGGAAACAAAATATCGGGTTTTTCAACAGGGACGCTACAAAAGTTGAGCAACAGGGACAGCAAACGACGCCATATTTCAGGCCGCTCTTTTGACATTTCTCTTCAGTAAGGTTTGCCATTTCATGACGGAAAGGTATACGATCCAACAATGAGTCGAAATTATTAAAATTTACAACCGAAATTCGGAGTCAGAGGCCTCAACGTTAAGAGCGCTACGTCCAATCGTCCTGGTCGTCATAATCGTCCTAGAAGATCAACAATTGAGCGTCTAGTGGGAAAATTTGAATCCACAGGCACAGTACAAAATGTTCCCGTGCCAGTGAGACAAAGAAGTGCCCGTAGTGTCGAGAATATTGCTGCCGCTGAGGCTTCAGTTGAAGAAAGCCCAAATGTGTCTCTCACACGTCGTTCTCAAGCGTTGGGCACCTCTGTGACGTCGTTGTGGCGAATTTTGCGAAAAGATCTTGGCCTACATCCTTACAAGATTATATTGACGCAAGAACTGAAGCCGCTTGACCACCAGAAGCGTCGTATGTTCGTGAATTGGGCTGAGCAACAACTTGAAAATGATTCGGATTTTCATCGAAAAATCATCTTCTGCGATGAGGCTCATTTCTGGCTGAATGGCTTCGTCAATAAACAAAATAGCGGTATTGGTCAGGCAGCAATCCACATGTACTCCATGAGTCATCATTGCAACCCGAAAAAATTACGGTTTGGTGTGGTTTTTGGGCCGGCGACGTCATTGGGCCGTACTTCTTCCGTGATGATCAAGACCGGCACGTTACTGTGAATGGGAATCGCTACCGTTCATTGATAACCGAATATTTTTGGCCCCAATTGGATGATATGGACTTGGAGGACATGTGGTTCCAACAGGACGGCGCCACAAGCCACACAGCGAATGCCACAATCAATTTATTGGAAACCAAATTTGGAGAACGTGTTATCTCACGAAATGGTCCAGTCGGTTGGCCGCATCGGTCGTGCGATTTGACGCCGTTAGACTATTTCCTGTGGGACTACGTCAAGTCTATGGTCTATGCCAACAAGCCAGCGACGATTGATGAACTTCGTACGAATATCGAACGTGAAATTGCAGTAGTATCGGCCGATTTATGCTTGAAAACCGTCGGAAATTGGGTTCAGCGTCCGGACTTCTGCAAGCGTGCCCGTGGTGGCATTCAAAAAAAAATCGAGTTCCGTATATAATGGCATCAAACGTAATTTCAAAGGAATAAAGAATTTCATTGATATCCAAAACCGTTTTTGTTTTATTTAAAAAAAACTTTTGTAGCGTTCTTATTCAACCAAAAATGAGCCTCATAACTGAACAAACTTTTGCTATGAAAATCAGCATCGAGATCAATCGCATTATGGCTCATACACCAAAATCACGACGCATTGAATGGTCTCGCGGCCTTAATTCTTGCACAAGCTGGACCTTGTAAGGTCGTAAGCCAAGATCTTTGCGCGAAATCTTCCATAAAGTTGATGGACAAAGCTCCAAATCCTGTGTACGACGGTGAATCGATTCATTCGGGTCCTCTTCAACACTTTGCTCTACCGCGGCAATTGTTTCTTCAGTACGCGCTGTTCGATGTCTCTGCGGATGGGTATTACCATATTTACTCCATGTAGTGCGCAAACGATCCATGGTTAACCGAATTAATTTCTCCGATAGACGATTATGTCGACCATAAAATGGACGGAGCTTGCGGTAAACTTCGCGAACTGAACCATTATTTTCGAAATTAATTTTCACAATTTGCAAGCGTATGTCATTTGTCAACCTACTCATGATGAAATGGCAAACCAAACTGAACATCAATGACATTAGAGTTGCCCGATTTGGCCACAAAATGTCAGTTTTATCTTTATTCGAAAAGCCAACCTCTTAAAAAAAAAACACCCTTTACAAAGACTTGTGGTTTTTGACATCCCTGTGCAACATAGTTGCAATATCGTAAGCATCTACCAGCACAGGTTTGCAATCAATTCCCGCAAGGTACTCGTGTAAGAACTCAATTTATATCGGTCGCTCTGACACATTGAGAACGTGCTCCTTTGGGCATAATATTCACGACATACACGGCACGGGATATCTTCAAGATGTTGCGTCGCCTCGGGAGAAAAGGGAGCTAATGCGACAAAATTCCAGGATTCTTATGTGCGATGTTTGTGAATAAACTTTTCTTACGATATATAAACGCGTTGAAAGTGCATGTGTTGTGTGATAATGGAATGATATAAGGACCAAAGTGAGCACCATACACTGAACAAATTTGTTTGAAGTTGAATTTCGTAATTTTTTATTGACACCGATTTCTATAACCAGAGGACACAGGCTGAAAAAAGCGCACCATCGAGGAAAAAATCATATGAGAAGGCTACAATCCTCTGTGCGGATCGTTTAATACCCTATCCCATCCCATCCTTAAAATTAATATCCCTAAAATGTGGGCAATAAAATATTGAAAATTATAATCTCACAACATATTGTTTATCACAGTTTTTCGAATTCTTTTATTGTTCGACAGCAAATATCGTTTTTCTCTTGCATATGTTATGGGGCCATAGGGTATACAAATGGTTTTTGTAGGAAAACACCTCCAAAAAGTGGGCGTGCGTTAATATGGTATATGGAGGAATAAATATCCTGTTAAGATACTTTTTCAAATATCTTAACCGTTTGGCCAAAAACAATGTTTTAATGAAAAGGGTTCGTGGTAGTAGGGCGAATCTTAAAATTTGTTGCACTTTTTCTGTAGCCTCGGACTGCGATCCTATATACCAAATTTCATTATCCTAGCTCAAAATTTAAGGCCTAAAAATAGGTGACATACAGACAGATGGACGGACGGACAGACAGACATGGCTCAATCTACTCAGCTAGCGATTCAGAGTCGATCGATGTACTTAAAGGTATATCTAGCGAAATTATTTCTCTATGTTACAAATTATGTTTCAAGACATATATACCCCTATGGGCTAAAATCTGCCACTCTGAAAATCAATTTTTTCAGTTCTACCAGGAGATAAATCGTCGACACCAGAGATACAGGGCCTGAAAAATGACTTAAACCGCTTCTCATACTATCCCTAATGGGATTAGTGGCAGCAAAACATAATCTTTCTCTCAGCCTCCAGATGGCGGGAGATTTGAAACCATTATGTTTAATCCAGGGGCAGCAGATGAATGCTAATCTTCGGCCAAGAAGCCTTCTGAATGTACGCAACGTATTCGAAAAAAATTGAGCAGAGCTCTTTGTTGGTGGTTAGAGGAAAAAAAATATATTCCGGGAAATTAGTTTGATTTTTGAGCTAAGCATGACATTAGTTTGGGGGTCATAATCCCAAAAAAAAAACCGAAAACCCGAAAACGGAACACCGAAAAATTATATAAAATGAAAAATTTGCGTGAGCGCCAACATAAGCAAGGCTATCTGCTTTGTAACAGATTAGCGCTTCCGCTAGTTGGTCGCTTGCAGATCTCCTGTTTAATGTTTTCACATTCCATATGCAGATACGAACGTCGATTTCCTTTTTTCGTTTGGCAAGATCGTCAACAATAAAATCAGTCCCTTCCGAGGCTATTGGTTGCAGAAGCTTTCGCTATACTCAAAACTATTCAAGCTGCGAAAAATTCTAAGGCAATTATTTTTGCTGACAGCCTGTCATCCTGCTCATATACGGTTTTGGACATCCGTGTTAAACTTTGGCGAAGAAAAACCAACTTGAGAATGGCATATGGGTACCTGGACACGCTGGCATCAGAGGAAATGAATAAGCGGATGCAGAATCGAAGTTTGCACTCAGCGAACCCCTCATATCAATCTACCAATTCAACAAATTTATCTGACGAAATATCTGAAAACCTGCATGAACAGCAAAAAGACGAATGATTGGACTGGTATTCCACCAACACATATATTCGCCACTCAATCCAACCCCTACCAAACCAATATTCCCGTTTAACCTACCAAGGTCAATGGTAAGAACTTACACAAGGCTGAGAATGGGACACCCCAACACAACCGATAAACATCTCACCACATAGTAACTTCCATCTCTTTGCACTATTTTTGCCATTGAGCTCTATAGGCAAAGAAGGAGGGAAGACCACCGGCTTTTCAAAAAGAAGAAAAATGGACAAAAGAAGGAAACGATCGTGCCAGTCCAGGAACGATGTTTGCAAGTTTTACCAAAGTGTAAGACGTCAAAACCAAGGACACATGGCTTGAATAGAATCCTGTCGGAATGAAAAGGAAATATCGTAGTTGAGATACAGTCGATGCTGAGGATATCGAAGAACCACTTCTGCAGACTGTAAACGGCGATGACGAACAACATTCCGCTGTCAGGCAGAACGAAAGGAAATATCGTAGCTGAGATACAGTCGATGCTGAGAATATCGAAGAAACCACTTCTGCAGACTGTAAACGGCGATGACGTACAATATTCCGCTGTCAGGCAGAACGAAAGGAAATATCGTAGCTGAGATACAGTCGATGCTGAGAATATCGAAGAAACCACTTCTGCAGACTGTAAACGGCGATGACGTACAATATTCCGCTGTCAGGCAGAACGAATAATTCAATATTGGCAACGACAGCGAAAACTGCCAACCACCCGACATGAGTGAAGTGAGGATAGCAATATCTAAACTCAAACTTAATAAGGCTGCCGGAAATTAAGGCCTTCCCGCTGAGCTTTTATAAAGCCGGTGAGATGACTTGGTAAGTAACATCCACCAACTCATAAGCCGAATCTGGTCGGAAGAAAGTATGCCTCAAGAATGGAACCTCAGCATCGTTTGCCCGATCCACAAAAAAAGAGACCCACTGAACTGTGCCAACAACAGAGGCATAAGGGTCCTTCACATTGCCTACAAGTTCCTATCTGCCGTAATATGTGAACGCCGGAAACCGTTTACCAACAACCTAATCGGTCCTTATCAGTGTGGTCTTAGGCCAGGAAAGTCCACAACTGATCAAATCTTCACACTTTATCCTGGAAAAAACCCAAGAAGTCCAAATCGATACCCACCACCTATTCAACGATTTCAAAGCCATAGAGATAAACTATACAGGGCCATGTCCATGCCCAAACTCGTCCGTTTGTGTCGGAAGACGACGGAGAATTCTCGCTGCTCCATTAGGGTCGGAAACGACCTCACCAACACATTCGATGCCAAAAAGGGATTAAGGCAAGGCGATGCGCTGTCATGTGTCTTTTTCAATCTGATTTTTGAGAGGCTTTTGCAAAACTCCCGAGCCAACACCACTGGCTCAATTTTCCAAAAATCTGTGCAACTTCTGGCATACGCCGACGACATTGACATCATTGGTAGCACCCAACGTGATGTCATAGCCACGTTTGTAATATTGAGAAGGAAGCGGCAAAATTGGGTTTAGCAGTAAATGAGGTCAAGACAAAGTATATGCTGTCAACACGAAAGGACACACAACATTGACGAATTGGACAGAACGCCACTTTGACAGATATAGCTTAGAGGTAGCACGGGACTTTGTCTATCTCGGCTTCGCTATTAACTCTGACAACAACATCTAGTCAGAAATTAAACGAAAAATACCTCTCGCCAACCGTTGTTTCTTCGGGCAATGAAGGCGTTTCAGTAGAAAAAACCTCACTCGAACTACAAAGGAGATCCTATATAAGACCCTGATCATCCCAGTCCTGCTCTACCGCGCTGAAGCATGGACCGTCTCAAAAGCGAATGCAGAAATCCTTGGTTGATTTGAGAGAAAAATTCTTTGAAAATCTTCGGTCCCGTTTTGCGTTGATGGGCTATGGAGACGTAGATTCAACCAAGAACTATACGAGCTGTACAGCGACATACTCCTGGTAAAAAAAAAACTCCGCATTGGACGTTTAAGATGGCTAGGATATGTAGAACGAATGGCCACCAATACTCCGGCTCGCAGAGTCTTCTATTCACAGCCAGACGTCGGACGCAGTAGAGGAAGACCTCGCTTTAAGTGGCGCGCTCAAGTACAAACCGACCGCAATCAACTTGAAGTGCGCAACTGGAGGCAGTTATCTAAGGATCGGGCTAATTGGAGAGGCATGCTAGTTGAGGCCCAGGTTCATTCCGGACTGTATTAACATTTTGCCAAGCTATGAAATTTTTTGGAACTAAATAGAAATTTTATTCATTTAAGGGTTAACATTTAAACAAGTGATCTTAGAGGTTCCCTCAGATACGCTATAACGTTCGCAGATGATTTTGTTGCGTACATATCTGGTCCAAAAATCGAGGTCATCAACACACTTTTGCAACGTGACATCGATCGCATTAAGAAAATTCGCAGTGATTGGAACATGAAAATCGATTTTATAAACAACCAATGAAATTCAGTTTATGACCCCACTGCTTATTGCTTCCAACGATATCAGATAAAATTTGAAAAAAATTGGACAAAATTAGAAAATTGGGCACAATTATCTGGCCAACAGATCTTAGATTCAATATTTTGATTGATGGGTCTAGAAATAGCATCTAAACAGGCTGATATCGGTCATGTATTGAGATCCAAAGTGATGTTTCGATTTGCAACATAAAACTTTGCAATTGGAATCAATTAGCTTAGTTATAACGGGTGATCCAAGTAGAGATACTTTTTTCAATAGCCTTTTTTGACAAATCACGTGTGAGTCGTGTCATGCTGTCATGTTATTTTTGTTTAGTATTGTTTGGCATTTCATAATGGAAGGACTTACGCGTGAACAACGTTTACAAATTGTTCAACTTTATTATGAAAATTCACGTTCTGTGAGTAATGTGTTTCGTGCACTTTTCGTTCAACTTATGGTCAACATAACCGGCCTACTGTACTATTGCGTACTATTCGCAACACCATCACCGATTTTGAGACCCAGCATCCATTATTGGATAATATTCGACCGAATAGATCACGTCCAGCACGCTGTGAAGAAAATATAGCGGCCGGAGCTGAGAGTGTACACGAAGACCGTAGACAGTCGATTCGGTGCCGTTCGCAGCAACTCGGACTGACGTATGGAAAGACTTGGCGCATTTTACGTCAAGATCTTAAGAAGAACTGCCACTTCATCCAGAAAAAACAACGGTTTGGTGTGGTTTGTGGGCCGGTGGAATCATCGGTCCATATTTCTTTAAAAATTATGCCGGTGCGAACGTAACCGTCAATGGCGACCGTTATCGTGCCATGATAACCGACTATTTGATGCCTGAAATTGAAGCTCGTGATCTCGGCGACATTTGTTTTCAGCAAGATGGCGCCACTTCCCACACATCGCATCAATCAATGGACTTATTGAGAGAACATTTCGGTGAGCACATAATTTCACGTTTTGGGCCGGTCGATTGGCCGCCAAGATCGTGTGATATTACACCGTTAGACTTTTTCCTGTTAGGATATGTAAAGTCAAAAGCTTATGGCGACAAACCCGCTTCGATTCAGGCCTTGGAGGAAAACATCACGCGTGTCATTCGCCAGTTACCAGTGGAAATGCTCGAACGAGTGATCGAAAATTGGACTCAACGGATGGACCATCTGCGACGTAGCAACGGCCAACATTTGATAGACATAATCTTCAAAAAATAAATGCCAAGGAATGTTTGAATTTTCTGTGTTTTTTTTTTCTTTAAAAAAGTAGGGAACCTCGAAATGGATCACCCGTTATTATCAGTTCCTGGTCGTAGTTTAATACAAACAGCATCCTGAACTATGCATTCGCATTTAATTACTTGAGTACCGCTACAGTCCGGATTGCACTTAGGCCTCAACCAACATACCTCTTCAGTTAGCTCAGTTCTAAGGTAACTACCTTCAGTTGTGCAACTGAGGTTCGTTGAGGTCGGTGTCTACTTGTCCTACCAATGTGGTCCAATGTGGATTTTTTTGACACCTCGTGTGGTTTTTGATTATATCTTCGCAGATGAGACCGCAGATTTTTCGAACATTTTTTTGCTCAAATCACCGATTTATGGAAGATTTTCAGGCTTATTGCGAATAAATTTTCGCTGCTTTTTTCCCTTATCAGCAATGTAAATCAGATTGCTGAATGGGAAAAGTTTCCCGGGAAAATTTATTAACGACCAATCCTCTCAAGAAACATATTAAACTAGTCACAGGACATTGCATATGCTTGTCTAAATCCTTATTTGGTATCGAATACTTCGGTGAAGTCGTGTTCCACCCTCATGGCGAAGCAAGAACTCTTCATCGTCAGACCGACGAGTTTGTATAGTATACGAACACTAGGCATGGCTCTACGTATATTTCGTTTCTTTAAATGCTTCTGGACTTCTTGGGTTCTGTCCAGGATCTGCCGAAGTATGAAGATTTGATCAGTTGTGGACTTCACTGATTAAAGCCAATCAGGTTTTTTTTTGGAAAATAGGACCTTGTAGGCGATGTTTAGGAGACTTATGCCTCTGTGTTTGGTGCAGTTCAGAGAGTCTCCTTTTTTAAGTACGAAAAGCGTCACTGATGTTCCATTTTTCAGGCATACTTTCATTCGACAAAATTTTGCTTGGACATGGCTAACTTCATTTCACTTAGGTCGGGTAATTGGTAGTTAAGTTTGACAACGAAAGAGTCATCGTCGTCGCCATTTAACAGTCTGCGAACGTGGGTCTTCAATGTTCTCAGCATCGACTGTACCTACATTCTTTCCTGTTTTATATCGACAGGATTCTGTTCGTACCTTGTCTTCCCAGCTTTGACATTTTAAACTTTGGGAAAACTTGCGAACATCTTTCCTCAAGTGGTAAATCTCTATGTCCTTCACAGCGCTCTTTTGTTTTGCTTTTTTCTTCTTTCTGATATGCCGGTGTACACCCCTTCTTCTTTGCCTATAGGGATTGAAGGCAGCTCTCGTCTTCACCTGCATCTCAGCCTTGTACTCTTCATTCTTCGTTGCGATCATCTTTCGACATTCTTCATCAAATCAAGGATTAATGGCAACTCTCTTCCTTATCCGCAGCTTAGTCTTGAGGACCTCGTTCTTGGCTGTGATCATCTGTCTTCACTCTTCATCCAACCTTACTTCCTGGTGGACGCAAGAAACCTAGCAAATCAGTTGCGACTGATCTAATGGATTGTTTCCATCGCTGCCATTGTTCTTCGTCATTCGATGCTGGTGATATGTTGTTAGTCGTAAGGTTAAGGGATACACGTTGCGCGAAAGTCTTGGTGGTCACTTGCGATTGCAGTCTTTCGACCTTTTTTCACAATATTTCTGGATTGTTGTGGCGAGGTGGATATCCGCATTCTTACCTCGGCTGCAACAAGGTAGTGTTTCGCGTCGATGTTAACCCTTGGGGATGTTCGGACATCAAAAATACTAAATACGTGCCTCTTGTCTACCGGTGGTGGATGGCAGGCTAAATAAATTCATATTTTTGGTATAAAATTTCTAAAGCCTGCCCTCAAGGTTCCTTACGTTATTCTATTGATTGATTGTAGATGCTGCCATGCTTTGACCTTTCGACTCTGGTAACTCAGTCTTCTGAAACATGTTATGCGATAACTTTGCTTACGCTATTGGTATAACAGGAGTATAGGATACCATGACAAACTTTGACCTTTCGACTCTGGTAGCTCAGTCTTCTGAAACATGTTATGCGATTACTTTGCTTACGCTATTGGTATAACAGGAGTATAGGTTACCATGACAAACTTTGACCTTTCGACTCTCGTAGCTCGTCTGCTAAAACATGTTATGCGATTACTTTGCTTACGCTATTGGTATAACAGGAGTATAGGTTACCATGACAAACTTTGACCTTTCGACTCTGGTAGCTCGGTCTTCTAAAACATGTTATGCGATTACTTTGCTTACGCTATTGGTATAACAGGAGTATAGGTTACCATGACAAACTTTGACCTTTCGACTCTGGCAGCTCAGTCTTCTGAAACATGTTATGCGATCACTTTTCTAAAGCTTTTGGTATAACAGGAGTAAAGGCAACCATGACAAAGCTTGCGAAATAAGGACATTGCCATGTTATAACCGTACAAATTTTAAATGCGTTAATACTTGTAGGTGCTCCCGACTCTAATCAAAAAACAAACAATTTTGGCACATTTTATTATGCTGCTCCTGGCTGTCATATACCACGGAAGCACCACACACCATTTGCTCAAAGTAAATCCCCAAATCTCGTAAAACCTTTTCGCACAGTGTATCTCAATATTTATGCACCGTCTGAGTGAAATATCACATAAAACATGCTTCAGACATCCGACCGAACAAGTTTATTTGCCTCTAAATGTAACATTTTACTTTTTCGCCAGATCAGGCCCCAGCCCCCCCAGCCCTTCTCCAGACCAAGCCCCTCATAATATTATGCACACACATAGAGAGCGAGAGGGAGATTGTGCCCGGCTGACTAATGTTTACGACCAGAGTCGTACAGGTTGCGATTAAAGCGTTAACGTTGCGCCCTCTACCTCCCTTTTGAACCTGTCAGCCTCGCCAACCCAGGTCTCCAGTGTTTACGTTTTGATTTCATTTTGAGTTTTATATTTTGTTGTTGTTTGTGTGTGTAAAAAAAAAAAAAAAACACGCCCGCTGGAGCACAACTACACGAAGATTAATATCCCGTCGTGTGTGCAGCGTTGCTCTAGGAAGGAGCAAGAGTCAGCGATGCAAGAGGACAAATCTGAAATAGTTAACTCTATGCCACGTGAATTAGCTTTGCAATTTTACTTCATTTTATGTAATCGTGTGTTCCTTTAGCCGGTGGTCGTGCATGCATGTGTGTGTGTTCTGTTCAGATACAAACATCTAAATATTTACGTAGCCTGCCACCCGCCCTTTGATAGTCGGTCGACACACGAGTACTGCGGGAAGGAAATGAAAAATTAATTTCCTTATCTGCAAGATCGCTGGACAGTCAGTCAGTCAGGCGGCCGGCGGTACACACATAGTTACCGATAATGGCCGCCGCCATGTGTGTGTGGACCGATTTCGAGATTAGGCCATTTTTTACCGAATGACAAAACAAATTTATTATAAAGGATTTTGACATTTTGGCAAATGACTTCTTTCCACGTGGGCCGGTGTTTGCTCAGCCAGGCTAGGGCCCCCTTAATATTCATTCAGCAACAGCAGCAAGCGACCAACTAATTACATCGCCTGCTGAGGTTGTTGTTGTGGCTACTGTCCAGTAGATGTCAATTATGATACCGTGATTGCGCGATCCAGTTTTGAAATTGGAGTTTTGCGCATGCGCACATGGTCTGCCCAGTGAGTCATATCAAAGAGCTTTTGTTTGGCTGGGGGTCTTTATATGCGCGGTTTTCGTTCCTGCGGAGATATCGTTGAGAGCCTATTCAGAATTTCCAATTCTGTTCACGATTATTAATCGAGCGTATTACGGTTAATGGGATCTAATGCGTGTCTAGGAAATAAATATGAGTTAACAGAGATCGATATCGGCGTATGCTGTATCGCTGTATAAGACAACACGGTAATTGATTAGTTGTGCTGGCGAGGAGAGCGCGCCTGCTTTCGTGGTAGTAGTTTGCAATTGCAGTGAAATTTCAACACATTCATGCGGTTTGACGACTTCTAGACTTTGAATCACTGGCTACGCACAGTAGTACGTTGGCTCGTTGTTATGGACGGGAGTTTATCGGATCTCTCATCTTTGGGTCAGGATTTGTTAATAATAAATTCAGTGGAATAGTTTCGTCTGCGTCAGCGGGGTTCCAATTTTTTTTTTTTTTTATGTACTTCAGGTGGGTAGTGAACTGTGAACCAGGAGCTTATGTAATGTAGTTGATGTGTGTATGGTCTTTGGACGTGGTATCCAACTGAGGCAATTACTTAGGGTTTCGTTTTTTTGTTTGTGGTGCCCTTTGAAGTCGATTGGTCAAGGCAATATCGGGTCGATGACTGGGCTATATAGTGTCACTCGACGACACGCTGAACAAAGTAAATTTTCGATCATATTAAAGGTGTCTGCTAGTGGCAAAACTATTTAGTCCCCTTCACCTATTAAGTCCTTTACAGCCTTAACCTTTGTTCGCTTAAACAGAAAGGCTTTGTTTGTCTGTTAAAATGGTCAGTTGTTTAAAATTGCACATAGACATAAGAAGGTCCATTGTTATAACCTCAGTAAAGCAAGATTTTTCTTTTTTTTTATCTACTTTAGGCCCAATACCTACTCACATGTCTCTTGAGGTAGTCCAGCCAAATGCAAAAAGCTTTAAATTTCATCTTTGTTGAGCTCGGTTTCTACTTGTGCAAAACATATAAGTCAAGGTCTATTACATCCGACCTCTGCCTAGAAATCAAAACTCTACGTGCAGAGACCTGTCGTCCATTCGTTCTACAAATCTTACCCGTCTCGTTTTTTTGTTTGTGGTGCCCTTTGAAGTCGATTGGTCAAGACAATATTGGGTCGATGACTGGGCTATATAGTGTCACTCGACGGACCAGATTTAACTAAATCACTGAAATGCTGACACGCTGAACAAAGTATTTTCGATCATATTAAAGGTGTCTGCTAGTGGCAAAACTATTTAGTCCCCTTCACCTATTAAGTCCTTTACAGCCTTAACCTTTGTTCGCTTAAACAGAAAGGCTTTGTTTGTCTGTTAAAATGGTCAGTTGTTTAAAATTGCACATAGACATAAGAAGGTCCATTGTTATAACCTCAGTAAAGCAAGATTTTTCTTTTTTTTTATCTACTTTAGGCCCAATACCTACTCACATGTCTCTTGAGGTAGTCCAGCCAAATGCAAAAAGCTTTAAATTTCATCTTTGTTGAGCTCGGTTTCTACTTGTGCAAAACATATAAGTCAAGGTCTATTACATCCGACCTCTGCCTAGAAATCAAAACTCTACGTGCAGAGAACTGTCGTCCATTCGTTCTACAAATCTTACCCGTCTCAAACGTCTAATCCTGAGTTGTTTGAGTTGGTCTCTATATAGCTCGATAAAATCCTGGTACAATATTCGTCTCTAAGGTCCATCAAGGGAAACGGAACTGAAGTTTTTTTTCACTCGAAACGACCAAAGATTTCTTCATTCGCTTCTGATCCTGCCCAGTCTCCAGTGTCCATGTTTCATTCAGCACAGTAGATCAGGACTGGGATGATAAGTCTTACATAGGATCTGCTTAGTTGTGTGAGTAAGGGCTTTATTCCTAAACTGCTTCTAAATCTTTACTCCATAATTCTAAGAAAAATAATGTTCGGCGCACTACATTCGTTAGAATTTATGCGTGCATGTGTACTTCTTGACGGGACCTCCAGCTTCATGCCAAATCCGAACGGCATAAGCATTTCTTGACAATTGATACTGCTCGCGTGATTTGTAAGATCATCACGAGAGGAGGGCCAGTGAAAAATCATTTTGCTACGGAAACCCAGACCTTCAATGATAGTTCCGCAATGGATGAGAGATGACGCTGGTTAAATCGGTGAACGGTTGGGTCGAGAGTTTTAACCTGAGGCTTTAACTTGGCAATGGCCAGTGGTTGTAAATCTGACTACACATCAAGTATTAACCATCGGGTACTGGTCTCATCCAACCGGATTTGACTTGCTAAACGACAAGTGCGAGTGTTGATAACACGACGAAAAACAGTCACACTATACACAAACAGGTCAGAATGGCACGGAATGAATACCCGGCCTGCTGTCCCAGGCGAACCTAGATAATCTGCTTCGGACAACTCTGCTTTTGGGTAACTACCCAACCTTGAAAAAAACCATATGTTACGAAGCAACCAATTGCCTCGGAAAGGACTTGTTGACGACTCTACTGAATGAAAAAAAAACGACAACGGTAACGTTATTATCTGCACATGGAATGTAAGAACATTAAACATGAGAGGTGCCAGCGAACAACAAGCGGAAGCCCTCAACATCTACAAAGCAGACATTCCTGCAATTCAGGAAATACAATGGGATGGGCAGGGCAAAAAAGGATGAAAAACTGTGACATCTACTACGGACCGTGTTATAGTGAGCAGAAACTGCGACTACTCGGATGCCAGATAAGTGCCAGACTTAGGCAAGAAGTCTTATATTTCCAAGACATTAGCGAACGCCTGGTAACAATCCGCATCCAGGCCAAATTCGCCAACATAAGCCTTATATGCGCTCGCGCCCCAACGTAGGAAAAAGATGATTAAGCTAAGGATTGCTTCTACGAGCTCCTTGACAAAACCTATGAGCGCCTACCGAAATGCGATATTAAAATCGTGCTGGGAGATTTTAACGCAAAGGTAGGAAGAGAAGACATCTTAAGCAGTTTTGTCAGAAAAACTTACCCTACACGACAACATGTCTGGTAGCGGACATGGGCTAATTGACTTTGCTACGGAACGAAATTCCACTATAGCCGGCACACGTTTTCCTCCCATAGACTTGGCGTCCCCTATTTTGGATGTCCAAACATTCCGATGAGCTAACATTGACTCGGACCACTACCTCGTTGGAGCCAAGGTCGGATATCCACCACGCCAAAAGCATCCAGAAATACTGTGAAAAAATGTCGAAAAGAGCCCGCCAAGACCTTCGTGCAATGCGTATCCCTTCACTTCTCGATTAACACCATACAACCAGCATCGAATGTCGAAGAACAAACAAGAAACCCCTAGTTTGATGAGGAATGCCGACAGATGCTCGCAGTCAAGAACTAGGCATACAAGGCTAAGCTGCAGGTGAAGACAAGAGCTCCCATTAAGCTCAGAGAAATAAGGGAAGAACACCGGCTTTTCAGAAAGAAGAAAAAAAAAGTCAGAAAAGCGTGCGATCGAGGATATAGAGAGGTGCCACTTCAGGAACGATGTTCGCAAGTTCTACCAAAGTGTGAAACGTCAAATCACGGATGCAAGCTCGAACAGAATCCTGTCGAGATGAACAAGGAAATATCGTAGTTGAGACACAGTCGTTGCTGAGGATATGGAAGAAAAGACTCCTGCAGACTGTTATACGGTGATGATGAACAACACTCCGCTGTCAGGCAGAACTAACCATTCAATATTGGCAACGACAGCGAAAGCTGCCAACCACCCAACCTGAGTGAAGTGAGGATAACAATATCTAAACCCACGCTTAATAAGGCCGCCGGAAATGACGGCCCGAGCTTTATGAAGATGGCGGAGATGACTTGGTAAGAAACATCCACCAACTCATAAGCCAAATCTGGTCTGAAGAAAGTATGCCTGAAGAACAGAACCTCAGAATCGTTTGTTCGATCCACAAATAAGGAGACTCTCTGAACTGCGCCAACTATAGAGGCATAAGCCTAATCAACATCGCCTTCAAGATCCTATCTGCCGTAATATGTGAACGCCTGAAACCGTTTACCAACAACCTGATCGGCCCTTATGAGTGTGGTTTTAGGCCAGGAAAGTCCACAATTGATCAAATTTTCACACCGCGGCAGATCCTGGAAAAAAAATCCAAGAAGTATAAATCGATACCTATAACCCATTCATCGATTTCAAAGCCGCATACGACAGCATTTATAGAGACGAACTATGCAGAGCCATTTCTAGTTTTGGTATACCGCTCAAACTCGTCGGTTTGTGTAGGATAACGATGGAGAATTCTCGCTGTTCCATTAGGGTCGAAACGACCTCACCGACACATTCGATAACAAAAAAGGTTTTAGGCAAGGCGATACGCACTCCCGAGGCAACATACACCCACGATACTGAGATCATTGGTAGACCTCAACGTGATGTCATATCCGCGTTTGCTAGTATAGGGAAGGAAGCGGAAAAAATTGGCTTAGGAGTAAATGACGTCAAGACTAAGTATATGCTGTCAACACGAAAGTACACACAACATCGAGTAATTGGACGAAACGTCACCATTGGCAGACATAACTTTGAGGTAGTACGAGACTTTGTCTATCTCTGCTCCGCTAATAACTCTGACAACAACATCTCGTCGGAAATTTAACGAAAAATTACTCATGCCAACCGCTGTTTCTTCGGGCTAAGAAGGTAATTCAGCAGTAAGGTCCTCACTCGAACTACTAAGGAGATCCTATATAAGACCCTGATCATCCCAGTCCTGCTCTACGGCACTGAAGCATTAACCATCTCAAAAGCGGACGAATGAATCCTTGGTCGATTCGAGAGGAAAATTTATCGAAAAATCCTCGGTCCCGTTTGCGTTGACGAAGATTCAATCAAGAATCACACGAGCTGTACAGCTACATGTAAAAAAAAAAATAAATTGATGGCGCAACAGGCTCGTTAGTACCCAGGGCCTAGCTTTCTTCTCACAACCATTCATGTGTGCGTTTGTTCTTCTTAGCACGATGGCGGGACCTCCTGTTTTATGCCGACTCCGAACGGATAAGTTGAGATAAGCTTTTCATGACAATTGATACTACTCGGATGATTTGTCAGATCATCACGAGAGGAGGGCCAGTGCAAAATCATTTAGGTGTTGCTACGGCTGGGAATCGAACCCAGACCTTCTGCATGGCATTAAATCGCACTAATCATCGCGCCACTGAGCCCGACATTCAGCGACATGTCCCTGGTCAAAAAACTCCGCATTGGACTTTTAAGATGGGTAGGACATATAGAACAAATGAACACCAATACTCCGGCTCGCAAAGTCTTCGATTCCCAGCCAGACGTTAGACGTGGCAGAGGAAGACCTCGCCTTAAGTTGAGCGTACAAGTTGAAGTTACCTAACCAGATTATTTGGAGAGGTATTTTGGTTGAGGCCCAGGTTCATTTTGGATTGTTACGCCACTTAAGTAACTAAGTAAGTTGGACAGGACAACACCGTCAACGGCGAGCACTATAGGTCGATGATTACCAGCTTCTCTTGGCCTTAATCGGATGATATGGTCCCAAACACAACGGTCATATTGCTCACCGCACATTGGAAATTCTGCACTCGCGATTTCAAGGGTATGGTCTTCTCACGAGAAGGTGATGTGAACTGTCCACCGAGATCGTGAGATTTGACCACGTTAGACTTTTTATCGTGAGCTTAGGTCGTAGGTCTATGCAAAAAAGCCACAAACCACAGCGGCCATCAAAGACAGCATAACTAGCTCATGTTGTGTGTTGATCTTGGTGGTGGGTGAATGTATCTACAACGCGGATTTCTCGTTCAGTTGTTTCTTGCAGATGGCATTCAGAAGTATCCACATAATGTGAGTAACTCTCTTCAATATACCCCTCGGAACGTGCCCTATTATTTTTTGAAATTAAGTAACGTATACCCATCTCTTAAAAGGAGCCCATAAAAGCTGGCCCTCATTATGCAACAACTGCTCTCCTACTAACCCGATATGTCTTCGATTTGTTAACCACCGCCTCAATAAAGATGATTCCCCACTCGATTTATCTTTACAGCTAACATTCCAAGTGATCCCTGCTCGGTTGTTCAAAAAAGATCGGCACGCAGCCATCCGCCTATTGAATTACGTTCCATCAAAATTGAGCGCCATTTTAACTGTATAAATCATAACAGTGCACAGTCCCCCAGTGATTTGGAGTTAGGAGTGTCCAGGTCCACGCACTATTCATCTGCAATATTTCAAAACCTCTCAGTATGCAATCGTTGCACGGATACATCACCCCCAGAAGATCACCAGCCTGCGCAAAGCCCCGGCGCACTGCATGTGGCAGCGAACGTTCGAACGCACGTAAATGTCAGTCATAGACATTTCAAGCGAATTTTCGATAAAATTGAGCGAATCGAATACGCTAAGGCTAGCATAGATGTGGGGTCTCTCTTGCTGGTGCAACTCCCTTGTGGTGATCGCGTTGCACATGCGCGCCAGATGCAAGTAAATAAATTGTTTCGCGTACACTAGGCAAATGGAATGTGCCGCCACCTCGTACAGACTAGCGGCATAGTATTGCAGCCACTACTACTCCACGTACTCCTACTGTTCCTAATGAAGCGGAATATGCATTTCGGGATTCAGTCCGAATCGAAGGCAGGACGACAAGGTATTGCGACGGTCTTCGCCGATTGCGCACACGTTAACTTATTATGAGAGTCGGCAATTCATTATTGCGACTCACATAATACTCCATCGGGGAGATCTTTCTCCTGAGAGCCGGTGTGCTCTGTAGATGGAGATCGGGCCGAGCGACCGACGCGACGCACGGACAAGATCGTTAATTTGGTTTTGCCGCTTCGCGTTCATAAAAAAAAAAAAAAATTGTTTCTACGCATTTGTGTGCAGAGCGCTGCAGCGATATTGGTATGGATGTCGTTGCGCCAGTCTAGGCTCAGCACCCAGAAGACCGCGGCCAAGACAACGCGTCTACGTTTATCATATCCGAGAGATGAATGGGTCGAGAGGGCGGGAGATGACTGTTCCATAAAGTATTTATGTTTTGTCAGTGTCAGTTTGTTATTGGCCGGTAATAATTTAATTTCTGCGGGCGAGGCACTCGTGTATACAGGTGCATGAAATGACAGATGTCAGCTGGAGTCGAGATAGTGTGTGGGTCGGTTATTGCATGGCTGGCTCACTTGTGGTCGAGTGGATTATAATTTTATTTCGTTTAGTCTTATCCAGGATGTTGTATGATCTACGAGGGTTGGGAGGGGTAGGGTAGTGTGACTAATTAGATGGAAAGTATAGTTGGGTAAGTTTTGTTACGGTAGGAGATTACGGAAACGTTTAGTTCACTTTGTGGACTATAACTGGCGTTAACCGAATAGCTTAGGCGCTATTAAGAAAGTTTTGGTGTATTCAGATGAAAGCTATTGTGGACTTTCCTGGCCTAAGACCTGACTGATAAGGGCCGATAATTTTATTGGTAAACGGTTTCAGGCGTTCACATATTACGGCAGATAGGATCTTGTTGGCGATGTTGAGGAGACTTATGCCCCTGTAGGTGACGCAGTTTAGAGGGTTTCATTTTTTGTTGATCGGGCAAACGATGCTGAGGTTCTATTCTTCAGGCATACTTTTTTCCGACCAGATTTGGCTTATTAGTTGGTGGATGTTACTTACCAGTTATTGAGTTTAGATATTGCTATCCTCACTTCACTCAGTTGAGGTGGTTGGCAGTTCTCGCTGTAGCTTCCAATATTGAATGCTTCGTCCTGCCTGACATCGGAATATTCTTCGGCTTCATGAAGCTCGGCGGGAAGGCCGTTATTTCCAGCAGCCTTATTAAGCTTGAGTTTAGATATTGCTATCCTCACTTCACTCAGTTGAGGTGGTTGGCAGTTCTCGCTGTAGCTTCCAATATTGAATGGTTCGTCCTGCCTGACATCGGAATATTCTTCGTCATCGCCGTTTAACAGTCTGCATAAGTGGTTCTTCTATATCCTCAGCATCGACTGTGTCTCAACTACAATATTTCCCTCGTAGTTGACAGGGTTCGGTTTGAGCGTTGTATCCTTGGCTTTGACGTTTTACACTTTGTTTAAGATTACGAACATCGTTCCTGGAGTGGCACCTCTCTATATCCTCGATCGCGAGCTCTTCTTGCTCATTTTTCTCTTTTCTGAAAAGCCGGTGTTCTTCCCTTCATCTCTGCCTATAGAGCTCAACGGCAGCTCTCGTCTTCACCTGCAGCTTAGCCTTGTAGGCCTCGTTCTTAGCTGCGAGCACCTATCGGCATTCCTCATCAAACCAGGGGTTTCTTGCTGGTGGGCGCGAAAAACCGGCTGATATAATGGCTTGTTGGCATCGTTGCCATTGATCTTCGACATTCGATCGAGGGGTTAAGAGATGCACGATCTGTGGAGGACTTTGTGTTCACTTTCGATTTCAGTCCTTCGTATTTCTGGATTGCTGTGGCATGGTGGATATCCGCATTCTTACCTAGACTGCAACAAGACAGTGACCCGAGTCGATGTTAGCTCCTCCGAATGTTCGGACATCCCAAATGCTGGATGTGTGGCTCTTGTCTAACGCAATGTGATCAATTTGGTTGACCGTTCGTTGATCTGGAGCCCGCCATGTCCCCTTATGGATATCGAGGTGAGGAAACCGTGTGCTGCCTATATTGGCATTTCATTCCGTAGCGAAGTCAATTAGCATAAGTCCGTTACCAGACGTGTTGTCGTGTAGGGTAGGTATATCTTCTCTTCCTACCTTTGCGTTAAAATCTCCCAGCACGATCTTAACATCGTAGAAGCAATCCTTAGCAATATCATACTTGTCCTCCATCGGGGCGTGACCGCATATAAGGCTTATGTTGGCGAATTTGGCCTTGATGAGGATTTGCTTCAATGCGTTCGCTAATGACTTGGAAACACAGGACTTCTTGCCTAAGTCTGGCACTTATAAATAATCCGCATTCGAGTAGTCGCATTTTCTGCTCACTATAACACGGTCCGTAGTAGTTTTTTATCCTCTTTTTTCCCGACCCATCCCATCGTATTTCCTGGATGGCAGTAATGACTGTTCTGTAGCAGTTTAGCGCTTTCGCTAGTCGTTTGCTTGCACCTCTCCTGTTTAATTTTCTCACATTCCAGGTGCAGATACGAATTTCGTTGTCGTTTTTTCGTTAAGATGGCTCCATGTCATGAGGACATCTAATAAATTGGAATTAGGTTGGGGGTTGTGCTTTGGGTTAAATACCCACACATTTTTGAAACCATTGTTACGAAGTAACCATTAGCCTCGGAAAGGACTGATGTTACAAACTTAATGTCAAAACTAATATACCCCTATGGGATAGGGTTTCAAAACTAACCAAATGGCACCGATGGTAACTCTGAATCAAAGAGTACAGAACTACACAGAGTGCGCATCTCATCTCTCAGCATCAAACCACAGCCTTGCCGACGCATAAGATCTACGAAATTTCGCCTTCGCACTTACCGCCCTCATCTGAAACGGCTACAAAATTTTAAGCTATGATGCGCACTCTATCTAGTTCTATACTCTTTGCCCTGAGGTTGAATAACAGCAGCCAATTAATGCACTGCATACCGCACAGTCAGATGTGTGCTGAGTAAGACATATGGATGTACGTCGGATACAATAGGAATTCTCTGGCCCACTTTTTATGTTTACCCACTTTTTATTGGCGGGGGTTTCTGGTTGTATGATGAAAAAATATGGAGCGCATCGGATTTCAAAAAGCTTCCCCATAAGACGTGTACTGCTAATTTATGTTGAACCAAAGATTATAAAGCTATACAGATGAGGCACTCCATACAAGAGAAATGGCGGGTCGACAACTGCATGTTAATGTTGTCCACGGCTTCGTTTCAAATGGTCTAGACCGGAGGTCCACTTTGCGTCACTTTTTCGAGAATTTCGTCGTGCATTCCACGAATAACGCGTGTTATGTTATCCTTTAAGGGTTCAATTGTCTTCGGCTTGTCCACATAGATTTACGACCTTACATAACCCCAGAAGAAATAATCAAGAGACGTCAAATCGCATGATTTTGGCGGCCAACTCACAGGGCCATTTCGAGAAATAAGCTGCTCACCAAATCAATCCTTCAACATTTCCATTGTTTCACGAGCTGTGTGGCATGTGGCACCGTCTTGATGAAACCACATATCAACCAAGTTCAACTCAGCCAACTCGGGCAAAAATAAGTCGCGTATCATACGTATTCTTCAGGTCGATTATGACGATGATAATATGGTCATACACCGCCCGCCCGTACCATGAAGATGCTGAGTAAAAGTTTATTTTCTTGTACTCATGTGTCGTCTGAATGGCTTTATAATCTTTGGTTGGACTCACCGATGAGTTTCATAATTTGATTTTGCTCACAAACAATCCCACGTACCTACCCAAACTTACTTATTGACAGGCACCACACTATCTTGGTGCATACCGGTGGACCAACGTCCTTTCTTCAACAAACATGTCAGCACGAAACCAATCCTTATTGGCACACCAACGAACTTGTTGCTTGAATTGCAAGTCCATCCGCTCAATTCACACGATCAAACAGATACAACACACTCGTACGAAAATAGGTTTCACTTCAAACAAGCAAAATATACCAACAACACGCGGTCACCGACATCAAGCAGGGTCGGTTATGGTTAGTACTTTGGATGGTTGACCGGATCAGAACACCATCATCGTGATGTTTTTATGTTTCATAACATACAATTCACACCGTCCGCGTCCCAAAAGAAGTTTCACTTCAAAACTTCAAATAAGGTATACTTAGGCAATATTATTATGAAAATTTCGTCCTTGGAACATTTGGAACTACACCAACTTTTTTACTATAGAATCAGTGAATACTAGAAAAGACTGCAATTTCTGAAAAACCTTTATACACGAAAAAGAAAAAAATTAACCAACACATGTTCATTCATTCAGCATTTTATTTATTTTGTAAACACCAACATTGTTATTCCAAATCACAAGGTCTGTCTCTTAAATCTTTGAGAGCGCACTTCCACCATAATCTAGTCATGCTACAGTCTTGACATCACCGGTCATTGCAATGCACTCGATTTCAACCAAAGCATCCATTGGCAATCGGGCAACTTGGAAACAAGAGCGAGCTGGGAAGTCTTTGGTAAAAACTAAAAAAAAAAATAACCAAACATAAACATGTTTTCGTAAATATTTGATCAACCGACAATCAAGTGCTAATTTAACTGATAAGCAAACTGTAAAGCATTGTGCGATAAAAATAAAAATTATAATCAAACAAATTAAAAGCTTTTATCAATAGGTCACGATCAGCTTGTTAACTTATCGTCTTACTGCCACCTGATAAGAAGAACTTGTATGCGGTGTACTTACATTTCTTGTAGACCTCATTGACGGTTCCGAAGTCTTCCAGATCTTTTAAGAAAATTGTATTCTTGATGATTTTGTCCATTCCAGAATCAGCTGCTGTGAGAACAGCATCCATGTTCTTGAAAGCCATTGCGGTTTGCTCAGCAACACCGTCGACTAGTTTCATGGTGTCTTTATCAAGCCCTAAGCATCCGGACACATACACAGTACGATCGGCAACAACAGCTTGGCTGGGGGTGAGACCGGTGGTGTTAGTCGAGAGGCGAAAAGCAATTTCAATATTAGAAGCAAACTTACTTGTATGGGGCGACAGGCTTCGCGGCATTTGCGGTGCTCACTAGTTTTCTGATTAAAGTTGTCATTTTGCGAGTGAATATGGCGTGCCTACGACTGCGCTGACAGACGAACGTAAACTGATCGTGAAATGTGAGCAAGTGCCGTCAATGTGAGTTTAGTTTTATCAGTAAGTGACATTTGTGTATGGGCTCGTTCAGCGGCGATATTTTCAATGAGCAAAGTGCTTCCAGAGTGCCTGGAAACAGATAATTGGATGGAATTTCAGCATGTTGCTCTATTTATAGGAATTTATTTCTATTTTTAGCGAATTACTATTTCCAGGTAAGCCTCTGTATGACTTGTCGGTACGGTACCTATCGTTTCCTTCGGAATGATGGGTACATTTGTGGCAACGTAACAGTACCGAAGGCATATATTTCCATGCACTTGTTATTAGTTCGGTATGTTCGGGAACAGAAGGGTATATCGCACGTTGAAAACCAAAGTGCGACACTTAAGAAAAAACTGAATTTTTGCTGATGGCCGATAAAAATTTGGACAGACTCCAAAGGTCAATAGCTATAAGAAAAAAATATTTATAGTTATGGGCAAGATTACGATAACTTAGGCGCCAAGGAATAAAACAGTTTTTTTGTAGAACAGTTCAATAAAAGCATTTTTTACTATGGGGGGGGGGTCTATCCCCCCCAGTCTGGGCAGCTGGAGCAATTTCATAAAAATAGTACTAAGAATAGAAATCAAATTATTAAAAAATAACGGTGATACCAACAATTAAGTATTATACCTTTTTTTTAAACCAACAGCCTGCTGTCCCAGGCAAACCTAGATAAGCTGCTTCCTCATATTCGGACAGCAGGCTATCTAGGAATTTCAAGAGATAGTCAGGCCCCTTGAGCAGAGATGTTGGCGGATGAACCGAAAAAACAGTGGCAGCGCTCAATCCCGTAGTGAATACTGATATCCCAGTATCATCGGGTTATCTAATAAATTGGAACTGGCCCTCCAGGTTGGGGGTTGTGCTTTGGGTTAACTAACCACCCATGGAAAAAACTTAATGTTACGAAGCAAACAATAGGATTTTTTTATTGACTACCCTGCTAAATGGAAAAAGGACAACGACGTTCGTCTGGTGCACATTGTGAGAACATTTAACAGGAGAGGTGCAAGCGAACAACTATCGGAAGCCCTAAGTTGCTACAAATCAGTCACTACTGCCATCCAGGATTTATGGTGGGATGGGCCGGGCAAAAAGAGGATGAAAAACTGTGATCTTCTACGGACTGTGTTATAGTGAGCAGAAAATGCGACTATTCGGATGCGGATTTGTTATGAGGGCCAGACTTAGGCAAGAAATCGTATGTCTTCAAGACTTTAGCGAACGCATTGTCACAAATCGTATCAAACCCAAATTCGCCAACAGAAGCCTTTTCTGTACTCACGCCCAGAAGGAGGAAAAGCGATGATATAGCAAAGGATTTCTTCTACGAGTTCCTTAACAAAACCTATGAATGACTACCGTAGTACGATGTTAAAATCGCGCTGGGAGATTTTAACGCAAAGGTAGGAAGAGAAGACATCCTTAGCAGTGTTGTCGGAAACCATAGCCTACACGACAACACGTCTGGTAAAGGACTTATGCTAGTTAACTTCGCTACGGAACGAAATGCCACTATAGCCAGCACACGGTTTCCTCACCTCGATATCCATAAGGGGACATGGCGGGGTCCAGATTAACGAACGATGATAGCAAAGAGTCAGGCATCCAGTAATTTGGATGTCCGAACATTCCGAGGAGCTAACATCGACTCGGACCACTACTAAATCGTTAGAGTACTTCGTAGTTTACTTACTCTAGTGCTCCGCTCGAATTTAGCTTGATGACAATGACGACATTTATGCACAGCATCGTCGAAAGTAATGTTTCGTCATAAATGTCAATCAAGCAAAATTGTTGGAATTTTTTTTTTCTTTTTTCCAATGGGGTGGTAGAAATCTTCATAGGCGCGATGAGTTCATTCCCAAAGAAGTGTGAGACTTTAACTCATTAAAACCACCACCCTTTTTTTATTTGTATTACGTGCCAAATGTTTCTTTTCTCATTTAACCGCGGGAATATCCAGATCTCTGCGTAGACCTTCATTCCTAATATACCACGTCGAATTGACGAATGATCTAAGCATCTTGTTTTCAACTGTTTGTAGAACGTTTAGATTCATTTCACTGGTACAGCCCCATAGTTGTATAACATATGTCCAGACCGTATGTATACCATATGTCCAGAAGGTTAAACTTCGAATATTTTCGGAGTAACCAGTTCTTTGTATATGTTTTTAAGTTCTTCGCATTTCTTTTTTACATGCGACTTCCATTTTAATTTTGCATCGAGTGTCAGTCCGAGATATTTCGCTTCATTTGCAAAAAGGACTCGAACCGTATTGAGAAATGCAGGCAAATTGTTTGTCCGTTTATATGAAAAATCCACATGAATCGATTTGCTCTCGTTAAGTGCAATCAGCCAGGACTTTGTCCATTCAATAACCTCGTTAAGAGCTTTTTGAAATTTCATATTTGTTTCCTCCATTGTTGTGCCAACTGCTAGTATAGCTGTATCGTCAGCAAACGTGGCAACTATTGTATCGTTTGTTTGTGGGATATCACGTGTAAATAGGAGGTATATCAAAAAGTTATTTGAGCTTTCACTGTGATCAGACGTGTTTTTATCCAGTTCTTGCATTCTTAATTTTTAATTAAAATGTCCGGTAATATATGCGCCAAGTGCAATTTAGAAATCGGAGTTGAAGCTACATTCATACAATGTGAATATTTCTGTCATCATAAATATCATAGAAAATGTTCGGGTATATCGAAAGAAAACTTTGCTATTCTGGTGTCTCAACCAAATATAATGTGGCGTTGTAATGCGTGCATCGTGTGCTATGGCATGAAAAATGTTTTTATTGAAAGACTCGATAGTTTATCAAATGAAGTCAATGAGCTCAAAAAAATGATTTTAAATGGTTCAAACAACAAAGTTAAAAATATAAATAAAAACAAAACGAAAGCCATTGTCAATTCTGAGAAGTTTAATATGAGCGTAGACGTTGTTTCGGGTCAATGTCAGCAAACAGCTTCTAGCTCTTCTGCTGCTAATAAAACCAATAACTTTTCAAGCGCCGCAGCCGCGGCCTCTGATGCTCATTGTGAAAATAACAACAATGCACCGTCTGCCGCTAATGCCGTAGTGACGAAGAATAACAACAATGTAATTGCATTTTCTCGTGGAAACAACAACAATGCTGATAATAATGGATGGATTGTGCAACGACAAAAAAATCATATGTCCCGTCGCCGTCCAAAAGTTATTGGTAGTAACTCTTCTTGCACAACATTAGAAATAGTTCCAACCATGAAATGTTTGCATCTGTCTCGCTTCGCTAACAATACATCGGAAGAGACAATTACATCTTGCGTTGCAAATAAATTAGAAATTGCACCAACACTCATAAAATGTAAAAAGCTCATAAAGAAAGACATAGACGTAACTGCACTTTCATATATAAATTTTAAAGTTGCTATTCCTGCAAATATAATTCCTAATGCACTCAATTCATCAATTTGGCCGATGGGAGTTCAAGTAAGAGAATTCGTTTACACTCCAAAAAACGAAGTAACCAGGAGAACGTCGTTATCAACTTAGATGACGTACAATTAAATAATGTAAACAACACAAGTCCATGTGCTCCAGCGGTTTTTCCTACTGATGTTGATGCTATTTCAATAAACAATGCAACTACTGTGCTGCCTGAAGAAAATGCACCGCTCTCCGTCTATTATCAAAACGTCGGAGGAATGAGAACGAAAACAAACGAATTTTATTCTGTCGTCTCTGACTGTTCATATGCTGTTATCACTCTCACTGAGACCTGGTTGAATGATACAATTATGACAACTGAACTCTTTGGAAACCAATTCAACGTGTATAGATGTGATCGATGTTCGAGTTCTACTGGGCTAACTAGAGGAGGTGGTGTACTGATTGCTGTTCGATCGCAGTTTGTGAGTAGGCAAATAACTCTAACAAATTCTTCAGGTTTAATTGAACAAATTTGTGTACATTTAGTTTTGCCAATATGTAATAATGCAAATCAATCAAATGACATAGACATTTATTTTTTCGTTTCGTATATTCCTCAGAATTCCGAATTCGATATTTACAATCAGCATGTAAACAATATTCAAATGTTTGCAACTGAATTAGATAATAATTCATATGTTATGGTATTAGGAGATTTTAATCTTAGTAATGTTAAATGGCTTTTTTCTGAGGATGATAAAAAATTACTTCCATTCAATGTTGCTAAAGATAATGAAATGATTGTATTGGACACTATGTCGGCACTAAATTTATTACAACAGAATAATGTAGTAAACTCAATTGGTAGAATATTAGATTTGGTTTTTGTAAATGAAGATTTAGATGTGGTGATATCGGAAGAAGAATTCCCACTTTTAAGTAATAGCATACATCATAAAGCATTAGGTATATTAATTAATTGTAATATGTTTGATATAATTAATAGTAATTGTTCTTTTGTGAATTATAGTTATGATTTTATTAAGGCCGATTACAATTTCATCAATAACTATTTATGCTCAATAGATTGGGATGTACTTTTAAGTCATACCGATTTATTATCAAATTATTGTTCATTTAAAAGCAAAATAGAAGACATATTTTCAAAATTTGTTCCTTTAAAGCGGGTAAAGCAAAATAACAAACCAGTTTGGTTCACCAAAAGTCTATCGCGCTTAAAAACTGCAATGACCAGATTAGGTGGTAAGAGCAAGGTTGATTCAACTTATCGTAGTGAATATTGTCGTTTACGAAAAGAATATGTATATTTAAAAAACTTTACGCATAAGCAATATCTATGGTCATTGGAATCTAGAATTAAAAATGATGCAAAGGCCTTTTGGCAGCATATAAATGTTAAAAGGAAATCATTTGGGATTCCTGCTAATATGTCGTATAAAACTAAAGTTAGTAGCGATCTTTCTAATATATGTAACATGTTTGCATCGTTCTTTCAATCAAACTTTACTTTGGATTCTTTAAAGTCGATAAATGCATTGAATGTCTCTAAAATTGTTGACATTGGTTCAATAAGATTAACAAAAGATGAAATTCTCAATGAACTAGGTAACTTAGACACCAATCTTAGCATTGCACCAGATAACATTCCAGCAATGTTCGTAAAGATGTGTAGGTTTAATCTATTAAAACCTCTTGAACAAATTTTTAATGCGTCTCTAGATTCTGGGATATTTTTAGATTGTTGGAAGTTTTCATTCATAACGCCCATACATAAATCAGGATCCAAGCAATGTATAGAAAACTACAGACCCATTGCCAAACTACAATTGATCCCAAAGGTCTTTGAATCACTTGTCAAAAAAAGATTATATGTTATGGTTCGAAATCACATTTCAATATTTCAGCATGGGTTTATGAGTGGAAGATCCACTTCCACAAATCTATCCCTGTTGACAAATTTTTGCACTAATAGCATGGAAAATAGGAAACAAGTAGATGTTATATTTACGGATTTTTCAAAAGCTTTTGACAGAGTAAACCACTCAATTTTAGTTCAAAAACTTAAAATGCTAGGTTTTCATTCTAATTTATTAAAGTGGATTGAATGTTACTTAACAAATAGAGCTCAGTTTGTTAAAATTGGTTCAAGCAAATCTAGAAAAATATTTAATTTTTCCGGTGTACCTCAAGGTAGCCACCTGGGACCTCTCTTATTTCTTCTTTTTATAAATGACTTGCCCTCACAAATAACTTCTTCAAAGTGTCTAATGTTTGCCGACGATGTTAAAATATATAAAATGGTAAATTCCTTGTCGGATTGTATCGCCCTACAAAAAGATATTAGTAACTTATCAAATTGGTGTGATATAAACAAATTGCCATTTAATATATCTAAGTGTTCTGTCCTTACGTTCACAAGGTGTCATTATCCTATTATCTTTGATTACAAGATCTCAAACACTGCTCTTAAAAGAGTTTTTAATCAAACAGATTTAGGAGTAATTTTAGATTCAAAATTAGATTTTAAAATGCATTTTGATTACATTATTTCCAAAGGAAATTCTATGCTTGGGTTCCTTTTTCGAAATTCAAATGATTTTCGCTGCCCATACACATTGAAATCGCTTTTTATTAGTTTTGTTAGACCTATACTCGAATATTGCTGCGTAGTTTGGTGTCCATGCTATAATAATAGCATGATTCGTATTGAAAAAATTCAAAAAAGATTTACTCGGTTTGTTCTTCGTAAGTTAAATTGGTCTCTGCCTTTGCCACCTTATGTAAATAGATGCGCTCTTATAAAATTACAACCTCTTTATACAAGAAGGAAATTCTTCTTTATTTCACTTGCAAGGGATGTTGTTACGGGTCATATTGATTGCATCCCCTTACTATCTTTGTTTAATGTTTATGTTCCAGCACGTCCACTTAGACCTAGGCTGCAGTGTTATTTTGCCATACCAAGACATGAAACAAATTATGGTCGTAATGAACCTGTCACAAACGCATGTCTTTATTTTAACCAATATGCGAATGCAATCGACCTTAATTTGAGCAGAAATGCTTTTAAGATTAAGATTTTCGAAGCAATTAAATAATAAAGATTATGTTTTACTTAATTTTATATAAAATATTACTATATCATTCTAGTCTAAGAAAGTAAAATGTACTTATAGATGAAATAAATAAATAAATAAATAAATATAAGAGTGGTCCAAGCACACTTCCTTGGGGTACTCCTGCCAATATTGCTTTGAACTCTGAATATTCGTTTCCAAGTTTCACACGGAAGAGTCTATGCCCAAGATACTACACTAGGATTTTATATAATTTTTCAGGCAGAACTTGTCTTAGTTTGTATTGAAGGCCTCCATGCCAAACTTTGTCAAAAGCTTGCGACACATCAGTAAATACGGCTGAGCAGATTTTCTTTTCTTCGAAAGCTTTCCTCAATCACATCAGTAATTCGATAAACTTGGTCCACAGTGGAAAATTGGCGAGTCTAATGCGTGAACAAAGAAAAGGGTCGGAAGCAAATTTTGCAGTCGCCACTGCACCGGAAGTTGAAAGTCGAAAGAAAAAAAAGGAATGCCCAAGGAAAAGTGAAGAAATTTCCCCCGTGAGAGTATAACACGCAGCTGGTTAGATGCTGCCGGCTCGACCGCTCAGCTGAGGGTGGGTTCGCGGGTATTCAACTAGATTGAATTAAAAAGGGCGCCACACAATCTTTTTTTTGAGGAATTGTGAAACCTGGATAATTATCTGACGGTGTTTCTGAAAAAGCAAGAAGGTTCCCAACGAAATTATACACGGGGTAAGGTGACGTTATAAGAAAATAATTTATTGCTGCACAAAAGCAAACAGCTGAACATAAAATAAAATTATTTGGGAGATATTTGAAGATGGAAAGTCTGGAATATAAAATGGCCCACTATCGCGTCTATTCCCGGAATTTACCAAAATGGCGTCGAACAAGGGGGTCGCGTGTCCCGTATATTTTATTTCCGGGATTTTCGTAACGGAATGCCAACGGATCTAGTTCAACAATTCTCAGTTCGGGTTCACTAACTTTAATAACTTTATCACAAGCACTATACTTATCTTCTCTTCCTTTCCGCTATATCTCCTACGCCCTTCCTGGCGTTCTCCAATTTCTCCTAGTCACTCAGGAGCCTAGCCTGCCGCTAAATCCTTATGACTCTCCCTGTCTGTTCGTCCTTTTTCCAACTTTTCTGTTTTCCCGACAACTACGGGAATTCACCCTTCTAATCAAAAAAAACTACAAAGAAAACTCCTCGATCCGGCTTTTTTTTTTTTTTAAACCTTTTTTTTTTTTTTTTTTTTTTTTTTTTTTTTTTTTTTTTTTATTCTTTCTTTAAAACGTTATAATAATTCATTTACCCGCGAAGCTTATTGCTTATCTGCAGGTGGTTGCATATTCGATATTGATAACATTTCACAGTTTATCGGTTGTGGAAATTTGAAAGAGTAGGTATTTATAATTAATTTACAATTTTCAATAAATTTAGTCATTCACAAATGTTCATATGGAGTTAATATACATGATGTATGTTTAAAAGATACTTTTTTACATCTTTTTTGCGTTTTTTAAAGTTTAAAATGTTTTTTAAGTTTGCTGGTAGTACATTCATTATTGCTGGTAGGGCGTAACTTGGATGTCTTCTCCCATAGATGTTAGAGGTTTCAGGTGTTTCCAGCAATCCCTGAGCTCTTCTTCTTGTATTGGGATTATGGCGTATATTTTGTTGGTATCGTTGATCGTCATAGTATTGTAATAAAGCTGTCATCTTATATATGCCGTTAACATCTAATACCTTTAAATTAAAATGGTTAGTACTGACTATTTTAAATAATCGATGCTGAATATTTAGTATCTTATCTAGGTGGGTTTTCGATGCATTTCCCCAAGCTAATATTCCGTATCTTATGCGAGCTTCAGCTAGAGAAAGGTATACTTGATTTTGGACATCAACGCTGGTATATCTTTTTACATACACCATCGCAAAAACAGCACTTTTTAATTGCATCCGTATTTTATTTATGTGTTCATGCCACAAGAAGTGATCATCAATTATGATTCCTAGATATTTGATTGATTTCACTACTTCAATAGCATCACTTTTGCTTGTGGTTGAACAGTCTTCGTTTTGGTGATATATACGTATAGACGCTTCAGGTTGACGTGGCATGCGTATATGCATCATCTTTGTTTTAACAGCATTGATAACCAGCCCCTGATCATGGCACCATCTTGAGACATTATTAAATTCGTCTTGCATTATTCCTATAGCAGTATCCAGGCACTTGTGCTTGACAACAATTGCAATGTCATCTGCATATGCAAAAGCTGTACTTCGTTTAAATACACGAAGTAGCTCATTTGTGAACAAGATGAAAAGTATCGGTCCAAGTTTTGAACCTTGTGGTACACCATATAAGCATTGTTTTTCTTGGCTAACAGCGTTTCCAACTTTTACGCGTATGGTTCTTCCTGATAGGTAGCTTTCTATCCACTTCGCTAAGGTCCCTCTTATACCAATTTTATTAAGACTTTCTATTATCTTCTCATGGCTCAATGTGTCGAAGGCCTTGCTAAAGTCTAGAAACATTACTAGTACATGGTGGTTTTTGTTAAGACTTGCGTTCACCACACTCGAAAGTTCTCCCAATAGTAATCCAGTGCTTTTATTTTTTTGGAAACCATATTGATTTGGTTGTAGGACTCTATGCTTTACTATGAATTTCGTTATTCTTCCTACTATTATTTCTTCTAAACATTTGTCTATAACAGAAAGAATTGCGATCGGCCTATAATTTTCCATTTGGCTTTTCACTCCTCCTTTGTATACTGGTCGGATTACTGACGTCTTAAGTAACCTAGGAACACAGCATTGGCTTATGCTTCGGTTTATAATTGTTTTAATTATAGGAGTTAGGTATAAAGCATTAAGTTTCAAATCAATCGGTCTAATGCAATCTGCTCCTGCTCCCTTATCGGATTTTAAACTGCACAACATGTTGTACACTTCTGCTTCGCTAGCTTCCTCTAAATAGATTGATGGTGTGATATGTATATTTCGATGGTTAGATGATTTCTGACTACACTTGTGTACTATTTTAGACACTTGGTTTGAAAATTGTTCCACAAATTTGTTTACGGTGTTCGTTATATTGTCGGAAAAATTGTCAATAATGACTTTATCAATCGATCTTTTATTTCGTCCCAGAAGTTCATTTAAAACATTCCATGTTTTTCTTGGGTCGTTTTTGGCATTTAAAAAACTTTGTTTGTAGAAGTTTGCCTTCATAGTTAAAATATGTTTACTTACTTCGTTTCGAAAGTGTTTGTAAATATATTCGTAGCCTTGGTTAAGTGGATTATTTTTCCATTTCCTGTATAATTCGTCTCTTCTTTTGCACATTCTTACTACTTCAGCAGTTATCCATGCTTTGTGTTTTCGTTTTTTTTTGAATTTTGCGTTACCTTTGTCGATCGTGTATATATATCCATCATTTTGTTTACAAAATTATTATATAGACCTTCAACGTCATGCTCTTCACATAGGCTTTCCCAGTTAGTTTGCTCAATTAACTGATTAACTTTCTGCTGGCTAAATTTCGCAGGCATTTCTTCTATTATTTGACGTTCAGGGTAGTTTCTTGTAGCATACATTGCGGCGTAATGATCAGATATGTCGGTTTCAATAACAGCCGACACTATATCTTGTTGTGTAATGCTAACAAAAATATGGTCAATTATTGTAGAAGTATTTGCAGCTATATTTACACGTGTGGGTTGGTTGATTACATTGGTTAAGCCCTTTGATGCCATTATTTCTAAATACTTATTGACATGGGGATCATTTGACTTGTTTAAGTTTATGTTCGTATCACCCATAACAATCAATTCTCTCTCATTATGGACGTGATTGTCCAATTCTTCCATAAACTCCGCGACACTTAACTTTGGTGGTCTATATATCGCGTGAATAAATATTTTTCTATGATTGTCATCTATTTCTATTTGGACATTTTCATAGAATACAGTATTATCATAAATATTTCATATATCATATATGATTTCTTATGAACACTGCGATTCCTCCGCCTTTACCCTCTTTTCTATTAAAGAATTCAGTATCGAATCCATTTAGGCTGTAGAGCTCATTTTCTTCTTCTCTCACATTAATTTCATTTAAAGCAATAACATCAACATAATCTAAGAAATTCTCAATTTCTGTAACAAAAACATTCCAATTTTTCCTTATCGATCTTATACACACAACAAAAATTCATTTTTTTAATAAAATCTGCATCGATGCCAGTAAATCCATTTATTACCTTAAAATCGATGTCAGCGTCATTATATTGGAATTCCATTATATTTTTTATTTTGTTTTGATTTTCCAATTCGTTCATGTTGTGAATATCAGTTAGATGCAGATTCTACTCACATCGTTAAGCGAGCCTATGTGTATAGATTCGCCGTTTTCCGATTTTCTTGCAAGTATTATGCCTGAAGCCTCCCACAAGAGCAAATGCCTATTTGTTGGAGTCAGTTGATTGTTGACAAATACAATCGCATCACTCTCTCGCTCTCTGTTTTGATTGTTGTATGTATTTTCTCTGATTGTTTTGAGTTCAATTTTGCGAACTATTTTGATTTCTATGTTGTTTTTTAGTAATTGTTGCTCTAGTGTGTTCACTTTTGTTTCTAATAAAAGAATTTGTTGGTCTTTTACCTGGTTATTTTCTTTTAGTTGTTTTATTTCATTAGAAAGTTTTTGTAGAATGTCGTTGTTCATTTCCATGTGCTGGTTAATCTGTTCGTATTTACTTGCAACAAATTCACAGCTTGTTTTTATTTCGGACATGTCTTTTCTCATTATTTTCATTTCCTCAATAAGCATTTTGCTGTTGATGTTTGATGTGTTTGGGTTTTCACTGACATCAGGGGAACTAGCACTCCTTGTTCTTGTTGGTGGTGCTGAGTTGGGGTTACCACGGGTACAGGTTTTAGTGTACCATCTACCACAGGATTTTGTAGTTCCCTTCTGCAGGTTGCATATCTCCATTCTTCCTTTTTGACCCTTCGCACACTCCGTTCGTATCGCTGGTCAAGGTTGGAAAAAGGAACCCGCAGACATGGATTAGTGCTTAGGATTTACGCTTAGGGCAATTACCGCCTAAGTGCCCCTTGTGGGTCAGGAGCGAAGTTTCTAACATGAAGGGAGAGGTGTAATAAAATCGCGGATAATTACCGTCCGTTGATATTTCGTGCAGATTTGGGGGTTGGGGAAATTTCGATAGTATGCCATTTTTTTCCCCATGATTATTTAGGGTGGGCTCTTGGCCATTGATTACGTTAAATGCAATCGTCGGGGCTCTCTGGCATTCAGCCTTTTACCCTTTTGTGTGCGCTGCTTAAATCAAGCGTCGGTGGGCTTTTGCGCATATGTACGTAGTCGTGTCGATTCTCGTTGGGGTGTTTATTCCACCCATTGTTGGCTGCTGGGGTTCTCGTTTGCAGCTTGAGACCGCCTGTCTCTTTCGCGTCCCTCCATACCTGCTTTGTTGCCTTCAAGAATGGGTGGTCGAGCAAGAGCGCTGGGTCGTAAACAACCCAGTACACTATTCCTTAACCATTCTCCAAGAAGGGCAACGGGAGGAAGAAACGTGAAGGGTGGAAGAAGTGAAGGGGTTGGATATGGGGTGTGGCAGGGAAATCTTTTTGCCGCGTTATTTTAACGCGACAAGTCGAATAAATAAATGTTTTCTGGACTATCAAATGGTTTTAATGTTTCGTCAAGAAGTGCGGCAAAAACGTCTGCTTTTTCTTTATCGCTTTTTGCCCAAACGCCTTGAGTTACCTTAATTGGTGACAGCGTTTTTTAGCCGTTTTATAACTCTAATTGCTTTTCAGAGCGAATAATTCGATTCCTTTCCAGCGGTTAGGCTTTGCAGATAAGTTTCTACTGCCATGTTTTTAAAGTTTTTAATCGGTTAAAAGTTCTATCTTGCGGGCTACGAGTTTGGTGCCATCTTTTTCGAGCTTTTCTTTTTTGTCTAACCAAATCTTTTATTTCCCATGGGTACTTGCGTACCCACTCCTCAAGACTTTTTTGCGTTGTTGAGGAGTATTATTCCACGGTGCTTTTTGAAGCCTTCCCAGTTGGTTTTCCCGTTTGTTAGTCTGGGTGGGTTTTCATTTCTAATGATTGACTCGCTCGTTGTTAGAATGACCGAAGAATGATCAGAAAAAAGATCAAAGCATTCGTCAACTTTTATTCGATTGGACGGCATACCTTTAACGATGAAAAAATCGATCAAATCCGGTATTTTTGTGACATCAGTTGGCCAGTAAGTTGGTCTTCTCGTAGAATAAAATTCAAAATTGTACTTTCTACCAACACCGTAAAGTATCCTACCCTTCTGTGATATGCATGTAGATCCCCAGAATGTATGTTTTGCATTAAAGTTACCTCCGATGACAAAACGCTGTCCAAGGGAATTAATTTGCTCCCCCTTGCATCGTGGTGGGCAGTATATAGAAGATACCTTCACAAAGGATTGTCTACTTTTTTACTTATATGGAGCAAACTTGCATTGTTTCGACTCTCTTTTATATAAAGTGATGCTCCACCTCTGTCCAACTCCACTGATGTGCTAGGTTTTTCGCGCCCACCCGCAAGAAACCTCTGGTTTGATGAGGAATACCGACAGATGCTCGCAGCCAAGAACGAAGCCTACAAGGCTAAGTTGCAAGAGCTGCCATTGAGCTCTATAGGCAAAGAAGAGGGGAAGAACACCGGCTTTCAGAAAAAAAGAAAAAAGAGCAAGAAAAGCGCGCGATCGAGGATATACAGAGGTGCCACTCCAGGAGCGATGTTCGCAAGTTTTATCAAAGTTTCAAATGTCAAGGCCAGGGATACACGGCTCGAACAGATCCTGTCGGGCGATGACGAACGAAATTGTCATTGTCAACATTGCTGTCAGGCAGAACGAACCAATATTGGAAACGAAAGCGAAAACTGCCAACCACCCGACCTGATGGAACCTAAGCATCGTTTACCCGATCAACATAAGAAGGAGACCCTCTCAACTGCGCCAAATACAGAGGCATAATTCTCCTCAACATTGACTACAAGATCCTCTCTGCCGAAATATGTGAACGCCCGAAACCGTTTACCGACAATCTGATCGGCCCTTATAGGTATGGTTTTAGGCCAGGAAAGTCCACAACCGATCAAATCTTCACACTTCGGCAGATCCAGGAAAAAACACAAGAAGTCCAAATCGATACCCACCACCTATTCATCGATTTCAAAGCCGCATACGACAGCATTTATAGAGACGAACTATACAGAGCCATGTCTAGTTTTGGTATACCGCCCAAACTCGTCCACTTGTGTAGGATGACGATGGAGGATTCTCGCTGCTCCATCAGGATCGGAAACGATCTCACCGACACATTCGATACCAAAAGAGGATTTAGGCAAGGCGATACGCTGTCATGTGACTTCTTCAACCTGATTCTTGAGAGGATTTTGCAAAACTCACGAGCCAACACCAGAAGGCACAATTTTTCAAAATTCTGTACAACTACTAGCATGCGCCGACGATATTGACATCATTGGTAGGACCCAACGTGATGTCATAGCCACGTTTGCTAGTATAGAGAACGAAGCGGCAAAGATGGGTTTAGCAGTAAATGAGGGCAAGACGCAGTATATGCTGTCGACACGAAAGGACACACAACATCGACGAATTGGACAGAACGTCACCATTGACAAATATAACTTTGAGGTAACATGAGACTTTGTCTATCTCGGCTCAACTATTAACTCTGACAACAACATCTCGTCAGAAATTGAACGAAGAATTACTCTTGCCAACTGCTGTTCTTCGGGCTGAGAAGGCAATTTAGTAGTAAAGCCCTCACTCGAACTACTGAGGACATCTAATATAGGGTTTTTCAATAAGAGCGCTACAAAAGTTTTTTTTAATAAAACAAAAAAGGTTTTGGATATCAATAAAATTTTTTATTCCTGTGAAAGTGCATTCGATGCCGTTATGTATGGAATTCGATTCTTTTTGCATGGCCACCACGGGCACGCTTGCAGAAGTCCAGACGCTGAACCGAATTTTCGATGGTTTTCAAGCATAAATCGGCCGATACTGCTGCAGTTTCACGTTCGATATTCGTACGAAGTTCATCAATCGTCACTGGCTTGTTGGCATAGACCATAGACTTGACTTAGCCCCACAGGAAATAGTCTAACGGAGTCAAATCGCACGACCGAGGCGGCCAAGCGGCTGGATCATTTCGTGAGATAACACGTTCTCCAAACTTGGTTTCCTATAAATTGATTGTGGCATTCGCTGTGTGGCTTCTGGCGCCGTTCTGTTGGAACCACATGTCCTCCAAGTAAATATCATCCAATTGGGGTCCAAAAATATTCGGTTATCATTGAACGGTAGCGATTCCCATTCACAATAACGCGCCGGTCTTGATCATCACGGAAGAAGTACGGCCCAATGACGCCGCCGGCCGGCCCATACACCACACCAAACCGTAATTTTTTTTTCGGGATGCCATGATGACTCATGGAGTACGTGTGGATTGCTGCCTGACCAACACCGCATATTTTGTTTATTGACGAAGCCATTCAGCCAGAAATGAGCCTCATCGCTGAAGATGATTTTTCGATGAAAATCCGAATCATTTTCAAGTTGTTGCTCAGCCCAATTCACGAGCATACGACGCTTCTGGTAGTCAAGCGGCTTCAGTTCTTGCGTCAATTTAATCTTGTAAGGATGTAGGCCAAGATCTTTTCGCAAAATTCGTCGTCACAGAGATGCCCAACGCTTGAGAAGGACGTGTGAGAGACACATTTGGGCTTTCTTCAACTGAAGCCTCAGCGGCAGCAATATTCTCGACACTACGGGCACTTCTTTGTCTCACTGGCACGGGAACATTTTGTACTGTGCCTGTGGATTCAAATTTGCCCACTAGACGCTCAATTGTTAATCTGACGATTATGACGACCATAAATTGGACGTAGCGCTCTTAACGTTGAGGCCACTGACTCCGAATTTCGGTTGTAGATTTTAATAATTTCGACTCGTTGTTGGATCGTATATCTTTCCGTCATGAAATGGCAAACCTTACTGAAGAGAAATGTCAAAAGAGCGGCAAGAAATATGGCGTCGTTTGCTGTCCCTGTCGCTCAACTTTTGTAGCGTCCCTGTTGAAAAACCCGATATAAAACCCTGATCATCCCAGTCCTACTCTACGCCGCTGAAGCATGGACTGTCTAAAAAGCGGATGAAGAAATCCTTGGTGGATTCAACCAAAAACTATACGAACTATACACCGACATGCCCCTTGTCAAAAAACTCCGCATTTGACGTTTAAGATGGGCTAGGACATGTAGATCGAATGAACACCAATACTCCGACTCGCAGAGTCTTCGATTCCCAGCAGGACGCAGTAGAGGAAGACCTAGCCTTAAGTGGCGCGCACAAGTAGAAACCAACCTCAACCAACTTGGAGTGCGCAACTGGAGGCAGTTAGCTAAGGACCGGGCTAATTGGAGAGGCATGTTGGTTGAGGCCCAGGTTCATTCCGGACTGAAGCGCCACTTAAGTAAGTAAGTAAGTAAGCTACACCTCTAGCCTTGTTTCGTGGATGTAGAGCATGAATATCAAAAAAACCTTTTAATCTTTAAGTGGGAATTACTCTTTGCATAGGTTTCGGATATTAAACAAGTTTCTGCGTAAGGAAATTGGCATTCCACGTAATAATTTTAAGAAATATTGCGGATACTAACTATCTTAAGCTTTACTAGCCTGTCGAAAATAAGTTTATTTTAGCTTTGTTCCACAAATTTTGAAAAAAAAAATCGAAAAAAACGTTGGAAACGGGGTCTGGTGAAATATATTTATCGGGTACTGTAGCTTGGGCATAAGTTTGTACATTTGGTTTTGGATGTACAAGATCTGATCGTATTTCTCTTGGCCGAGGTATTTGTTTAATTTTTTCGATTGTTGCCTGCTTTGACATTTTCTTAGCAATCTTTTTGCTGTTTTTGTCGGCATCTATAACTTTATAATGCCTGTTTTTCAGATCTAAAATAATGTCATCCTTTAAGCACGACACATGTAACCCTCTAGCTACAACGCGTAAAGGCGTTTCAGATTTATTTTCAAATGAAAACCATTCAATTTTATCGGTATTTAGCTTCCGAGATAACAGACGGTAGCTTTCCGGGTCTTTTACGCAGACGTTCCATGTGCTTTTTCTGAGCGAAGTTACTTGGTAATCCGACAATGCCAACGACTTTATCATGGTATGTGACTTGTTAAAGTCATCAATACCGATCACATAAGCTGTCGGTGGGGCCGTTGTTTCAGCTGTTTCGTTTTTTTTTACAATCTCCTTGTCTCGGTTTATAATTTCAGGAGATGATACAGCTTTCATTTTTTTAACCGGTTTTTTTTAGAATCCAGTCGGTTTCGCGACTGAGTTCTTCTTCATCCGTCTGGTATACGGAATTCACGGGGCAGTTTGTACATGGTTTTGGCTCATTAGGTGTTCTCAATGTACTCTTTCGAGTCATATTTTCTTCATTAAGATGGAGAATTTCTTTCCGAAGCTATTCGCAGAGCAGTTCGACTTTGTTTAGCCTAGTTAGAAAAACGTCGTTTTCGTCCTCAAGGCTTTTAATTTTTAATTTTTTAATTTTTTAAGAAATATTGCGGATACTAACTATCTTAAGCTTTACTAGCCTGTCGAAAATAAGTTTATTTTAGCTTTGTTCCACAAATTTTGAAAAAAAAAATCGAAAAAAACGTTGGAAACGGGGTCTGGTGAAATATATTTATCGGGTACTGTAGCTTGGGCATAAGTTTGTACATTTGGTTTTGGATGTACAAGATCTGATCGTATTTCTCTTGGCCGAGGTATTTGTTTAATTTTTTCGATTGTTGCCTGCTTTGACATTTTCTTAGCAATCTTTTTGCTGTTTTTGTCGGCATCTATAACTTTATAATGCCTGTTTTTCAGATCTAAAATAATGTCATCCTTTAAGCACGACACATGTAACCCTCTAGCTACAACGCGTAAAGGCGTTTCAGATTTATTTTCAAATGAAAACCATTCAATTTTATCGGTATTTAGCTTCCGAGATAACAGACGGTAGCTTTCCGGGTCTTTTACGCAGACGTTCCATGTGCTTTTTCTGAGCGAAGTTACTTGGTAATCCGACAACGACTTTATCATGGTATGTGACTTGTTAAAGTCATCAATACCGATCACATAAGCTGTCGGTGGGGCCGTTGTTTCAGCTGTTTCGTTTTTTTTTACAATCTCCTTGTCTCGGTTTATAATTTCAGGAGATGATACAGCTTTCATTTTTTTAACCGGTTTTTTTTAGAATCCAGTCGGTTTCGCGACTGAGTTCTTCTTCATCCGTCTGGTATACGGAATTCACGGGGCAGTTTGTACATGGTTTTGGCTCATTAGGTGTTCTCAATGTACTCTTTCGAGTCATATTTTCTTCATTAAGATGGAGAATTTCTTTCCGAAGCTATTCGCAGAGCAGTTCGACTTTGTTTAGCCTAGTTAGAAAAACGTCGTTTTCGTCCTCAAGGCTTTTAATTTTCACTGAGTCTCGTTTTTCGTGAGCCGACACTTCTGGCGTTACTCCTGAAGACGCATATAATTTTTTGAAGTCCAGATGTAGGTGACCTCGTTACCCTTGAACTTTTTCCAAAAAGGGTTGCAAAATTGCAATAATTGTCTCTGCCCAGAATCCGTAGAGCCGACCTCCGAAGAGGATGGATTTTCCAGTGAAACTAGGTTGCCACCTGGGGTATTACATCTTTTCGTTTTATTCATTTGTAAATTTTTGTAAATTAAACTCGGTATACGGGAGTGGATTTTAGTCGCCTTCTACGACAGGCATGCCTTACATCGGGTATATTCTAACCCCTAACCGGAAGGGAACACCAGATGTACAATCTCTATAAATCAGTGCAACTACTAATGGGCTGCACATGATCTCACAGACACGTCTGATAGTATAGAAGTGGAAGCAACCAAAATTGGGATAGGAGGTAATGAGGGTAAGACCAATGATATGATGTATGTCAACACGAAAGGACACACAACATAGCATGGGACTTTTTCCACCTAAGCTCCGCTATTAACTCTGACAACGACAACTAGTCTAAAACCAAACATAGAATCACTCTTGCCAATCACTTTTTTTTTTTTTTTTTGACGTAAGAAGGCAATTCAGTAGTAAAGCCCTCACGCAAACTACTACGGAGATCATAGGTATACAAGACTCTGATCTTAAAAGCAATGCTCTGCTTCAAAGAAGCATGGACCGTCTGAAAAGCGGATGAAGAAATTCTTTTCAATTTTGAGCGAAAATTTCTTTAAATCTTCGTCTCCATAGGCCGTCAATGCATACGGGACCGAAGATATTTCTAGAAATTTTGTTCTCGAAACGACCCTTTGGTCATTCTTTCATCCGCTTTTGAGACGGTCCATGCTACTGTCAAGCAGAGCAGTGAGGTTGTGTCCAGTTCGTCGATGTTGTGTGTCCTTTCGTGTTGAAAACATGTACTTAGTCTTCCCTTCATTTACTGCTAAACCCATTTTGGCCGGTTCCTTATCTATAAGCGGCTATGACATCACCTTTAGTCCTACCAAAGATTATAAAGTCATAAAGTCAAACTTTAGTCCTACCAAAGATTATAAAGTCATACAGATGACGCACTGCATACAAGAAAAATTGTTCTATGGCGGCTCGTATCGGCACAGCCCGCCATATATTTGGATTTCGTTTCTCATTTGTGCAAGTGCACAGCGTTTGCCCGTACAATGAAGCTGGTGAGCAAAAGTTTCTGTTTTTTGTTCCCAATGCGTCATTTGTATGACTTTATAAACTTTAGTCCTACCAAAGATTATAAAGTCATAAAGTCAAACTTTAGTCCTACCAAAGATTATAAAGCCATACAGATGACGCACTGCATACAAGAAAAAATTTTCTATGGCGGCTCGTATCGGCACAGCCCGCCATATATTTGGATTTCGTTTCTCATTTGTGCAAGTGCACAGCGTTTGCCCGTACAATAAAGCTGGTGAGCAAAAGTTTCTGTTTTTTGTTCCCAATGCGTCATTTGTATGACTTTATAAACTTTAGTCCTACCAAAGATTATAAAGTCATAAAGTCAAACTTTAGTCCTACCAAAGATTATAAAGTCATACAGATGACGCACTGCATACAAGAAAAATTATTCCATGGCGGCTCGTATCAGCACAGCCCGCCATATATTTGGATTTCGTTTCTCATTTGTGCAAGTGCACAGCGTTTGCCCGTACAATGAAGCTGGTGAGCAAAAGTTTCTGTTTTTTGTTCCCAATGCGTCATTTGTATGACTTTATAAACTTTAGTCCTACCAAAGATTATAAAGTCATAAAGTCAAACTTTAGTCCTACCAAAGATTATAAAGTCATACAGATGACGCACTGCATACAAGAAAAATTATTCCATGGCGGCTCGTATCAGCACAGCCCGCCATATATTTGGATTTCGTTTCTCATTTGTGCAAGTGCACAGCGTTTGCCCGTACAATGAAGCTGGTGAGCAAAAGTTTCTGTTTTTTGTTCCCAATGCGTCATTTGTATGACTTTATAAACTTTAGTCCTACCAAAGATTATAAAGTCATACAGATGACGCACTGCATACAAGAAAAATTATTCCATGGCGGCTCGTATCAGCACAGCCCGCCATATATTTGGATTTCGTTTCTCATTTGTGCAAGTGCACAGCGTTTGCCCGTACAATGAAGCTGGTGAGCAAAAGTTTCTGTTTTTTGTTCCCAATGCGTCATTTGTATGACTTTATAAACTTTGGTCCTGCTAGTCTGCTAGTAGTTGCACCGATTTTTGGAAAATTGTGCCTCTGGTGTTGGCTCTTGAGTTTTGCACAATCCTCTCAAGAATCATATTGAAGAAGTCACATGACAGCGCATCACCTTGCCTAAATCCTTTTTGGTATCGAATGTGTCGGTGAGGTCGTTTCCTACCCTGATGGAGCGAGAATTCTCCATCCTCATCCTGCACAAAGGGACGAGTTTGGGCGGTATTCGAGAACTATACATGGCTCTGTGTAGTTCGTCTTTATAAATGCTGTCGTATGCGGTTTTGAAATCGATGAATAAGTGGTGGGAATCGATTCTTGGGTTTTCTTCCAGGATCTGCCGAAGTGTGAAAATGTGATCTGTTGTGGACTTTCCTGGCCTAAAACCACACTGATAACGACCGATCAGGTTGTTGGAAAACGGTTTCAGGCGTTCACATACTACGGCAGATAGAATCTTGTAGACGATGTTGAGGAGACTTATGCCACTGTAGTTGACGCACTCAGGGGGTCCCCTTTTTGTTGAAATCGGAACTACTGCAAGATACATCTTAAGCTCGATCTTTCGAAAACCACAATCGTGGTAGGAATGCTAAAAAGTAGAAGGATTAAGGTAGGTCCTTCTATGAATATCATTACTCCCCAGACCCCTGTCCCCTCCCCTCCCCTGTCAAATAAAAATCTTTTTAACGAAAGATTTTCTTTTTTTGGATGTAGCCCATCTCCTCCGCTTATGGCCAGACTTCAGTAAAAATTAAGGACAAACAACATGCTAACAAAGTATAGCCCTGCGAAATGTCCAACTGTCATCATTCGGATGTGGGAAAAATGTTTTAACTGTTGGTATTCAGGTCGTCACAGATTAACCGTTTTAAAATCTCATCGAATCAGGTCAACTTCACTCCGGCGAATTGAAATATAAATCACTCGGCGCCGATGTTTATTAGTTAATCTCAGCAATTATCCAGCGAAAGATGATACGAATGATTGGTCCCATCCTCCCAAATTACTCATAAGTCAATTCGCGTAGACGTTTGTTTGTTTTCCCTGCACTAAAGCCAGTTCGTCCTCTTTATACTTTACGGACGTACTCCCAAAATGTCCGCATACACGAGAACACACATCTCTCTAATTATACCCTGCGCCCAGACCACTCACTCCATATACGGAGTTTGGTGGAAATAAATTTCACCAAACGTGCGCGTTCTCCACATCGCGGATCGCATCATCGCGAGGAGAAATTATACGTCCACACCTTGGTGCACTTCACCAGGCAAACGCAACAAAGTGTATCCGAACGCTCGCGCCTACGGAAACCTATACAACTTCGATGGTGTCCTCTTTGGCTTTCTGTCATTTTTCAACTTAATTACATTTGGATTGGTAACGCGAGAAGGATCACTTACAGGCTTGCGGGGGGAATACGACGACGACGACGACGACGACTCATCCTTAAAAACCCACCTACAACCATCGAAGATTGATGGTGAGGATTATGCTTCATTTGCAATTCATGATCCCGTCTGGCAGTTGGCGTTTGTCAATTGAAATAGCAAGTATACGCCCAATTGTGCACCGTGTGTCAAGTACCAAGTTCAAGGGAAGGGCTCAAGGTATGCGTTTCCACAAAAGTGGATCTTCACCTTTTTTTTTTTTTTTGGAGTTCTGATGAAAAGTCATCATTTCTCCTGCACTCCAGTTGGTGGTGCGACTTTCGCCAAGTGTCAACGGAGAGATGAAGAACGAACGCAAAGCCATATGCCTCGTGCTGGAGGTGAATTCGGTTGATATAGCCATCGGTATAGCCGGTGACTCCAAGTGGCGGCTGCATGGTATACGGTCCATTCATTCACGGTTCATACGGCCAGTAATGATAATGCAGATATATGACTGTCGTGTGGACGTTACTTAATTTATGCTGTATGCCGCATTAAATGACATCCTTCTGGTCCAAAAGGCGGTGGCGAGTCCGGACTCTATGCGCCGACTCGGCTACCTTGTGACAGTTCCAAAAATGATTTTAATTTTAAGGCAGTGGGTAGATTGCGGCGGTATGGGTCTTCTGCATGGCCAATGCTTGAGCTCATATGGGTAATTGTTTAGCGCGCGCGTTATCTTTGTGCGATGGCGATGCAGAGGGGTCGTCCCGAGGGGAGCAGACACTCTGCAAGCCATGTAAGACAATGTACGGTGTGTACAATTTATTAAGCCTGCAGGTAGCAGTCATATGTTACGCGTTGTCGGTTGTCATGTTACCCGAGTGTATGTGCGGTGGTGTCTTAACATTTTGTTAAGGATCTCCTTTTAGCCGCGGAGTTTATCCATAAAGAAGATTTTACTTGTGTTGTGCATGTTGCTCTGTTGTAGGTGGATGTTTTCCAAGAAGCTATTCGTAGTTGAGTTCATTTATCAGTGTTCTGTCTATCTGGGGATAATAATAAGAGGAAACAAAATTGGAGAATGATCCGGATCAGACCACCTGGCTTAGCAAATCGAAGATGGAGTTTCTTGTAAGGTGACTGTTGATAGCAATGGTGGAGGTAGAGAACAAACCAAGTTCTTGAAACAAATCAGCCTTCAAATATTTGAACAACAAAATCAATCATGACTCAGTTAACTTATAATCATAGTTCCACACTTTGTGGGCCCTTTTCATATGACGATATCGATTAATATTACATACTGCGGGACAATAACCGAATCTTGCTTGCTTTGAAGAACTTGCACATAGCTGGACATGAAGCTCCCTGTGTTAACTTTGTACAATATGATCTGGGTGAGGGTTAAGACGAAGCGCTACAGACGCAAATAAAACTGCGACACAACACACATACTTACTTGCTTAAGTGGCGCTACAGTCCCGAATGGATCTAGGCCTCAGCCAACATGAAGCTTCAATTAGCCCGGTCCTTAACTAAATGCCGCCACAACTGGCGGCTCAGTCGGCTCCTACTCCGAGCCACTGAAATTCAAAGTCTTTCTCTACAGCGTCCGACGTCTGTATGGAATTCGAAGACTTTTCGAGCCGGAGAATTTCAAGTCCTAGCTATCTTACACGTCCAATGAGGAGTTTTTTTTGACTAGGGGTATGTCGCTATAAAGCTTGTATAGTTCGTGGTTGAATTTTCGTCTTTAAAGCCCTTAAACGCAAGCGGGACCGAAGAATTTGCAATTCGCTCTACATTTCCTGGCCATCTTACACGTCCAATGAGGAGTTTTTTTGACTAGGGGCATGTCGCTATAAAGCTTGTATAGTTCGTGGTTGAATTTTAAGAATTTGCAATTCGCTCTACATTTCCTGGCCATGATACACGTCCAATGAGGAGTTTTTTGACCAGGGGTATGTCGCTATAGAGCTTGTATAGTTCGTGGTTGAATTTTAAGAATTTGCAATTCGCTCTACATTTCCTGGCCATCTTACACGTCCAATGAGGAGTTTTTTGACTAGGGGTATTTCGCTATAAAGCTTGTATAGTTCGTGGTTGAATTTTCGTCTTTAAAGCCCTTCAACGCCAGCGGGACCGAAGAATTTGCAATTCGCTCTACATTTCCTGGCCATCTTACACGTCCAATGAGGAGTTTTTTGACCAGGGGTATGTCGCTATAGAGCCCGTAAAGTGTGTGGCTAAACTTTCGTCTCCAAAGCAAGCAAATGGGACCGAAGATTTTTCGATGATTTTTTCCCTCAACACGACCAGGGATTTCTTAATCCAACTTTTATACGGTCCATGCTTCAGCGCCGTACAGACGGAATGAGATGATCAGGATTTTGTATAGGATCTCCTTAGTAGTTCGAGTGAGGGCTTTACTCCTGCATTGCCTTCTAAGCCCGAAGAAACAGACAAGGTAGATAAAGTCACGTACTACCTCAAAGTTATATCTGTCAGTGTTGACGTTTTGTCCAATTCGTTGATTTCTTGTGTCAGAATATACTTTGTTGCACTGATTTATAGCCTCTGATGCTGTCTTGGGAGTTTTTCAAAATCCACTCCAGAATGATGTTTATGAAGTCTGAAAGTACATCGCTTTGCCTAAATCGTTTTTAAGTATCGAATGTGTTGGTATCGAGATCGTTGCCGATACTAATGGACCAGCGAGAATTCTCCATCGCCATCCTTTACAAACGGACGAGTTTGGGCGGTATACCAGCCCTATACATAGCTCTGTATAGTTCATCCCTATAAAATCTGATGTATGAGGCTTCAAAGGCGATGAATAGGTGGTGGGTATCGATTTGGACACACAAAAAATACAAATTTTTGGCGCAAAAGGCTCGTTAGTACCCAGGGTCTAGCTTTCTCACAACCATTCATGTGTGCGTGTGTACTTCTTGCAGGATGGCGGGACCTCCTGTTTTATGACGACTCCGAACTGCGAAATTGAGATAAGCTTGGCAATTGATTCGACTGAGATGATTTGTCAGATCATCAGATCACGAGAGAAGGTCAGTGAAAAATTATTTTAGGTGTTCCTACCGCTGGGAATCGAACCCAGACCTTCTGCGCGGCTGTTCATTGCACTTACCACTGCGCCATTGTGGCCGTCATCGATTTGGACTTATTGGTTTTTTTTTCAAGATTTGTCAAGTTATGTAGTTTTGATCAGATGATACTTTCCAGGCCTAAAACCACACTGAAAAGGGCCGATCAGGTTGTTGGTTCATATATAGCGGCAGATAGGCTTATATGATGTTCAGGAGACACCTTTTTGGTGGATCAGGTAAACGATGCTGATGTTCCATAGTTTCATAAGGAAGGAGTTGGTGTATGTTACTTACTTAATCATCCTCATCGTGTCTGTATAGCTCGTGGCGTTGCAGTGCGCAGATTTAGAAAAAATGTACACTTGTTGTGAAGGCATGGATAAGGATCCTATATACCAAATTTCACTATCCCAGCTCAAACTGTAAGACCCACAAATCTAAGTCCAAGCTGAGGATGAATACTGGGGTCGATGGTGTTCTTTTATCCGTGGTGCATGTTAGTTGGCATGTAATTCCTAACCAGCGTTATAGATGAAAAGGAAAACACCGTCCAAACTTAGTCACCATTTTATTTATTTTTCAAACACTAACATTGTTATTCCGCATCACATCTTTGAAATCACACTTCCACCACCATCTAGATATGTGACAGTCTTGACATCACCGGTCATTGCAATGCACTCGATTTCAACCAAAGCATCCGCTGGCAATCGGGCGACTTGGAAGCAAGAGCGAGCTGGGGAGTCTTTGGTAAAAACTGAAAAACAAAATTTGACAAGGATACAATCTGATGTCCGAATCGTTGAATAGCCTATCCCTTTCCTTTCCTTAAGTTAAATGTACCCAAAAGGTGGACGAAGGGCTCAGTGGCACGATTGCTAACCGAAGCAACACCTAAATGATTTTTCACTGGCCCTCCCCTCGTGATAATCTGACAAATCATCCGAATAGTATCGGTTGTCAAGAAAAGCTTATCTCAAATTCGACATTCGGAGTCGGCATTAAACAGGAGGTCCCGCCATCCTGCTAGAAGTACACACGCACACATGAATGGTTGTAAGAAAGCTCGACCATGTGTACTAACGAGCCTGTTGAGCCAAAAATTTGTATATTTAAAAAGTGCACGTGCCTAAAACTGAATGGGGATGAAATTTAGATATATTCAGATTGTCTTGATATGTTATTCAGACATTTTTTCAAAATTCCGTTTGGCCAAAAACAACGATTCACTTAAAAAGTTGGCGTGGCGTGGGCGGATTTTAAAAATGTTTGCACTTGTTATGCTTTGTGGGACAGAGAGTCTATGTAAAAAATTTCAGCACTTTAGATCAAAATTTAGGGCCCAAAAATCGGTGACTATGCCTTAACGTATACCTATCCAAATTATTTCTCTATGTTACAAACTTATTGTCAAAACTAATGTACCCCTATGGGATAAAGTGTACAAAATAAAACATGAGAACATTTTAGTATCGGGTGTTTTTTTTTAGAGGCATAGAACTTCGAATTGCAATCAAGCACAACAAAATCGTTTTGATGTCCATCCATTTGGCTTTACTAGAGGGATAATTTTATGCGATTAATGTTCAAATACAACTTCGGTCATGTGGCCACCGCGGCTGGTTTGAGTAAAGCTAATTCTAGAGGTCCATGTTTCAACCACTGTTTCGAGCAATTTGGGGCCGTACGTCGGCAAAAACGCCACGAATAATGGCTTCCAAGTCCGCTAACGTTTTTGGTTTGTTGGCGTAGACGAGCGACTTCACATATCCGCAAAGAAAATAATCCGATAGTGTCAAATCACACGATCTTGATGGCCAATTTTTCGAGCATTTGGGGCCGTACGTCGGCAAAAACGCCACGAATAATGGCTTCCAAGTCCGCTAACGTTTTTGGTTTGTTGGCGTAGACGAGCGACTTCACATATCCGCAAAGAAAATAATCCGATAGTGTCAAATCACACGATCTTGATGGCCAATTTTTCGAGCATTTGGGGCCGTACGTCGGCAAAAACGCCACGAATAATGGCTTCCAAGTCCGCTAACGTTTTTGGTTTGTTGGCGTAGACGAGCGACTTCACATATCCGCAAAGAAAATAATCCGATAGTGTCAAATCACACGATCTTGATGGCCAATTTTTCGAGCATTTGGGGCCGTACATCGGCAAAAACGCCACGAATAATGGCTTCCAAGTCCGCTAACGTTTTTGGTTTGTTGGCGTAGACGAGCGACTTCTCATATACCCTAAGCAAACAATCCGATAGTGTCAAATCACACGATCCTGGTGTTCAATTTACAAGTCCATTCCATTCCGCGAATTTATGCGCTCATCGAATGTATCCTTCAATCAATCGATTGTGACGTGCACTGTGTAGCGCCGTCTTATTGGAACCACATCTCATCCACCTTCATGCCATTCAATTCGGGAGCAAAACAGTCGGTTTCCATTAGCGGTAACTGACTCTCCAGCATCATTTCGGAAGAAGTATGGCCCAATGACTCCACCAGCCCATAGAGCACACCAAACAGCCAGTTTTTGTGGATGCAATGGCGTCTCGAGGGTCTCATGTGGATTCTCTTCACTCCAAATGTGGCAATTTTGCTTGTTCACGTAGCCATTCAACCAAAAATGAGCCTCATCACTGAACAAAACAAACTTTTGCAATGAAAATCAGCATCGAGATCAATCGCATTTTCGGCTCATACACCAAAATCACGACGCCTTACATGGTCTCGCGGCCTTAGTTCTTGCACAATCTGGATCTTGCAAGGTCGTAAGCCAAGATCTTCGCGCGAAATCGTCCATAAAGTTGATGGACAAAGCTCCAATTGATGTGCACGGCGGCGAATCTTTTCATTCGGGTCCTCTTCAACACTTTGCTATACAGCGGCAATTGTTTCTTCGGTGCGCCTGCGCACTGTTCGACATCTCTACGGATGCGTATTATACAGAGTTAATGTTGTGCGAAAACGATCCATGGTTAACCAAATTAATTGCTAATAGACGATTATGTTGACAATAAAATGGACGGAGCTTGCGGTAAACTTCATGAACTGAACCCTTATTTTTGAAATTAATTTGCACGATTTTCAAGCGTTCTTCCTTTGGCAACCTGTTCATGATGAAATGTCAATCCAAACTGAACATCAATGACACTAGAGTTGCCCGTCGATTTGACCACAAAATGTCAGTTTTATCTCTTTTCGAAAAACCAACCTCTAAAAAAAAACACCCGTGATATATACGACAATAATCGCCTAATATGTTGAACGGATAGGCATACTATACAGCATTGTGCGATAAAAATAAAAATTATAACCAAACAATAGAAAAGCTGGTATCAGAAGGTCAGGGTCAATTGTTAACTTATCGTCTTACTGCCACCCGATAAGAAGAACTTGTATGCGGTGTACTTACATTTCTTGTAGACCTCATTGACGATTCCGAAATCTTCCAGATCTTTTAAGAAAATTGTGTTCTTGACGATTTTGTCCATTCCAGAATCAGCTGCTTTGAGAATAGCATCCATGTTCTTCAAAGCCATTGCGGTTTGCTCAGCAACACCTTCAGCTAGCTTCATGGTGTCTTTATCACGGCCCAAGCATCCAGACACATACACAGTACGATCGGCAACAACAGCTTGGCTGGTGGTGAGACAGGGGGGTGGCGTTAGTCGAGAGGTGAAAAGCAATTACAATTATAAGCAAACTTACTTATATGGGCCGACAGGCTTCGCGGCATTTGCTGTGCTCACCAATTTTCTGATTAATGTTGGCATTTTGACAGTGAATATGGTCACCGGTTGCCCTGACACACAAATGTTAACTGATCGTGAAGTTTGAGCAAGTTCTGGCAAGTGAGGTTAGTCTTATCAGTGACATTAGGGTTGCAAAAGTCGATAAAATTGTACTGTTTTCGATAAAAGCAACCTTGCTTTCAGTACACAAATACCTTTTATAAAATTCGATAAAATTTGCGCATCAGATATTAAAATGTTAATATCTGTTTCAGTTTATTACTATTTCACTGAACGTACCCATTTTTTGTCTGTTCACAATCGCTTTTTTTTTTCTATATTTGCTCCATTTTCTTACGCCTGTAAACAGTTAGCTGCTTGATGGTTGTTTTTTTAATTTTTCTTGTCAAAGTTATTATAAAAGGTGGCGCAAAAGTAATCCTTCTATCAGAAAATGCTATAAATTTTGCGATTGGCCCCTAATGTCAGTTCTGTTTTGACATTTGTGTAGAAAACACATGCGAAATACACGTTAATAAACAATGTTACGTTACACTGCTCCAGAACGCGAAATATTGGTGACTATTTATTTGAGCAATAATCGGTCGGTGACTTTGGCACCACGTGAATTTCGTTGCAGATTTCCTAGCCGTCCAACGCCTACTGGTGAAACACTGCGACGTTTAGCCGCTCGCCTCGAAGAGACTAGCACAACACGAGATGCTGCCAGGCGTGGCAGACCCCGGAGTAGCCGTTCTGCAGAGAATATTGCTGCTGTAGCCGAAGATGTCATGGAAGCGCCGCCGTCGACATCGACCAGACGACGTGCCACGCAAATGGGTATCAGTCGACGGTCTTTACAGCGAATTTTGGTACAAGTTTTGAAGATGTTTCCGTACAAAGTCCAGACGGTGTATCAGCTGTTAGCTGCTGACCGCCAATCGCGTCTAACATACGCTCAAGCCATCCTTAATCACCACCAAGAGGAAGATGATTTTTCATCAAAAATAATCACATGAGTGATGAGGCCCATTTCCATCTTAGCGGGTACGTAAATAAGCAAAAGTTACGCTCAAAGTCACTGGAGGAGTCATCGGACCTTTTTTCTTCGAAGACGTCGCGGGCCAAACGGTTACTGTGAATGGTGAGCGCTACAGAGCAATGATCAACGAGTTCTTTTTGCCGCACTTGATGAATTGGGATTGGAAAACATGTGGTTCCAACAGGACGGTGCAACGGAACACACTGCACGTGCCACAACCGATATGCTGAAGGATGCATTTCCCGGACGCCTAATCTCCCGTTTTGGCGATTTGCACTGGCCAGCAAGATCGCCTGATTTGACCGCTCCAGACTTCTTTTTGTGGGGCTTTTTGAAGTCGCGGGTTCATGTCAACAAGCCTCAGACTCTTGCAGCTCTTAAAGACAATATCCGTTAAGAATGTGAGGACCTATCGCCGGATGTTTTGGCCAAAGTGATGGAAAATGCCATAAAAAGGGCTCAAATGACAATCAACTGTGGCGGCGGCCATTTACATGACATCATATTCTCGACTTGATGTAAAAAAATTTAAAGGACCAAATAAAAATAATCCACAAGAAGAATCAAAGTTTTTCTTCTTTTTTTTTAAATTACAGCCAAAAAACATCGGAAGGTTATTTTTGCGCCACCTTGTATTTCACTGAACGTACCCATTTTGTTTTCTGTTCACAATCAGTTTTTTTTCTATATTTGCTCCATTTTGTGACGCCTGTAAACAATCAACTGCTTGATGGTCCTTTTTTTAATGTTTCTTGTCAAAGTTATTATATTATTCGGGGCTTAGATTTGCTAGTATTAGAATTATTACTTCCTTAATGGTGTTAGTATTATGAGTGTATGTTCAACATTCAAGTATTGCTGGCTTTTTCTGGCATGAAATTCTTTGGCTTTACAATATTAATGCCATACCGTGTCACACATCAAACTCACATTCATCGCAGTGGATGACCTACTCTTTGGCAAAATTCTTCCAACATCGAGTTCGCAAGTAAGAGCTCCTGTTAAATGGTTAATTTTATTAATTCTTAATCTAAACGTCTCATCATTAATTCGGGAGCTATCATTAAGGCGCTAACATGTCTGAAATTCAATTACTCACCAGTGCTGACAGTTTATGGAAAATTTCCCTTTTTGAGAGAATATTTGACTTCCAAAACAGCTAAATGGGAAAAAGGGAAACTTGCTTGCATTTAGAGCAAAGCAGAAGGGAATTATTATTCACCCGAACATTTATTTTATACTCCTGAATTCGTCATTCACTGAAAGTCGCATTTAAGTTTTGAAATTTCCTCCAAATTTTCCTACTCAAGATTTTTGCTACTGCAGTGTGCAAAGCCAAATTCGAAGAATCCGGTTGAGTGCATTTTAAGTTTAGATACTATATTTGCTGGACAGAACTATGACAATGTCATTCCGGAACTAAATCTTACTTACTAACTTAACTGGTGCTACGGTCCGGAATGAACGTGGGCCTCTACCAACATGACTCTCCAATTAGCCCGGTCCTTAGCTAACTGCCTCCAGTTGCGCACTACAAGTTGGTTGAGGTCGGTTTCTACTTGTGCGCGCCACTTAAGGCGAGGTCTTCCTCTTCTGCGTCCGACGTCTGGCTGGGAATCGAAGACTCTGCGAGCCGGAGTATAGGTGTCCATTCGTTCTAGATGTCCTAGCGATCTTAAACGTCAAATGCGGAGTTTTTTTTTACCAGGAGCATGTCGCTGTACACCTTGTATAGTTCTTGGTTGAATCTTCGTCTCCATAGCCCGTCAACGCAAACGGGACCAAAGAATTTTCCTCTCAAATCGACCAAGGATTTCTTCATCCGCTTTTGAGACGGTCCATGCTTCAGCGCCGTAGAGCAGGACTGGGATGATCAGGGTCTTATATAAGATCTCCTTAGTAGTTCGAGTGAGGGCTTTACTACTGAATTGCCTTCTTAGCCCGAAGAAGCAGCGGTTGGCATGAGTAATTCTTCGTTTGATTTCTGACGAGATGTTGTTGTCAGAGTTAATAGTTGAGCCGAGATAGACAAAGTCTCATGTTACCTCAAAGTTATATCTGTCAATGGTGACGTTCTGTCCAATTCGTCGATGTTGTGTGTCCTTTCGTGTTGACAGCATATACTTCGTCTTGCCCTCATTTACTGCTAAACCAATTTTTGCTGCTTCCTTCTCTATACTAGCAAACGTGGCTATGACATCACGTTGGGTTCTACCAATGACGTCGATATCGTCGACGTATGCTAGCAGTTGTACAGATTTTTGGAAAATTGAGCCTCTGTTGTTGGCTCATGAGTTTTCCACAATCATCTCAAGAATCAGATTCAAGAAGTCACATGACAGTGCATCGCCATCCCTAAATCATTTTTTGGTACCGAATGTGTCGGTGAGATCGTTTCCGACCCTGATGGAGCAGCGAGAATTCTCCGTCGTCATCCTACACAAACGGACGAATTTGGGCGGTATACCAAAACTAGACATGGCTCTGTATAGTTCGTCTCTATAATTGCTGTCGTATCGGCTTTGAATTCGATGAAAAGGTGGTGGGTATCGATTTATACCTCTTTGGTTTTTTCCTGGATCTGCCGAAGTGTTAAAATTTTATCGGTTGTGGACTTCCCTGGCCTAAAAGCACACTGAAATGGGATCTTGTAAGCGATGTTCAGGAGGCTTATGCCTCTGTAGTTGGCGCAGTTCAGAGGGTCTTCTTTTTTGTGGATCGGGCAGACGATGCTTTGGTTCTATTCTTCAGGCCAGATTTGGCTTATGACTTGGTGGATTTTACCCACCAAATCATCTCCGCCGGCTCAGTGGGGAAGGCCGTCAAATCCGGCAGCTTTATTAAACATGAGTTTAGATATTGCTTTCCTCACTTCACTCAGTTCGGGTGGTTGACAGTTTTCGCTGTCGAAAATCTGTCGAATTTCCTCACGAAACCAGGGTTTTTTTTTGCTGGTAGGCTCGAGAAACTTATCATATCATTCTTAGCTGATCTAATGGCTTGTTGGCACCGTCTGAATTCTTCTGCGACATTCGTTGCTGGTGGTATGGTGTTAATCGAGAGTATAAGAGATACGCGTTGCACGAAGGTCTTGGCAATCTCTTGCGATTGCAGTCTTCCGACATTAAATATTTTCACAGTATTTCTGGATTGTTATAGCGTGGTGGATATCCTTGGCTGCAACAAGGTAGTGATCCGAGTCGATGTCAGACCCTCGGAATGTTCGGACCTCCAAAATACTGGATACCTGCCTCTTGTCTACCGCAATGTGATGAATTTGGTTGACCGTTCGTTGATTTGAAGACCGCCATGTCCCCTTATGGATATTGAGGTGAGGAAACCGTGTGCTGGCAATAGTGGCATTTCGTTCTGTACCGAAGTCAATTACCCTAAGTCCGTTACCAGACGTGTTGTCGTATAGGCTATGTTTTCCGACAATAGAGCTAAAGATGTCTTCCCTTCCTACCGTATCGTTTAAATTTCCCAGCACGATTTTAACATCGCACTTCGTTAGTCGCTCATAGGCTTTGTCAAGGAGCTCATAGAAGCAATCCTTAGCTATATCATCTTTTTCATCCTTTGGGGCTCGAGCACATTTAAGGCTTACATTGGCGAATTTGAGCTGATGCGGATTGATACGAAGCGCTCGCTAACGTCTTGGAAACATACTACTTCTTGCCTAAGTCTAGCTTTTATAACAAATCCGCATCCGAATAGTCGCTGTTTCCGCTCACTACAACACCGTCCGTAGCAGATATCAAACTTTTTCATCCTCTTTTTGCCCGGCCCATCCCATCGTATTTCCTGGATGGCAGTAATGTCTGCTATGAAGCAGCTTAGGGCTTCCTGTTTAATGTTCTCACATGCCACGTACAGATACGAACGTCATTTTCCTTTTTTGGTCGTCAACAATAAAATCAGTCCTTTATCAGTCCATGGTTGCTACGTAAGGTATGATTTGTTTCATGGTTGGGTAGTTAACCCAAAGCAGAACCCCAACCGAAATCCATGTGGTATTACAACGCAGATAGACATTCTTCCATGTTCATTCTTCGGGTCGTATTTAGAGTATTCAGCGTGTAGCTAGATTGATAACATTCTCGATATGAACTCTTTGATGAACGTAACGGAATGTGTAAAATTTTTTAGCAGTTTTTCTTCACTTTTATAAATAAATTTGTAGACCGCTTTTCCTTCATTCTTCTTACAGGAGCACCTTATATGTCTGAACTCCCACCCTATTAACAAACGTCTTAAGCTAAAATCAATAAAACCGAAAACGCCTTTTATCTGCAATTCTCCTGGCTTACCTCTACAGAATGGAGTGAAAAATCACCGATCTAAATAAAGCCCTCCAAATAAAGTGTCGGACATTTATTACGCTCAAATTGAATGATTTCCGCAAATTACACCTCAGTTACTCCACGTAAAAACATCGTCTAACTCTTTTATGGTGGCATAGGCTGCCATTTCCATCCGCCCCTTTCATTATCCACGCCCGGCCAACCACAACTTTTTTTCTTTTTTTTTCATCTACGTTGAGCTGAATTGAAGGCTTTCATTCCTTTGCCATGCTTCAACTGTTCCAGTAACAACTGTCATAATTCGCCATGAACCTAGGTGCACACGCTACAAATATATGCTAATAAATCAGTTGTTATAACCGTTATTATACCCTTGCACATATGTACATTATACACTCCAACCTAGAAAGAGGGATATTCGAGGTGGCACCAACCAACAGGTTCCCGTTCCATGTGTTTAACAAAAAAAAAAACCGCCAATTGGCCGGCTATTACCTGAATCTATTGATCGAGAGCAGGCGAAATCAAAGCCACAACATGCCGGCCAATGAGTAATGATTTGACAGCTATGCAAATGACACTCTCTGGTGGAGGCGCACATCGGGTATCTTAAGTGCACCTCAGCAAAGTATCGCAACACGAATCGAATCAAATCGCTGATTGAATTAAACTCTGAACGATTCCACTCTGCAGTGAGGGGCACTGTTCAGAGCTTGCCACACACAAAAAAAAAACAAAAAAAAAACGTGCGCATCAAGCGACGTGTTTTCGCTCCATCTACACATGACTTATGACGGAGAAGCAGCGATCATCTTTCAAAGCGCAGATGATGCCGATGCGAGAAGAATACAAATCGTGCCACCTTTTGACGAGCTCGGTTCGGTCTCGTTCTTCGACAGTAGTAGCAGGGTCTGGATAATAACCATATCATCACCAGGTGCTATAAAAATGCAGATCGATTAATTTCGTCAGTTTATCGCAATTGCGCATAAATCATCTGCGATAAATCGGTCGGTGGCGCTCGGCAGCGGCAGGGGCAGAAACGCTTGTTTGATGGTAGTCGTGGTGGCGACACGCAAAACAAGCACTTTGTGGCACGAATTTGACGTTCGTGTTTATGGGAGGCTAATGCAATTCTCACCTTGTGTGTATGTTGTTGGCAATTTAACGTGCGGAAAAGCTTGTGCGGGTAAGTGGTAGGCTATGCCGAAGCTAATCGCCTCCCTCTACACTCCCAAGTTCGAGGGACAGCATGGTGGTTAGGATTCCAAATGGTATTGTGTTTGGGTTGGGTATATAATTTGACGGGAAGGAAGTGTACTGTTTGGCGTAGCGGAAATTATACTCATTGACCGCTGATTTACCGCAGGCAATGGAAGTTACGTAGAGCGTAGGCTCGTAACATGAACCCTTATCGGGTGTAGAATTTGTTCTGACCTTTGTCGCGGTGTTGGTAAGTTTGTTGCATAAGTTTTGGCGTGGAGAAGGAATTGATTTCTGTTGTTGGGCGGCTTAACAGGAAATTTATGCGGTAATAGGTTAGGGGGTATGTTCTTGTCGCACGAGGGTGCTTAGTTGTTAATTGTGTGCCCTTTGTAGTTTCCAAATCAATTAGTATTGCACGGTCAAGTTCATGTATGGTGCGTAAGGGGAACACGAAGGTTGTTTGTATAATTTATGGTAAATCTCGATTGCAAGGTCAAAAAAGGTCTAAAACAGCCATACAAACCCTCAAAGTGTTCTTCTGTACTTTAGTGTTCTTGTGCACTGTCAACGAGGTAGGCAATTGCGGTCTGGGAAATCAGCTCATGGATGCTAATTTGCTACTCAATAGTTACATATCACGTTAATAGCTCCAGAGGTCCCTGCTTTCAATAGTGGAGTGAGCACAATTTATGCAAACCAAGTATGAAGTGCAGGAAGTTCAACCAGCCGTGAAAGAGATCTGAACGAGCTCTTGCAAGCTTGGTTTGGCAGAAAGTCTTACTAGCCCAGTTCTCTGCTTGTAGGTGCAATAAATTACCACCAAAAAAAAAGTGGGAGGATAACCTGGTCAGTACTGGAAGTGAGTACATTGAACAGAAGAGGTGCAGCCGAACAACTAGCGAAAGGTCTAAGCGGCTAAAAACAGACATTACTGCTATTCAGGAAATAAAATGGGATGGGGCAGGACAAAGGAGGATGCACTAGTTTGATATTTAGTACGGTACGTGGTATACTTGCTTACTTACTTAAGTGGTACTACAGTCCGGAATGAAACTGGGCCTCAACCAACATGCCCCTTCAATTAGCCCGGTCCTTAGCTGGCTGCCTCCATCGAAGACTCTGTGAGCCGGAGTATTGGTGTCCATTCGTTCTACATATCCTAGCCATCTTAAACGTCCAATGCGGAGTTTTTTTTACCAGGGGCTTGTCGCTGTACAGCTCGTATAGTTCTTGGTTGAATCTTCGTCTCCATAGCCGGTCAACGCAAACGGGACCGAAGCCCGAAGAAACAGCGGTTGGCAAGAGTAATTCTTCGTTTGATTTCTGACGAGATGTTGTTGTCAGAGTTAATAGCGGAGCCAAGATAGACAGAGTCCCGTACTACCTCGTAGTTGTATCTGTCAATGGTGACTTTCTGTCCAATTCATCGATGTTGTGTGTCCTTTCGTGTTGACAGCATATACTTCGTCATGCCCTTATTTACTGCTTAACCCATTTTTGTCGCTTCCATCTTTACTAGCAAACGTGACTATGACATCACGTTGGGTCCTACCAATGATGCCAATATCGTCGGCGTATGCTAGTAGTTGTACCGATTTTTGGAAAACTGTGCCGCTGGTGTTGGCTCATGAGTTTTGCACAATACTCTCAAGAATCAGATTGAAGAAGTCACATGACAGTGCATCGCCTTGCCTAAATCCTTTTTTGGTATCGAATGTGTCGGTGAGGTCGATTCCGACCCTGATGGAGCAGCTAGAATTCTCCATCGTCATCTTATACAAACGGGCGAGTTTGGGCGATATACCAAAACAAGACATGGCTCGGTATTGTTCGTCTCTATAAATGCTGTCGTATGCTGCTTTGAAATCGATGAATAGGTGGTGGGTATCGATTTGGACATCTTGGGTTTTTCCAGGATCTGCCGAAGTGTGAAAAAATGGTCGGTTGTGGACTTTCATGTCCTAAAACCACACTGATAAGCGCCGATGAGTTTGTTGGTGAACGGTTTCAGGCGTTTCAGAAATATTACGGCAGACAAGATCTTTTAGGCGATGTTGAGGAGACTTATGCATCTGTAGCTGGCACGGTTCCTTTTTTTGGATCGCGCAAACGATGCTGAGGTTCCATTCTTCAGACATACTTTCTTCCCACTAGATTTGGCTTATTAGTTGGTGGATGTTACATACCAAGTAATCTCCACCGGCTTTATAAAGCTTGACAGAAAGGCCATCATTTCCCGCAGCCTATTTAAGTTTACGTTTGGATATTACGATCCTCACTTCACTCAGGTTGGGTGGTTGACAGTTTTCGCTGTCGTTGCCACTATTGAAAGATTCGTTCTGCCTGACAGCGAAATTTTGTTCGTCATCGCCGTTTAACGGTCTGCAGAAGTGGTTCTTCCATATCCTCAGCATCGCCTATGTCTCAACTACGATATTTCTTTGTTCGTCTCGACAGGATTATGTTCGAGCCTTGTATCCTTGGCTTTGACGTTTTACACTTTAATAAAACTTATGAACATCGTTCCTGAAGTGGCACATCCCTATATCCTCGATCAAGCGCTTTTCTTGCTCTCTTTTCTTCTTTCTGAAAAGCCGGTGTTCTTCTCTTCTTCTCTGCATATAGAGCTCAACGGCCGTGAGTACCACGGTCCGTGGTATAGTGTGCAGAATTCGGATTTTATATAAGTGCCAGACTTAGACGAGAAGTCCTATACAAATACAAGAAAAATAAAAATTTTTTGCGCAACAAATCATATTCCGAGCCAAGAAGTCCTATGCTTTGAGGAAATTGGCGAATGCATTGTCTTCCCCAGGCAGCTTTGCAGTCGTTAAGAAGTGGAAGTTAACAGGCTTTTCAGAAAGAAAAAAAGGAGCAAAAAAGCTTGCAATCCAAAACATGAACTGGTCCCACTCTAGAAAAAAAAGTTTGTAAGATTTCTTCTTCTTCATCTTTTGTTCCGGCAGCTGCTACAACCCTTTAACTCCTTCTGGAGCATAGGACGACAACCAGGTCCTTCCATCTCTCTCTATTTGTAGCTTGATACCTAAGCTGTGTCCACAATCGTGGGCTTTTCGGATTGAGCTTCCGTCAGAACAGTTGAGCTCCATGCTGTTATTGGCCTACCAACTCGTCTTACAACTTGAGGGTTCCATTGATAGCAATGATTCCCTATGCTTTCACCTGGTTTCCTCAGTGTGTGGTCAATCCAGCGTCATGTTCTCAGCTCGATGTGAACATCAACTTTTGTTTGTCCAGTCCTAATCCAGAATTCATTGTTGGAAATGACTTGTGGCCACCGGTTGTTTAGGATGTAACGCAGGCTACGATTAACAAAAGCATGTAACCTGCTCGAGCTATTGGCGGAGCAGTTACGCGTTTCAAAACAATTTTAGCTGAGTGCGAAGCAATATTTTACTTTAGTTTCACACTGGACAAGTGATCATGAATGCACTACGAGCTTTGTTCAGTCTATTTCCGACATCCGCAAGTTGTGGCCTCGGCGTAAGCCTGAGCAAAACGGAATTGGTGCTATTCACCACCAAAACCAAAATACACGACTTCACCCTCCCCCCACTTAATGACCAACCATTCTAGGTATTTGGGTATCATGCTTGACCCAAAACTTAACTGGAAACACAACATCGAACATAGAGTAAGGAAGGCGTCTGTGACCTTCTGTGCTTGCAACAAAACCTTTGGAAAAAGTGAAGATTTCAACCATAGATGACCTTGCGGATGTACACAGCAGTGGGACGTCCAATTCTCACATACGATACGGATCACTAGTATGGTGGCCCGCATTGAGTAAAGGCTACAACCTAACAAATCTAAAAAGCTGCAAAAAAAAACAGTATAGGCACTACGGGCGCACTGAGGTCGGCACCAACGGATGCCCTTACTGTGAGATTGCATATCTTGCCCCTTGACCTAGACCTTAAAGATACCACTTTATGCTTTTCAGGATGCTGTAATGCAAAGCCGTATGGCCACAGTAATATCCTGGACTCGTTACCAAACGGCAGGCTCACGTTTTCAACGAACTACACAACACCTATACTAAGCTTCAAGAATGGTTTCCACCTAGAATTTCCTACCAGAGCTTAGTGGAAGAGAAACGAAGTAGTAAGAGGTTTCGTTACGGTTGTCTACACCGACGGATCTAAGATGAGCTGTGGTGTAGGGTCCGGAGTCTACTCGGAATTACGGAAAATATCAGTTTCATGTCGGCTACCGGATTTTGCCAGCGTATTGTACGCTACTGGGGCGTGATACTACGGAATAGCAAAATATTGCTATTCTCATAGATAGCCAAGCGGACATAAAGGCCATCAACTCGGCTACTATATCATCCAAACTGGTACAGGAATGCCGGAACGAACTTGCTCTGTGTTCCAGGGCATAGTGGCATTGAAGGAAACGAGCCTGCAGACGACCTGGCCAGGCAAGGCTAGCTCTTCACGGCTCACTTTCGGCAGAGGTCCGTATCCCTTTAGGCCCGATTAAGGGACAAATATACTTAATTTTCCTGAAGATAACCGACTGGAGAAGGCTAACAAATTGCATCATATCGAGGAAGAAAAGTCTTCCTACGACAAAAACAGAACAATCGACCCACTGAATATAACCCGCACAGATATCGCAAGAATTCCTGCGCTAGTCACGGGACACTGGCCGATTGGAGAAGATGTGGCCAAACAAGGGATCCAATACAACGCCAAATACAGCAGTTGCGGTAACACCAATGAAAGAGGAACCCTCTCCCATTTTATCTGCTAATGTCCGGCACCAGCAAGAGTTTCAGACCAACCCATCTCTGACAACCTTAGCGACATCTCGTGTAGTAAAAGGTTTCAAGATCTTATCCGTTTTCTAAGCCTCAAGAGCTGGATCTAGATACCGCCTGTATCACATCCTCATTAATCACCATAATAAAGGTCACACGAGTCGTAGTAACAAAAAGGCACATAAGTGCTCCTTGGGCTCATGCTGATCAGCAACTTATACCTTCCTTTCCAGTATGCCTGAAGAATGGAACCTCAGCATCGTTTGCCCGAACCACAAAAAAAAAGAGACCATCACAGCTGCGCCAGCTACAATGACCTCACGACACATTCGATAGCAACAAAGGTTTATTCAAGGATTCCAGAGAGGGTTGTGCAAAAATCCCGAGCCAACACCAGATGCACAATTTTCCAAAATTGGGGCAACTACTAGTGTACGCCGACGATATTGAAATCATTGGTATGACCCAACGTGATGTCATAGCCACGTTTGCTAGAATAGAGAAGAAAGCGGCAAAAATGGGTTCAGCAGTAAATGAGAGCAAGACGAAGTATATGCTGTCAACACGAAAGGACACCCAACATCGACGATTTGGACAGAAGGTCACCATTGACAGATATAACTTTGAGGTAACATGAGACTTTATCTATCTCGGCTCCGCTATTAACTCTGACAACAACATCTCGTGAGAAATTAAACGATGAATTACTCTTGCCAAACGCTGTTTCTTCCTCCAAAGAAAGCGATTCAGTAGTAAAGCCCTTACTCGAACTACTAAGGAGATCCTATATAACTGACTGGATGATCAGTCCTGTTCTATGGCGCTGAAGCATGGACCGTCTCAAAAGCGGAAAATTCTTCGAAAAATCTTCGTTCCCGTTTTCCGTTGATGGGCTATGGAGACGAAGATTCAATCAAGAACTATACGAGCTGTACAGCGACATGCCCCTGGTAAAAAAAAAACTCCGCATTGGACGTTTAAGATGGCTAGGACATGTAGAACGAATGGACACCAATACTCCGGCTCGCAGAGTCTTCGATTCCCAGCCAGACGTCAGACGCAGTAGGGGAAGACCTCGCCTTAAGTTGCATGCACAAGTACAAACCGACCTGAACTAACTTGGAGTCCACAACCGAAGGCAGTTAGGTAAGGACCGGGCTAATTGGAGAGGCATGTTAATTGAGGCCCAGGTGAGGCCACTTAAGTGAGTAAGTACGTCTTCGTCACACCCAGACCACATCCCGTTGGATGTTTTTCAGGTGGATAGTGATTTCACCGGTTTTTCGAAATATTCAATGTTTTCTGTCCCACCCGTGATTTGAGGTCACATAGTGGTGGTGTGACAGACTGGTCTGCATGATCAATGCTGGAAGCAGATCCTTTTCTCGTCAGTTCATCAACTTAGAATAAATAGCTAAGCTTCGTCAGACATGTAAAGGGGTTTTCAATAAGAGCGCTACAAAAGCGGTTTTGGATATCAATGAAATTCTTTATTCCTGTTAAAGTACGTCCGATGCCATTATGTATGGAACTGGATTTCTTTTGCATGGCCGTCACGCGCACGCTTGCAGAAGTCAAGACGCTGAATCCGATTTTCGACGGTTTTCAAGCATAAATCGGCCGATACTTCTGCAATTTCACGTTCGATATTCGTACGAAGTTCATCAATCGTCGCTGGCTTGTTGGCATAGACCATAGACTTGATGTAGCCCCTCAGAAAATAGTCTAACGGCGTCAAATCGCACGACCGAAGCGGCCATGCGACTGGACCATTTCGTGAGATAACACGTTCTCCAAACTTGGTTTCCAATAAATTGATTGTGGCATTCGCTGTGTGGCTTGTTGCGCCGTCCTGTTGGACCCACATGTCCTCCAAGTCAATATCATCCAATTGGGTTCCAAAAATATTCGGTTATCATTGAACGGTAGCGATTCCAATTTACAGTAACGAGCCGGTCTTGATCATCACGGAAGAAGTACGGCCCAATGACGCCGGCGGCCCATAAGCCACACCAAACCGTAATTTTTTCGGGATGCCATGATGACTCATGGAGTACGTGTGGATTGCTGCCTGACCAACACCGCATATTTTGTTTATTGACGAAGCCATTCAGAGGGATGAGCCTCATCGCTGAAGATGATTTTTCGATGAAAATCCGAATCATTTTCAAGTTGTTGCTCAGCCCAACATCACGAACATACGACGCTTCTGGTGGTCAAGCGGCTTCAGTTCTTGCGTCAATTTAATCTTGTAAGGATGTAGGCCAAGATTTTTTCGCAAAATTCCCCACAACGACATCACAGAGATGCCAAACGCTTGAGAACGACGTGTGAGAGACACATTTGGGCTTTCTTCAACTGAAGCCTTAGCGGCAACAATATTCTCGACACTACGGGCACTTCTTTGTCTCACTGGCACGGGAACGCTCTGTACTGTGCCTGTGGATTCAAATTTGCCCACTAGATGCTCAATTGTTGATCTGCCAGGACGATTATGACGACCATAAATTGGACGTAGCGCTCTTAACGTTGAGGCCACTGACTCCGAATTTCGGTTGTAAATTTTAATAATTTCGACTCGTTGTTGCATCGTATATCTTTCCATCATGAAATGGCAAACCTTACTGAAGAGAAATGTCAAAAGGGCGGCAAGAAATATGGCGTCGTTTGCTGTCCCTGTCGCTCAACTTTTGTAGCGTCCCTGTTGAAAAACCCAGATATATGCTGCTCTAGGGACCCCTATATAACGGGGCCAAGCCAACATAAACAGAAAAGAAAATTTTCTGGTAAAACTCATTCGTGGTAACACGGCAAGTGTTCGTCGCAGCACGGCAAGAGTGATGAGACAATTGATGGCGATCAATAGCCTCATCTTTGTGGCTTCTACCTCAAGGAGGATTATTTTAAGAGCGCTGCGCGCTTAAGCGGCTCCATTCCGTTAGAAGTTTTCCTATTTTTTGGATAGTCGAGGGTGAGGGATTGGTGGTTTTGCTAATCTGCCAGGTCTACCGATAAACATTGAATATGCGGCTCCTAATACGACCGAGACATCATCGCTTAAGACTGAGGATAGCGCCTGCGTTTCAGCAGGAGTGTGTCCGATTGTGATCGTTGGAGTAGGTTGCAACAGGAGAACTTGCTGTCTTTTAAGTCAACTATCTCAGTGGCGCAATATTTAGTGCGGTCAACTTCCGCGCAGGTCTGAGTTCGATTCCCATCTAGAGGGTGATCTATTTCGAGGTTCCCTACTTTTTTAAAGAAAAAAACACAGAAAATTCAAATTGAATGGAGAACGTTTATTATCATTTGAAAGAACATTCTTTGGCATTTATTTTTTGAAGATTATGTCTATCAAATGTTGGCCGTTGCTACGTCGCAGATGGTCCATCCGTTGAGTCCAATTTTCGATCACTCGTTCGAGCATTTCGACTGGTAACTGGCGAATGACACGCGTGATGTTTTCCTCCAAGGCCTGAATCGAAGCGGGTTTGTCGGCATAAGCTTTTGACTTTACATATCCCCACAGGAAAAAGTCTAACGGTGTGATATCACACGATCTTGGTGGCCAATCGACCGGCCCAAAACGTGAAATTATGTGCTCACCGAAATGTTCTCTCATTAAGTCCATTGATTGATGCGTTGTGTGGAAAGTGGCGCCGTCTTGCTGTAACCAAATGTCGCCGAGATCACGAGCTTCAATTTCAGGCATCAAATAGTCGGTTATCATGGCACTATAACGGTCGCCATTGACGGTTACGTTCGCACCGGCATAATTTTTAAAGAAATATGGACCGATGATTCCACCGGCCCACAAACCACACCAAACCGTTGTTTTTTCTGGATGAAGTGGCAGTTCTTCAATCTCTTCAGGTTGCTCTTCGTCCCAAATGCAGCAATTTTGTTTGTTTACATACCCATTGAGCCAGAAATGGGCCTCATCACTAAACAAAATTTGCCTCGAAAACGTCGGATCTTCTTGGAACTTTTCAAGAGCCCATAGAGCGAAGCGATGTCGCTTGGGAAGGTCGAGCGGCTTCAGTTATTGCACAAGCTGTATTTTGTACGCTTTCAATTTAAGATCTTGACGTAAAATGCTCCAAGTCGTTCCATACGTCAGTCCGAGTTGCTGCGAACGGCGCCGAATCGACTCTCTACAGTCTTCGTGTACACTCTCAGCTACGGCCGCTATATTTTCTTCACAGCGTGCTGGACGTGGTCTATTCGGTCGAATATTATCCAGTAATGAATGCTGGGTCTCAAAGTGGGTGATGGTGTTGCGAATAGTATGCTCAGTAGGCCGATTATGTTGACCATAAGTTGAGCGAAGTGCACGAAACACATTCCTCAGAGAACGTGAATTTTCATAATAAAGTTGAACAATTTGTAAACGTTGTTCACGCGTAAGTCTTTCCATTATGAAATGCCAAACAATACTAAACAAAAATAACATGACAGCATGACACGACTCACACGTGATCTGTCAAAAAAGGCTATTGAAAAAAGTATCTCTACTTGGATCACCCGTTACTTAAATAATTTTTTACTTGCCCTCTCCTCGTAAAGATCTGACAAATCTTTCGGTTAGTATCAGTGTTCAAGAAAAGCTTATCTCAACTTAGTCGTTTTGAGTCGGCATAAAACAGGAGCAAAACTAGGCCCTATGTACTAACGAGCTTGTTGCGCCCACAAATTGCTTGTTGTTGTATCTACAACTAAATTTAGAAAAAAAACCGTTTTGTTCGTTATTGGAAACTGCCCATTGGTGTAGGAAAACCCTTAATCTTTAGTTCATTACTATTTATTCTGCCTGGCTTGTAGTATTGGTTAATAGTCCTGAAATGGCCTCTCCATGTTCATTTCTACATGGTATGGCTTTTCTTAATATACTCGATTTTTTTTTCAGATCTTCCTGTCCATTTCCTGTAGCGCTTTTCATCAGCTCTCACAGCTCCTCTTCACATCTCCGCGCAAACATTTCATCTTCCCGAAGGTCCATTGACTACTCACACGAAGCAATTAAGACTCGAATTTCAGAGTCTCGTCCTTACACTCAACACATGTAACATCACTTCCGAGTTTATGATCAAAAACGAGTGTCACACGCAACGCAACCATCATTACCCGCAGTATATCTCCTTATTTAACTCGTAACATGATGTATCACAGCATGAGATCAAAGATTAACTGCTAAATTCCTGCTCATTGAGCACTGATTCCCTGGGATGTCACCACCACCCATGACACCGCAACAGCACATTAAATACAGAAAAACAAATCAACAGAGGATCCTCGCAAGGTAAACAATTGTGCCAAGTACACGCAAAAGGTAGGTCCCCCATGTGGAATCTCCTCGTTAAAAGCGAAACTCGCAAGGCCATCTTGCCGTCGCCATCTTTGAATTCAACTCTGCGCAGCATACGCATGCATTGCATTGCATCATAACTCAGCGCAATAATTGAGAATTTCACTTTCCATCGGATAGAGGAAGACGACCCCAGGGGAAGGACATCCCGCCACGCCTGCAGCGCCCATATATCATGTGCGAGCAATGAAATCTGCAATCAAAGGGCCTTTAGGACGATAAACCATCGATGATGATCTTCACCCGCAACTAATTAATTTCGACATGGGTCTGCGAGTATTGTGCGCTGCACATGTTCCAACTTACCTGTGGCTGTGTTTCAACTTAAGCGTCACAACGTTTCACGACAACGACCACGACCACGACGACGACCGCGACGTGGGTGAAAGTTCCTCTTGTCAGAAATAAGAAAACCCTCCCCTCACTGCGCCAGAGGCACCGGTAAATAATTATCCCTTTCACAGGCAAATTAATAATAATTTCTGCGCTTTGTGTCAAAATCGAATTGAGTACACACAGATACTCGCCGCGTCCGTGTGCCGCTTGGTGATTATACAATTTAGGCATCTCAACAATCATAATTGTTATTAATTCGCTTGTAGGCGCAGGGTCTGTACCGCGGACTCCCTCTTCTCAGGTGGATTCCGCTAAGCTTAACACCTGACAATTACAAATTATCATTGATTGTGTGTGTCATATGGAGTGTGATACTCCTTTTGAGTCCCTTATGGCGATATCCCAGTGAATATATGCCGCTGGGATTGTGCAACTTTTTCGTAGCTTTTTAGTTGTTGTTGCAGTTGGAGGTGCGTGTCTTGTTGTTTGCTGGTCAGTGATATCGGCAATATTTATGCAAATATAATTTAATGATGCAATATTGCAGTTTTGTTCGGTGTGTCTATACAAAATGAAAGGAAAAGTTATGGCGGGTAATTAGTTAACAATATGGTGGAAATCAATCATACGTGAGATGATATATGACGGTAGGAGTGTGTGTCCAGTGCGGGGTCGGGTTAATGTGTCACTCAAAGTGAATGGAAGGGACTTTTTTTTTTCTTCTTTCAAAATCATGGGTGGTAAGGTATTTGTATTTTGAAAAAAGAAAATCGAAACAATAAGGTCTGTGATACTAGTGTTAGTATCTCCTGTGGGAAGACATATTCAGTTTTGTCGAGCTCATGTCAGGAGGGCAGTTTCCAGTAGACTACTACATACTTACTTGAGTGGCACTACAGAATGAACCTGGGCCTCAATCAACATGCCTCTCCAGTTATCCCGGTCCTTAGCTAACTGCCTTCGGTTGCGCACTCCAAGTTGGTTCCGGTCGGTTTCTACTTATGCGCGCCACTTAAGGCGAGGTCTTCCTCTACTGCGTCCGACGTCTGGCTGGGAATTGAAGACTCTGCGAGTCGCAGTATTGGTGTCCATTCGTTCTAGATGTCCAGCCATCTTAAACGTCCAGTGCGGAGTTTTTTTTTTACCAGGAGCATGTCGCTGTACACCTTGTATAGTTCTTGGTTGAATCTTCGTCTCCATAGCCCATCAACGCAAACGGGACCGAAGATTTTTCGAAGAATTTTCCTATCGAATCGACCAAGGATTTCTTCATCATTCATGAGACGATTTATGCTTCAGCGCCATAGAGCAGGACTGGGATGATCAGGGTCTTTTATAAGATCTCCTTAGTAGTTCGAGTGAGAGCTTTACAACTGAATAGCCTTGCAAGTGAAATTCTTCGTTTAATTTCGGACGAGATGTTGTCAGAGTTAATAGCGGAGCCGAGATAGACAAATACCCGTACTATCTCAAAGTTATATCTGTCAGTGGTGACATTCTGTCTAATTCGTCGATGTTGTGTGTCCTTTCGTCTTGCCCTCATTTACTGCTGAACCCATTTTTGCCGCTTCCTTCTCTATACTAGCAAACGTGGCTATGACATCACGTTGGGTCCTACCAATGACGTCAATATCGTCGACGTATGCTAGTAGTTGTACAGATTTTTGGAAAATTGTGCCTCTGGTGTTGGCTCGTGAGTTTAGCACAATCCTCTCAAGAATCAGATTGAAGAAGTCACATGACAGCGCATCGCCTTGCCTAAAACCTTTGTTGGTATCGAATGTGTCGCTGAGGTTGTTTCCGCCCCTGATGTAGCAGCTAGAATTCTCCACCGTCATCCTACACAAACGGAGGAGTTTGGGCGGTATACCAAGAACCAGACATGGCTCTGTATAGTTCGTCTCTATAAAAGCTGTCGTATGCGGTTTTGAAATCGATGATTTCCTGCCAAATTGTGAAAATTGGCTCGGTTGTGGCTTTTTATAAAACCAGGCTGATAAGGGCCGATAAGTTTGTTGGTAAACGGTTTCAGACGTTCACATATTACGGAAGATAGGATCTTGCAGGCGATATTGAGGAGACTTATGCCTCTGTAGTTGGCTCAGCTCAGAGGGTCTCCTATTTTGTGAATCGGGTAAACGATATTGAGGTTCCATTATTCCAAGTTCCATCCGACCAGATTTGGCTTATGATTTGGTGTATGCTACTTACCAAGTCATCTTCGTCAGCTTTATAAAGTTCAGCGGGAATGTCGTTAGTTCTGGAAAACTTTGGTAAGCTTGAGTTTAGTCATCTTCGCCAGCTTTATAAAGTTCAGCGGGAATGTCGTTAGTTTTGGAAAACATTGGTAAGCTTGAGTTTAGATATTGCTATCCGCAATCTCTCAGGTCGGTTGGTTAGCAGTTTGTCATCGCCGTTTAAAATGACGTTTTACACTTTGGTAAAACTTGCGAACCTCGTTCCTGGGGTGGCACCTCTCTATATCCTCGATAGCGCGCTTGTTTTACTCTTAATCCTTCTTTCTGTTCAAGCCTATAGGGCTCAATGGCAGCTCTCGTCTTCACTTGCAGCTTAGCCTTGTAGGCTTCGTTCTTGGCTGCTGGCATCTGTCGACATTCCTCATCAAACCAAGCGTTTCTGGCTGGTTGGCGATAGAAACCTAGCACATCAGCTGAGGCTGATCTAATGGCTTACTGGCATCGTTGCCATTGTTCTTCGACATTCGATGCTGGTGGTATAGTGTTAATCGAGAGGTTAAGGGATACGCGTTGCGCGAAGGTCTTGGTGGTCCCTTGCGATTGCAGTCTTTCTACATTAATTTTTTTCACAATATTTATGGATTGTTGTGGCGTAATGAATATCCGCATTCTAACCTTGGCTGCAACAAGGTAGTGGTCCGAATCGATGTTAGCTCCTCGGAATGTTCGGACATCCAAAATACTGGATGCGTGTCCCTTGGCTACCGCAATGTGATCAATTTGGTTGACCGTTCGTTGATCTGGTGACCCCCATTGTATTTCCTGAATGGCAGTCATGACTGCTTTGTAGCAGCTTAGGGCTTCCGATAGTTGTTCGCTTGCACCTCTCCTGCTTAATGTTCTCACACTCCAGGTGCAGATACGAACGTAATTGTACTTTTTTCGTTTAGCAGGGTCGTCAATAATAAAACCAGCCCTTTAGGAGGCTATTGGTCGCTTCTTAACTAGTGGATTTTTACCATGGGTGGGTAGTCAACTCACCCTAAGGCGAATGCAATGCCAAGCAATGCAATAAAAAAATGTTTGGCGCTACAGGCTTGTTAGTACCAAGGGCCGAGCATTCTCACAACACTACTATCTGCACGATAGCTGGACCTCCTGCTTTATGCCGACTGCAAACACGAATTTGCGATAAGCTTTTCTTGACAATTGATACTACTCGGATGATTTGTCAGATCGTCACGAGAGGTGGGCCAGTGAAAAATTATTTAGGTGTTGCTATGGCTGAGAATCGAACCCAGACCTTCTGCGCGGCAGTTAATCGCACTAATCACCGCTCCACTGAGCCCCCCAATAAGAAAATGCATGGATGTATGTTATAAGGATCACAACCATGTACGGTCTCGAGCTTTCATTTCAGTAAAGGTTGCAGTTTTCGATCAAAGAAGATGCAGCCCTTTCCATTCCAAATTGCTTCCCTAATGATGACACATGATAACTGAACTTTTTCAATTCAAATAGATACCTGGTCGATCAGAGAATGGCCTAGGTCTTTCTAAGGCTTATTCGTTATTCTTTGACCCATACGTTAAAAGTCCGATCTATAGCTGTTTTTGTCTTTTCTGGGAATAGCTCTATCATCAGTCAATTAGTAAATGAATTCTGGTGTCCTGCATTCTGATTCAAGAAATTTTATGAAAAGCAACAAAAACTTACAACTCTTCCCTGGAGTACTACGATAAACTATGCGTTGAGTACGTTGCATGCGTTAAATCGAGATCTTGAGGCTAAAAAAAAATTGTAATTTCAAAAAATAAATCAAAATTTATTGAAATACATTCTGACCTCGGTTTAGCATAAGCTTTGTAGGTCACAAATTGTACGTTGTACGTACCATACTGATCTTGGCCCAGATCTTCCACCTGAAAACACGAAATCCTTTCTTTACCAACTGCAACTAGATCACTCCGTTCAGCCATAATAGACTCAACTCATTCCCTAGAATAAAAACAGTAAATCATTCAAAAGTCATGCTGATTTCCATTTGGGAAAACAATCATTGGACCAAGTAGAATAAACAGATCACGGAAATTCCACAGCCTTCAGCCATTGTATTCCCCCAAACAGAGACCACAAGAAGAAAGTTCATAACAACGATCCGCAAAAAACAAGAATAAACTCATCGAACTATTGTTCCGGCAGTAGTCCCATACAACTAACTCCAGTGCCATCCAAGAGAGCACCGAGACAGGTTGAAGTCGTTCCAAATTTCGATCTCTATCTTGCGAAGATTTTCTTTACAGCTCTTCAGCAGGTTACAAGCAGCGATACCGTGCTGTCTTGACTATTATATGGGAAGTGATCCACAATAGCGAAACAATTCGATCGATAATTACAATGACACGGCAATTGTAGGTTCTCTTCCACATAGACCTGGGCCAGGTCAGCTACAGGCACCACTATAAGCGAGTTTAAGTTTTCTTCCCTTTGTCGAAATGAATGCCCGAATATTAAGAGCTCTGGGGCAAATCGTTTGCATGATCTCACAGACTACGTGAGCTTCACGATTCCAGCACTCGTTCAATAAAACAAAAACAACAACAACAACACATCAACCTGTTTAGTTAAAATACTATTATTACTGTTATTGTTATTATTACGACGGCCATTATTGGCCCGATTATCATTACCGACGAAGACGCCAAAGATTTCGGAAGGAGAATTGAACTCTTTGGATGTATGTTGAGCAGTATTTGCATGCCGTGAGATGGAGCGACATTTGAAATGCTTTCGTTGCCTTATTTTCGATACCAAAAGTCGTGAATTCCTTATAATTGGAATTTAATCTAATTATGGTGGTTTCTTCCTATTTGAATACAGTATGTGCGACAAGTTGGGGTTATACCTGTGACACACTGGTGGTATTAATGCCAAGGTGGCGCAAAAGTAATTTTGCGATTGGCCCCTAATGTCAGTTCTGTTTTGACATTTGTGTAGTAAACACATGCGAAATATACGTTAATCTTAAAATATTAACTTAATACTAGACAAAAATGCTTAAATCTAACTTATCGGCCTATAGCGGGTGCTGTAAGCTTATAACTAACATTTTTCTTTTGCTTTTCAGCTCAAATTTGTCATTTGTTTTTTTATTATTAACATTAAGACATTTAATTGATTTTTCAAAGAAAAAAATTAAAACTTTAAACAGTAACAATTTTTTTTTGTTTTATATAAAAACTTAATCTAGACTAAAACTAACTTAAACTACTTAAGACTAGTTAAACCTAACTAACACTACTTAAGACTACTTAACTACTTAAACCTAACTTAATTATAATCGGGGTGGCAAGCACTCGTTGCATATGCCCCGATGATTTGCCATCCCGATTGCGTCATTGGGTCCAGCAAGCATTTATTCAACCTTATTAAATAAAATATGGTGCATAAGCCCAGCCCCAGACCTTTTACCTAAATTTAATTTACTTAAGTACTAAGGAGTGGACTAAAAGTCCGCAAAGACCTGAGGAAGTGCAGAAATACTTTCCTCGTTTAGCCACCAAAACTCGGTGCGCTGCTTTTTAGCATCGGTCCTATCGCGATCCGATACCGCCGTGCTAAAGCGGAGGAGCTCCGGAGCATTGTCGACGTACCCGTCTCGGATTAGCCGCTTGTCCCGCGCGTCACGGTAGCGATGGTATAAAACCGGGATACCGTTCCTGTCTTGTATTAACCCTAACGAATCGATATAAATTAATGCCTCTGGTGGAATAAAGCCGGACATGAGCGCACTCTCCATGTACATTTCATTGGGGTAATAAGCCCCGAATATCAGGCTGTTGTCGCTACTCATCGCCCTTGCAGCGTGCCTTCGAGTCACCTTAATTAGGAAATTGTCAATTCTATTCAACTGAGTCCCATTGTATAGAACCTCGTTGCGATAATATTTTATGTACTCGGAGTCCGGCGTTCGGTACAATCCTAAGCAGGATCGGAGACAACGCCTCCCAAACAGCCGTATCCTTTCCATGTAGGCTGGTGGCACATTGAACCACACGGGACAACCGTAAGCGATGATCGGCCTTATGAGGGCCATGTAGCAAATGACTTTCACCCTTGAATCAAGTTGACTGCTATGAAACAATCTTCTTGTCAGAGCATAAGCACCCCTAGCCCTAGCCAGACAAGCATCTACATTTTAGTTAAAATAGAGAAATTTGTCAAGCCAGATGCCAAGGTATTTGACTTCACTTCTCACCGCCAACGGCCGTCCATGCTGTCCCAGGATACACAATTTTTTCCAGTTTTTTCTGGTATCGTAAGAAGCCCTCTGCACTGGGGTCCTGAACAGAAATGTTTCGGTTTTTTGGAAATTAATCCTCAATTTCCAATCCTCGCAATATCCCTTAATGTGATCGAAGTCACGCTGCAAAAGTATGTTGATGACTCCGATTTTCGGACCTGATCTGTACGCCACCAGATCATCTGCGTACGCTATAGCGTCACTGAGGGAACCTACAAGATCACTTGTATAAATGTTAAACAATATCGGGGAGTTCACCGCCCCCTGTTGTAAACCGTTTTTAATTTCAAAGACTTTACTCGAAGTTACGTTGCCACATTTGACAACGAACTTCTTTCCCATAAGCATTTCATAAATCATATATAACATGGGTTTACGCATGTCCAGTCTGGTTAGCTTGTAGAAAAGCCCCTCTAACCATACGGTGTCGAAGGCCTTCTCAAAGTCAACAAGACAGGCCCCTGTGCATTGTCCTTTGGATTTATTCCATTGGATGTCAGAGACAGCGGAACATTGTTCTTCATCGTCGTTTGACAATTTGCAGAAGTGGATTTTCCATATCCTCAGCATCGACTGTTTTACATCTTCGTAAAACTTGCGAACACCTTTCCTGGAGTGGCAACTCTGTATGTCTTCGATGGCGCCTTTACCTTGCTCTTTTTTGTTCTTTCTGAAAAGCCGGTGTTCTTTCATTCTTCTTTGCCTAAAGATCTCTATGGCAGCTCTAGTCTTCACTTTCAGCTTAGTCTTGAAGGCTTCATTCTTGGCTGCGAGCACTCTTCATCAAATCAGGGACATCTTGCTGGTGGGCGCGCGAAACGCAGAGCATCAGTCGCGGCAGATCTAATGACATTCGATGCGGGTGATATGGTGTTAATCGACACATAAAGGAAAACGCATTCCGTTAAGGTCTTAGCGGACTCTTTCTATGTTAGCCCCTCGGAATGTTCGGACATCCGAAATACTGGATTCCTTCCTCTTGTCAATTGCAAGGAGACCAATTTGATTGACCGTTCAATGTCTGGATACCGCCTTGTCCCTCCATGGATATCGGAATGATGAACCGTGTACCGGGTATAGTTTAGCATTTTAGTTCTGCAGCGAATTTAATTAGCCATTGCCTGGCTATGTGTTGTGGCTGTCTTCTCTTCCTAGCCTTGCGTTAAAATCTCCCTGTGCGATTTGAACATCGCACTTCGGCAGACTCTCATAAGCTTTGCCATCAAGCTAGTTAAGGCCGTCTTTAGCTCTATATATTTTTTTTTCGTACGTTGGATCGTGAGCTTATATAAGGCTTATTTTGGCGAATTTGACTTAGATGTGGATTTTTCCAATGCGTTCGCTAATGCTTTGGAGGGTAAGACTTCTTGTTCGGTTGTGGACTTTTTATGAGTGGCAGCCTTAGTACTTAAAACAAATCCACGTCCGAAAAGCCGCTGTTTCATTGCACAGTTTGTCATCCTCTTTTTGCCTGGACCATCCAATCGTATTTCCTGAATGGCAGTAATGTCTGCTTTGTAACAGCTTAGGATATCTGTTAGTTGTTCGGCTGCAACTTTACTGTTTAATGTTCTAATGTTTCAAGTGCAATCATTTTGCCAGGATTGGGTTGTTAACTCAATGTGCAACCCCCAACCATGAGGGCCAGTTTTTCTTTATCTTATACCCCTAGGTCACGAGGGGTTGTGTTCACTCGGTCTATCCTTTCCAGAACTGCATACGCGACAGTTGATTCCATCGTGGTAATTCTTCCCCTGGACTATGTACCTTAGTGTGATGACACTTCTTTGCCCTTACTCTCAACACCTGTCGACAAGACTTTACGCGGGGATTGAAACCATAACTACAGCCATGGTCCTAGGCACCCGGTCGTCGACAAGAGTCCAGGTTGATAGGCATCAAGTGGTTTCGCATTGCCGTTTGTTTGTGCAATAAATTCTTATCATATTCTGGCCAAGTCTGTCCTTATAAGTCAAAGGTGGAAAGTAACTTCCAACTTAACTTGGTAGAGAAGTGGATGGACCGATTGACATGGCTGTTTCCCACTTCTTATAGATAAATTTTCTTGACAGTTCACCGGCAAGACAGTGAAGGACAAACGAACCCAGCTGAGTTTGACATTTTCCTGTAAGCTTAGATGTTTGCACTCTTCGTGATGGCGAACAACCCTACATTTTAGTAGCAGATACTGCTACTGCTCCCTTATGTGTCCATAAATATGGTTATAGCATCCAGTGATATTGCTGTCATTGACGTCATAAAAGCTGCTCCCGCGATTTTCACCACATCAGCTTTGAATAGACAGAAAGCCTGATTTATCTGTGTACTGTACCTTACCGTCCACTACCGAATACGAGTGGTTCTCTTTACCAACACACTGTAACCCCTGGCCTCCTCTGTCCACTAACTGCATTTCACTGTAATTTCATCTTCCAACTTCCAGCCATGAAGATATCAACCATCACCACTGATTGAAGGCGTGTATCTAACCTGTTTCTCTAATTTTACTCATTATAGATCCCCAGTGTACCGCACTAGCTTTCAAAAAAAAACAAAACAAAATTTAATAGCTAATCGTGCTTACATCTCAACAAAGGGGATTACTTGGTTATTGTTGATACCTTACCTTACCGCTGCATACCATAACGAGGTGCGATATGTTTATAACTCACTTAACACCCCCAAAACCTGACGTACAATCATTAGACAGCTAAAACTAGGCATCTGCACGTCTCAGTCGTGTAAAGAAAGTCCACACAGAGTGGAGAAATGACCAAAGTTCCACTAGGTCAAGTCCCATTCGCTGTCCCTTTTAAAACACAACAATCGAATTAATTAAATGGGAATTTACTCCACTTTACCCACTCTCGACGTGGTCACGTAATTCACCATCTTCTCCTGGGGATATGAGGGCTGCATACACAAACGCAAACACAAACACACACAATGGATGCGTGGTCACTTCCGACTCCAAAGCCAGAGGTCTCAACAGGTTAACCCTCAATTCTAATGGAACAGTTTGTTCAACCTGGCAGACAGTCGGAGTCAGCCACGCCAGCACGATTTTCATTTACCAAATGTGTGTTGGATTAAATAATGAGTTGTGTGTATGTGTGGGGGTTTTTTTTTTCGGGATCTCTCCGTCTGGTGGTGTATCTGTACGCCGACCGCAGCGCTTCCAGCGAATCCAATTTATTACCAAAGATCAACTAATGAAGCGTAGTACTCGTATCTGGCTGGGATGAACAACATTGCTACCATTTTGAGGCTGGTGGGTAGGGAATATGGTAAACTGTGTTGGCCATTTATGGAGGGGAAACATTTGATTTCGTAATTCACCGTCGAGTTCGGATGCGAATGAGGATCAGGATGATACCAATTACGCCATCTATGGAGTTGCACTGCATATTCAAATCGCTAGATTGGATTCCCGATTATGGTCGCGATGTTGGATTTCAGGGCAAATTCATAATTCATGATGGTGTTACATGATGATCTGGTGCAAGTCATGGAAGTCCTTTATTGGAATTCACTGCCGAGTAGCAATACATTGTATCTAGGCGTGATTGACGAACATTTTTTTTAAGTGTAAAACTTTGAGAACTTGCTGATTTCTCGCCTGAGCTCGGAAGTCCCTTTAGGTACATCCTAGGTACACCCTAAAGGGGCTTCCGAACTTTGACATAGCGGCCATATTGCTGAAGCTGCATCTGACAAATTGACAGTCATTGATTCAATCTGTTTTGCCAAAATACCATGAACAGACCATTGCGTCTCTTTGGGTACACCCTAATGGAACTTTCGAACTTTGACAGTTGAAAGCCATGTTGCTGAAGCTCCATTTGACAAATTGTCTGTCATTTATACAATCTGTTTTGCAAATCTCCATGAACGGACGTTGCGTTCAACAACACGTGCAACTGATCAAATTGTTTTGTCAAAAGAGATGTTCTGCGCGCTTCGCCCTTTTTAACGGTAGTCTTTGGATAAATGTGAGTTCACTGGTTCAGCAAACGATAAGCCAATAACCGTATTTACGTCGAGGAAATGCAAGATCTGTAGTCGCAGGTCTGTGCGAATTTAAATTTTGGCGGTATAGAACAACTGAATCTTTTCTTACAATCCTTACCCAATCCCTGGCTAATACCAAGACACTCTTTACAACTCGGAAGGCATGTAATTCATTTCAAAAAGAATAAAGCCCACAGTTTTATTTAGGCCCCACTGTATGCCAAGTAGGTACTCCATCGCGGTTTTCGGATCATAGACTAATATGAACCAAGTATCATGCCGCTTTTGTCCCATAAGGATTGGAATATTGCTTGGTAGTAGAGCAACCAATATTCACAAAAAGGAATTTAAGTGACAACCATGTCAAACAGCATTCGCATGTGCATGTGGGATGTTGCCAAATAAATAGTTCAGACTATAAGCTGCTACAAAGCAGATATAAGCCGTTTTTCAATACAATGCAAGTATGCAAATAAAGTCCCTCTGTACGCAAAAACCTTATTCAGAAAACATATACAACGTTGAATAACGGCTACATAAGCCTAACCGGTCAAATGGTTGAAAAAGGCCATTTGACATGTGAACCATTCAATATTGGATCCGGGATTCGTTAACTTCTATGATAGTTTCGGATGAGGAAGGCGAAGGAGCAATAGACATCCCAATGGAGAAATTACTTCTCGGTGAAGATATCGACAAAAACTGCGTCCATACGAAGTTAAAAAGTTTACTATCAGAAGTAAGGAAAAACGAAAGCTTCAGGAGAGAAGGATCGCGTAGACTTCAGAAAGCTCAAAAGTTTCTGCAGAGTCTGTTATTAGCAGAGCAATGAGAATTACACCGAAAGGCGGACTAGAAACCATCCTGAACCTGCTACCATTAGATCTGGCATTAGCAGAGCACACCGACAGCGGTACTGGAAACCATCCTGAACCTACTACCGCTGGATCTATACCCGCAAGAATCTGCAGCCGTGAACTTTTCGTTCAACTGCTGGGAGAAAAACTCATAAGGAAACGCTCAAATTTTAAACAGATACCAAGGCTCAGCTCTATCATTTGACTACACGCTGCCTCACCCTGACTTTCAAAGACTATTCTCCTGCATTTTCTCAAGTAGAGAGATGTGGGAGAGAAACAAACTGGACACCGAAACCACATCCATCTATACTGATAGAACAAAATTGGACGTAGGCGTTGGAGCAGCTTTGTTTTCTCCCTGATCGCATTAGCAGTGGCTGACAAGGCGAGCTCAATTCGGGAGATCCGACCCATTGATATCACCATCTTTAGCGTCAGTCAGGCCGCAATTAAAGCAATCTCTGCTGTCGAAATAAAATCTAAGCTTGCGAAGTGTTGCCATGAAGAGCTGAAGGTTCTTGGAGTCCAACATAAAGTTATGCTGGATCCTCATACTCAGAGGTATACAGGGCTGAGGAACTAGCGAGGGAAGGATCTGCCACCATCATTGATCAGCCTGGAAAACCGCCACTATGTGACTTCAAGTCACGGGTGGGACAGAAAAAGCTAAAAATTGTCAAAAACAGGTGAAACTCCTTCCTCGTTTGTGAAATATCCAAGAAGATTCGGCCTGATAAAGCCGGAACCCACAAACTCCTTCTAAGAAACAGGAATACTGTTTCGACACTTGAAGGGATTCTTACTGGACACAACTTCCTGAAAAGACACAAAAATGCTTCTTATAGAAGATGTCCTTTCTTGAAGCGATTCTTACTGGACACAACTTCCTGAAAAGACACAAAAATGCTTCTTATAGAAGATGACCTTTCTGGGGGATGCCGTGATGAAGAAGTATACTAGGATACTCTCCACTTTGCGAAAGACGAACACCGTCTACCTCATCAACCCACCAACCTAGCCTAACCTATGAACCCTATCAGAAGTTTACAGCGAAAAAATCTTCAAAAAATTGTACGAACAGTGAATGGATCGCAACACTTCGACTAGCAGAGTATTCGATTTCCAGCCAGAAGTAGGACGCTGTATAGCAAAACCTCGACTTGTTTGGCCACAAGTAGGAACCGACCTCAACCCACTTTAAATGCGCGATTAGAAGCAGCTAGCTAGAGATCGTGCTAATTGGCATGTTGGTTGTGGCCTGGGGTACTCATTCCGTAACTTTCAAAACGATAATCGACGACGATAGTGAAGAAGACTTTCCGGGTACTTTTTCAAACGGGACTCCTCTTTTTTGGTTAAAAAAAACTCGACGGTAACTCTGTTGTAGCTTTGAGTAGATTACTTGTCATTACTAGTGTTTACATGTGGCGGGGAAACTACACATCACGGAGACCTGGGTACTCATCCCGTAACTTTCAAAACGACAATCGTTGACGATAATGAAGGAGACTTTCTGGGTACGTAGAGTGTAATTTTTATATTAATGTGTGCACATATATACAAATTACACGTAACGTATCCAGAAAGTCTCCTTCAAGCAGCAAATTAAACAGGATCAGGTGGCTGCAACTTAGTGCCAGATCCAAAATATAACTAAGCTCCCGGACCTTGTAGTGAGTTATTATCGATATACGTGGGCTGGTGTTGTCCTGATGGAACACAATTCCTCTTCTGTTGGTCAGAGTTGGCCACTTCTGACTGCTGATTGCGTCTTTCAGATGGTCCAATTGTTGACAACAGAGTTCTGCAATAGGGGAAGTAGCTTTAGGTATACAAATCCTTGCTAATCACACCAAACACATAACAAAATATTTATGGCAATCAATTCTGCTCTGGTCAACGTTTGCGGCTGCTCACCGCGATCAGACCACGACCCTTTGAGCTTGAGGTTGTTGTAAGAGATCCACTTTTCATTAGCAATTATCATCCCTTTCAGAACTGGGTTGGGTTCTGCAGCGATTTCTAGGTGGAGACTCGGTGGATGTTTTTTTGTTTGTGATGACTCGTGTGTTTCTTTTTGGCTTCCAGCGTTCCAAGCCATTGCATACCAGACCATAGGCACAATTAACAGTTTTAGCCGCCTGGAATGCGTTTGCAGTAGTTAATTCTGATGTTTCTTCTTCTTCTTTGACGCGCGCTAAAAAAAAACAAGGCCGTGTGTAAATTGCGGTAAAATTTTAGGCAGTGTATAATTTTTGACATATGGTGAATAGAGTCTTCAAAATCTTAACCTGCTCAACAGCTCGCTAAAATTTATCCAGTGCCTAGTTTTTGATATTTTGTATACCTACTGAGGAGTGACTGAGATGGAAATCACGCTCATGGATTATTCCTCGTAACCCGTGTTCACATATAGCGGGAAAATAATATATCATTCAGATTATCAAATAAAAAGCAAGGAACATGTATTTTATATCAGAAAATATTGTAAAACAAACTAAAATTGGGTTTTTAAAAAAGTTGGTTTTCAAAAATGTTTTGATTACTTTTGTTTAGCTATATGTGAACTTTTTTTTTAACATGAATAAAGTTGGGCGGATATCTTTAAAACTTTTACTGACCATAATTAGTAATTAAATGATTTTGGATGATCTTTCTGAAATCGATTCGGTATTTTTTATTACAAGAAATTATAAAGAATGGAGTTCCGCAAAAAGCCAACTTTTCTACCACTGCGGAAATGTCAAAAATTAGCCAATGAATACAATTTAACACCCATTTTAACGCTATTGACACATGTCAGACAGTTTTTTAGTACGAAATCCTATATTTTAAACGCCATTGTACGTCCGATGGGACATATAGGACTCATGATACAGATTGCTAAAGCCCAAACGAAATAAATATTGAAAACTTGTTCAGTTTATGGGTCAATAAGTAAGGCAACGAAATGTATTGTTATTGCAGAATTTATTTGAAATCACTTTTTGTAGTTTTCAATCTTTTGAATAGATGACGCTACATCTCGCTATGGAAATGAATTTCTTTGCACCAGATATCGCTCTTTTGAAGCATATTACTATGGAAATTTTAGCTTGCCGGAGCCAATTGTTTCTTTGCTAATACGCTGTGAAACAGTGGTGTGTGTGCTGTTTTGGAACATATTTTCTCGCAGAAGCGTATGGAAATGACATTTCACCAGCACCACCTGTTATTTTATTTAACAGCCGTGCTCAATATCATTTAGAATTGAATATGTAATGAAAGTTGTGAAATAAACTAAAATTGGATATTTAAAAGAAATAAGTTTCGAAAATTTTATGATTACATTAATTGTTTCTGTTCAAAGTAATATAGAACGAGATTTATATTGAAAAGCTGCAAGAATTTATAAAGAAAGGAATTTTGTATCAATTCTTTTGGGAAGTTAATTGAAATATTATTAAAATTTAATCCAATTGACACAGCAAAAGACAATTTTTTTAACCCATGCAGAAATTTTCTCAAAAACTAACTTTGCGACGTTACTTAAATACCCGCACTTTATTTTAAACATCGTAACTGCACCTGCATTATCAAACACACTCCCAACATAAACATAAACTTGGCATCACTGCCACCAACAACCCGTCAAATCAAATGTCAGATTTCACCTGTTTCGTTTGTTGACTATTTTCAACCAACAACATGAGTAACCTCCACTGTGCTCGCGAACTCTTCATGCAATTTATTAAAATCCTTTCCTCTGAACAGTTTGTTTTGTGTCCACAACGGTGACGGTACCATTTGCTGTTTTAGCTCCTTGAAATGTTCCACAATCAACACACAGTGTACGTCGTCGCATTCAACTAGTGTTTCTGGAATGGCTGTCTACTCATGGGTAAGTCTAGCATTCTAACCCACCACCCAATCAAAATTAATGAACTTCTGCGACTGTTTTCTTCACGTGCATAGGGTGCAAACTCCCATGGTCAACTTGGCCTTGGCATCGAAAGTGAACTGTGCATGCAACCTCAATTGGTTCCAAGGTTATCGTTTAATATCAATGCTGTTCGTGTGGTATGTGGTGGCGGCGGACATGTTCTTCTACTAGACCAATTCGGACGTCTTCACACCTGCGGGTGGAACAATCGTGGTCAGTTGGGTGTCAACCACGACAATGACACTCAAAGCGAATTCACTGCAATACCTAGCGAGTTCTTTAAGGACTGCACCATTGAGAGCATTGCATGCGGCTGGGATTTGTCGGGGGCAATAACATCCGATGGGAGTTTATATGTTTGGGGCTCAAATGCTTTCCAACAGTTGGGCATATGCCAACGTGGATTCACTGCGGTAAGGAGACCATTAAATTTGCAATTGCCGCGAGGTGAAGTTCCACGTCAGGTTACGTTTGGCTTGAGACATTGCTGTGTCCTCACAGAGGATGATCGTATATACATACTAGGTCGCCTGCGTGTTAATGACCCACATCCGGCTCTGCAAGTTACCAAGGTGCGGTTCAATCGCATGGAGGACATTGTGCGGGTGCAGTGTCAATATAAAATCGATGCCATCGCTAGCGGTCAGAATCATTTCTTGATATTAGCCGAGGGCAGGAGGCGAGTTCTGGCGTTGGGCGATAATAAATTTGGTCAGGCTAATAGCTTTGAGTTTGAGGAGGAGGTAAAGCAATTAGTCGCCGGCTGGACGCACAATGGAGTGTTGACAAAGGATCACAAAGTGTTTCTGTGGGGGAGGAACTGCTATGGGCAGTTGGGCCGCGAAGCGTGTGATTTAGTCCGAACGCCGGTCGAGTTGAAGTTGCCCGACGGAGTAGTGCCAAAAAATTTGCAATTAGGATCCGAGCATGGTTTGATTCGTACCACAGACGGGAAAGTCTACACCTGGGGATGGAATGAGCATGGCAATTGTGGAAATGGGACGTCAGACAATTTGTAAGTTGGAAGTGATTGGAAGTGATTTGTTGGAGTTTACGTTTTGTTCGTTTTAGGTATACCCCGACGCTGGTGTCACTCAAGTCCGCGTGTAAAGTCTCTGGCACTGGGGCTGGATTTTGTTTTGCCATTTGCGAAGCGTAGCCAAGATGAAGTGGCATTCTTTTTATGGGACCAATACGTTGAAGAAACTTATGTCCTAGTGCCTTGTGTGTCTTTCAGTGTGGAAGCTTCTTAATATTTTAAGTTTTTTGTTAAATAAATGCGACTCCGCCGAAAGGCATTGGTAAAACATGTGACTTTTCAATAATGAACTCTTCGTGGATTAGGATCTCTTATTATCTCTCTTATCTCTTGTGAAAATGCAATCATTCCCATTCAAGGAAATGAACTGGGAGTCATACAAAGCGACCCGGTTCTTAGCTTACTGACTCCAACAGCACACTCGAAGTTTGTTCTACTTGTACGTGACAGTAAGGCATTCTGTGTCTTCCTTATGCATAGGAATCGAAGACTGCGGCCTACGCCGTTGCTGTCAATTCGTTCCACTTGTCCTAGCCATCTTAAACGCCCTAATGTATACTTTTGTGATAAAGTCTATGCCGCTGTACAGCTCTTAAAGTTGGTCGTTGAATCGTCGTGTAAGAGCATTTCAATCAAATGCCCTCGAAACGGGAGAGTAAAGCTTCAGTCGGATAAGGTAGGACTAAAATCATAATAGTCTTCATTAGGATCGGATCACTTCAACCATTTGAGCCGTAGATATGCTTGTTGATCTGAGTTTTACCAATCCTCTCAAGCTTACATTCTCAACGGGCTCTAGACCAGTTACAGATCTCTGCATGAGGCAAGACAGCCTTTCATCCTCTTCGACTATATAAACGATAAGGGCCACCTCCTGAGACAAGACCATGTTGCTTCAAGTCAGCGCCCTGGAATCCGCAATCGCTTGATCTGACGACAGAAGGCATATTGTCGTATCGAACCTTCAAGCTGGGATTCGACGATTCTTTAGCTGAGACATTAATGCTCATTCGGTTGATGTGACCGAGCTAATGCAGTCGATGTGTTCTTACCTTTTGTACTACATACACATCTTGCTACAGCGGTTGCATCTCTTCCATTCGTCTTCCTCGCATACAGGACCACCAATACGACGAGGATTATATTTGCCCGGTAAAGTAGGACTCATAGGGTCCGGTAGAGCATGCATTTAGAATTTTGAGTTGGAAGTTTTGAATTCCATTTGTTTCGCTTAACCAAAGTAGCATCGATTTCCAGCACGAAGAAATCTCTTGACAGCGCGTCTTCTTGTTGGAATGCGGTACAACGTTAAGACAAGTTGCGTCAAAACTGAAGCTGAACCGCGTGTGTTCCTGTGTTCATGATTTGCTTTAATGTGAAATAGTGGTCTATGATCGATCGGGCGCTCCGGAAACCATATTTGTACGAGCCGATACGTACGTACAAAAGGATCGCATATGACACATTTAGGAGGGATATGCTTCGGTAGTTAGTGCAAGACATTGGATCGCCTTTTGTTGAGACCAGACTGTATAGAGCTGATTTTCCAGTCATCGTGCATACTGACGCTGGTTTTCTTGTCCTATCTCTCGACATTATGTCCAGTAAGCAGCTGGTCACATTGGATAGCCTGCGTAGACATAGCCTGCAAGACATTGGATCGCCTTTCGTGTTTATGTCGACATTATGTCCAGTAAGCAGCTTATCTCATTGGATAGCCTGCAATACATTGGATTGCCTTTCGTGTACACGAGACTGTATAGAGCTGATTTTCCAGTCAACGTGCATACTGAAGGTGGTTTTCTTATCCTATCTCTCGACATTATGTCCAGTAAGCAGCTGGTCTCATTGGATAGCCTGCGTAAACATAGCCTGCAAGACATTGGATCGCCTTTCGTGTAGACGAGACTGTATAGAGCTGATTTTCCAGTCATCGTGTATACTGACGGTGGTTTTCTTGTCCTATCTCTCGACATTATGTCCAGTAAGCAGCTGGTCACATTGGATAGCCTGCGTAGACATAGCCTGCAAGACATTGGATCGCCTTTCGTGTTTATGTCGACATTATGTCCAGTAAGCAGCTGATCTCATTGGATAGCCTGCAATACATTGGATCGCCTTTCGTGTACACGAGACTGTATAGAGCTGATTTTCCAGTCATCGTGCATAATGGCGGTGGTTTTCTTGTCCTATATCTCCACATTGTGTCCAGTAAGCAGCTGGTCTCATTGGACAGCCTGCGTTACTACTTTGAGGAAATTTGTGTTGTTGCATTTTAAGTAGAATCGACGAATGTTCTTCTCGTCGCGAAACTCTTTGATTTACCTGAACTAAACAGGTGCGTGTTCTCTCTTTTAATCCCACCCACGATTTTCTCCGGGCTCAACATTTTCCCAGCGAGGTGCGAGTTGGAAATGTGGCTCTTTTGTCACCTCTTTTCGGGGGTACAGATTTTTGCATTGAAATCCTCGAAGTACACTTCTCACATCATATTCACGGCAGATTCTCATTTTATGTTTACATGACCTCCTTGTGCACATTTAATACTGATGTTGAGCTGATGCGGATCATAGCCAAGAGATCATAAACCATTTAATCTGAATCGGCTTTCCACAACGAATCCGCATACTAAATTGAGAATCACGGCACTCGACTTCGCGAATTCTGTGAAGGCGCTTGATGAATAAATGATTCAAACCACGGAATCATGCTGTTATCAGTCTGTCGCAGACTAAACGCTCAGAAATCTTTACTTTACTTCTACCTGGACTTTTACCTGGACTCTCAACACGGCGCTAGACATTGAGATTTTTTTAATAGCACATGATGGAACCAGCAGGCCACAACAAATCCGAAATACTGTGAGCGAATTCAATGTCGAAAGAGACCGCCAGAGCTCGTATCACTTAAATCCTCGATTAACACTACTCCACCAGTATCTAATGTTAGGTTAGCCGCAGCTAATTTATTTGGTTCCTCACAGCTACCATCAAGAAACCCTTGGTTTGAGGAAGAATGCTGAAATGCTGAAAGATGCTCGCAGCCAAAAACAAAGCCTACAAGGCAAAGCTGTAGGTAAGGTGTCATTGGCCTTACAGGCAAAGAAGAGGAGTAGAACACCGGCTTTCCAGAGAGATCGAAGATCGAGTGATCGAGGATATAGAGAGGTGCCACTCCTGGAATTATGTTCGCGTCTTACCAAAGTGCAAAATTCAAAACCAGGTATTCAAGACGGAAACAGAATCCTGTAACCACGGTGGCGAACAATCGTTCGTTGTTAAGTCAACGCTTTAAGCTGCCGGACCTAAGGGATGTAGTAAGCAATATCTAGAATTAAGCTTAACAAGGCTGCCGAAAATGATGGCCCTCTCGCCGAGCTACATAAGGACGGTGGAGCTGATTGGATTAGTAACATACACCAACTCAAAAGCAAAATTTGTTCGGTTGAAAGTATGCCCAATTAATGGGTCTTAAGCATCGTTGTCCGATCCACAAAATGGGAGACCCTCTGAACTTACGCCTACAGAGGCATAAGTCTCCACAAGATCGCCTTCAAAATCTTATCTGTCATGCTATGTTAACTCCTGAAAACGTTCACCAACAACCTGATCGGCCCTTATCAGTGTGGTTTTAGGCCAGGAAAGTCCACAACTGATCACATCTTTACACTTCGGCAGATCCTGGAAAAAACCCAAGAAGTCCAAATCCAAAGTCCAGCATTTATAGATACGAACTATACAGAGTCATGTCTGGTTTTGGTATACCGCCCAAACTCGTCCGTTTGTGAAGAATGAAGATGGAGAATTCTCGCTGCTTCATCACGATCGGAAATGACCTCAACAACACATTCAATACCAAAAAAGGATTTGGGCAAGGCGATGCGCTGTCATGTGACTTCTTCAATTTGATTCTTGAGAGGATTGTGCAAAAGTCCCGAAGCAATACCAGAGGCACAATTTTTAATAATCGGTGCAACTTCTAGCATACGCCGACGATATTGACATCATTGGTAGGACACATTTGATGTCATAGCCACTTTTGATAGTAAAGAGAAGGAAGCTGGGGTTTTGCAGTAAATGAAGATAAGACTAGGTATATGCTGTCAACACGAAAGGACAGACAACATCAATGAATTTGGCAGAACGTCAGCATTACCAAGTAGAACATTGGGGTAGTACGGAACTTTTTTTACCTCTGCTCCGCATTTAACTTTGGCAATAGCATCTCGTCAGAAACTAAACGAAGAATTACCTTTGCCAACCGCTGTTTCTTCCGGCTAATAAGGCAATTCAGTAGTAAAGCCCTCACTCGAACTACACAGGAGGCCGTATATAAGACCCTGACCATCTCAGTACTGCGGTGAAGCATGGACCGTATTAAAAGTGAATAAAGAAATCCTTGGTCGTATTGAGGGAAACATTTTTTTGTCCCGTCTGAGCTATATGGAAACGAAGATAGCGAATAGACACCAATACTACGGCTGACATCGTCTTCGATTACCGGCCAGACGCTGGACGCAGTAGAGAAAGGCCTTGCCTTAAGTGGCGCGCAGAAGTAAAAACCGACCTCAATCAACTTGAAGTGCGCAAATGGAGGCAGTAAGCTTGGTTAGAGCCATTTGAGGTCCACGTTTCTTACGTTCTATCAATTTGAGATTTGGAGACCGCCGTTCTCCCTTATGAACATCGCGGTAAGGAATCCATGTGCTGGTTATAGGGCCATTTAGTTGCGCAGCGAAGTCTATTATCCTAAGTCCGTTGGTAAACGTGGTCTCGTGTAGGCTGTATTTTCCGGCATTTCAACTAAAAGTGTCCTCTTATCCTACCTTTGCGTTAAATATTCGCAGCGTCGAACTTTGGTAGTCGTTTATAATTTTTGTCCAGGAGCACGTAGCAACAGTATTTCGTAATTTCATCTTTTCCTCTGTCGGAGCGTGCGCGTATACATGGCGAATTTGCCATTGATTCGGATTGTTGACCTAATGTCTTCAAAGCATAAGACATCTTGCCTAAGTCTGGCACTTATAACAAATCCACATTCCACATGCGATTAGATTAGTTACTGTTGCTGTTCACTATAACACGGACCGTCGTAGATGTCAGAGTCTTACATCCTTTTGCCCGACCCATCGTAACTCCTTTCCTAGATGGCAGCAATGTCTGCCAGTTGCCTGAGTTCCAGTTGCCTGAGTTGAACTTGGTTGACATGATTGTGGTTCCATCAAAACGGTACCACATGCCACACAGCTCGTAAGACAATGGAAATGTTGAAGTATGAATTTGGTGAGCAGCTTATCTCTCGAAATGAGCCGCCAATATCATGCGATCAACACAAACTTGAGTTTTCGAAAACTTGTTGTCGAAATCTACTTGGGTTTTAGATCTGCTAGTATGATATTCAACTTTCATGGTATATTTATGTGTAAGTCCATCTGTAACGCGTTAGCACTGCTCATAGACTCATAGACATAGAAATACCATAAAAGTTAACAGTGAAAACTGAATTTTCGCAAAAATACATGAAACCTTCATCGAAAACCGGAGTTTTCCCACACATTTCCATTTTTCAAAAACTAGTAGGTTACGCGGTAACCGTCTCGAAAACACTTCGCAGAATCTCGTTGAAGGTTGTTGGAACAAACACACCTTTTCATATGTTTTAACCCGGACTGTGCCAGAGTGACCATACGGTCACGCACAGTAGCCTTAGAGAATAATGTCATTTGTGTTATACATACACAGTTAAAATCAACAACGGTACATATGCACGACTTGTAATATGTGTATCATGAAAATAAAACACCATTTGTTTTAGTCGGTTCATGCATATAGTCAGAGCAAGATATACGAGATCCGGTTAATTTTGTACGTCTAAAAAAAGTGCATTATGGCAAACATGCAAAAGTAAGTAATAACTTTTTTCTTATATTTTCCCAGTTATATCTATAATATGCATATCAATCGAAAGCTAATAACTTCTTGTTTGTGCAAGTAATTTAGATCATAAAAAAAAACAATTTGTTTTACAAGTTTTATGTATTTTTCTGAAGATGTGACCGTACAGTCACGTTAGCACCGCTTGGGCACGTGTTCATTTTGTTAGCAATGTGACTGTACGGTTACGTTGGCACTGAAAGGGTTCGAATTTTTATAGGATATTGCCTTTTTTTTTAGAAAATTATCACTTCAGGAAGCCGTAGACTATCTTGAACAGTTAGATGAAGAAGACAATTCATTTGGTGACATGGTCCATAGTATTTATATTGAACCACCCGATGAAGATGGAGCCATTAGCGGTGAGGACGATGCCGGTGAAAATGAAGCTGGCACGATTGATGGTCTGACCGGAAATCAATTAAGAGCCGGTTGTGAATTAGTCTTTAGAAATGGTCGACATATTGACACTATTAGTCCTGGAAAGCAGCCTATTCCCACCGAGAACATGGATGACATTCTCATTGATGTCTTAGATGAGTCAGAATTAAATTTATCACTTGACCAACCAACCCAAGACATAGAACAAGGCATAATAGACGCTTCATGCCCTGATGAACTAATTGAAGAAGAGATAATGGACCATTTGATGCTACCGATTGCCACTAGACTCAAGAAAATAAGTTCCATTCTGTCAGACGTGCCGATACCTGCTTCGAACAAAGAAACAACTTTCAAATGGTCAAATGATGTTGGGAGTGCTGGAATACCAATGTTTCCTGAAGCAAACTTCGATGACTGTCGTGGTATGCAGCCGCATGAACTTTTCGAGCGTTTTTTTGACGATGAGTTATTGGAACATATCAGCCATTGCTCAGCTAGATATGCCATAAAGAAAAATGGAAAACCAATTCAAGAATTTTCGATTCGTGAAATGCGGACTTTTATTGGCATTCTGATGGTGACTGGGTACAATTCGATTCCTAGTTATAAGGCCTATTGGAATAGCTCTGAAGATCTACGAAACGAGTTAATTTACAGGTCAATGCGGCGAGGGCGATTTGAAGAGATTCTGAGTTGCTTACATTTTGAACCAGACTTGGCTGCACCAAATGGAAATAAGGACAAGCTGTGGAAGTTGCGCCCAATGACAGACCATTTGAAGGCAAACATGCTTAAAAATTTCCATCCCACACAACAATTATCGTATGATGAAAGCATGATAGCTTACTATGGAAGACATGGTTGCAAGCAATTTATCAAAGGTAAGCCAATAAGATTTGGTTATAAAGTCTGGTCGCTGTGTACGCCCTCGGGGTACTTGATAAATTTCGAAATTTACCAAGGAAAAAATCCTCGTTCAAACCTGAAATATGAAGAACGATTTGGCAAATGTTCGGCACCTCTTCTATCAATGATTGATGACTTCCCGGAAAATATCAGAGGGCTGCCATTTTCATTTTATTTTGACAACTTGTTTACAGGTTTTCCACTTCTCACATATTTAAAAGCCAGAGGATACAATGCAACAGGTACGATTCGTGAGAACCGTATTCCTCCAAGTTGTCCGATAGAACACAAAAAAAAATTAAACAAATTGTCTCGTGGAATGTATCAATCTATAAAAATGTTAGAAACAGGTATAAGTTTAACAAAATGGGCTGATAATTCTATTGTTTGCATTGCCTCAACTTGTTATGGTGCCTTGCCAACCTCAACAGCATCTCGTTATTCCAAACAAAGTGGAAGGAAAGTGGGTATTGTTCGACCATGTGCAATCACTGAGTACAACAAATATATGTGCGGTGTCGATCGTCTTGATCAAAATGTGAACAATCACAGAATTTCATACCGAGGAAAAAAGTGGTGGAGCTCGATTTTCACTTGGTTTATTGACGTCGCTGTAAATAATGCTTGGCAGCTGCAACGAGGATTGAAGCCATTATCCCAGTTGGAATTCAAAAGATCGATCGCTGTGTATTATTGTACACACTACGGTGAACCACCAATTCAACCAGGGCCAAAGCGAAAACGACTTGAAGATGTTTTGACGAAAAACATTCGTTATGACCGAACTGACCATTTTGTAGGTCCACTCGACAAAAGAAGACGTTGCGCAGGTGATAATTGTAAAAGTGTTATGAGTACTTGCTGTATCAAATGCAACATTGGCCTTTGTGTAAAATGTTTTCAACAATTTCATACACCAAATAAATAATTTTTGTTAACAACCATTTGTTTTTTTATTAATAAAAATAATTGCAGATGCACTTTCTGAAATTTATTCGTGGTGTTCTATGTCTTTTTATAATTTTCAGGTAATCCTAAACAAGTACCCTAGCAGTGCCAGCGTAACCATATGGTTACAGCACTGAAGTGGCCTTACCTGTATAACCTGGCCAGGTGAAATCGAAAAAGTTGCAAACTTGCACTCCAGGAAGTCTAACCTACAATCCCTATAAGTTTGGTTGAAAAATTCGAACAAAATAATTACAGCACTACCCGGGTTAAATGTGTTTCACACGTCCTACAAAACAGCTGATGAACTAGCTGTCAAAACAAATGTTTTTTTCATTTCATTTCAACTGTGGCTCTGGCTTGTAAAACTATAATATAATGGAAATTGCAAAAAAATAAGATGAAGATCTGGTGTGTGGAAGATGACGAGTACCTTGTGAGGCTATGGGCAGACAAAAAGGACGAACTCGTAGGATGTTATTCAATTAATATAATTTCACAGATAGTAACATAGCTGAGCTAATTGAAATCTCAAACGAAACCTGGTCAAAGTTAAGTCTGAAAGCGCAAGTGGTTTTTGCCGAATACTCATCCCTTATTCATTACAATTCACTAAAACGTTCACTCAACTGTTGTATAGTTATATAGTTATATAAGTATTTATACAGTCTTTATTCAGGGTCGCACAAATTCTTATTCATAAAATGTTTTCCCACCCATAATAGTTATACAGGGTTTATGTGAAATTATTACAAAAAAGAGGGAAATCCATCCAATTATAAACTACGAAAATCAAGAATTGTATGCATTTTTGAAGAAGTCATCAGTTGGAACATTATTTGCACTACCGTGGGTCCTAACGTGGTTCGGACACAGTTTGAAATCATACAAATGCGTGGTTCGATTATATGATTACTTTTTGGCGTCACCGATTTATTTTTCTATATATGTCACGGCAGCAATTGTTTTACATCGTGCCTCTGATATTTTAAAAGAAGATTGTGACATGGCCTCCGTACATTGTCTTCTTTCTCAGCGTTCGGAGTCTGCAGCCTGTTATTGATACATTTTTATGGTTGCTAAATCCATAGCGACGACTTTGTTTTCAACACTTTAATAATATTTTGTTGACTTACTACCATAGTTAACATGAGAGATGAAGTAAGGTGGAGATAGGAAACTTTCCGGAACTTTACGTTTTGCCTGCAAGCTGGAATTTTCCAGGATTTTGACAGATAAACTACTAACCACGGCCCAAATAGGTGCACACATATTTGATTCACATACACTTGTCTGTCGCCTGGTCATTTAAACGTCAAAGAAATTTACCTCGCGTATTTGTTTACATGGGCAGCCATCATGAAATTGTTCTTGTTTTTGCAAGATGGCCGCTCACATGTATACACAATGATAGGTTTTAGAAGCACATAACCACGTAAAAGCGACATGTAACACCGCGTCTCCACGAGCAATATTTGATAGCTTACTATCTGTCACTTTTCATAGTATGAAATAATGATAGAATGCTATGAAATGTAGGGTGGGCATTTCCATTGCTTACTATCTCAAACAATCTTACAACCTCAAGCAGAAATGACAGCCCATAGCATACTATCCATAGAAATCAATTGAGTGAGCAATACATAGCAAGAAAATTTTTCATAGAATACTATTTGAGGCCTCCACAAGCAATTTTCATAGAATGACACATTGCATGATATGATATATTTCTCGTGGAGACCCCGGGTAATAAATCGGGTGATAAAGGGGAAGACGTACGAAAGTTTCCTACCTCTTCCTTCCTTACTTGATCAAGAATAAATTAAACACAACACAACTGCTAAAATACAAAAATACACTTGACAATTTGTTTCAACTAACAATTGAAGCTTTGGTAACCCTGATGCTCAGCCGCCTATGTATACAGAAATAAAAAAAATTAAATGCGCTTATACAGGCACTATTAGTATCCAACCATCAGACGCGTTTGGGATAAGCAGCCTCTATTCAATACTTGCACATCCAAACCCACTGACAGTTATCGTTTTGTGTCGCTTAAATAGCCCTTAGCACAAATGTCATTTGACGACCTGTTCTCTTAGACGACCTTAGCTACAAATACAATTATTCGAACCAATGCCGTCGTAGCCTTATCCATTTTGCAATCAGAGGTGGCTGTTGAAATTATGTTTGAGGAAAAATTATCATAACTCATTTCACCATGAATCTTGACACCGATATGAACGATAACACCGAAAAGCTGGTCAACAGCGTGCTATCCTTTCTTGATGGTAAGCGCGATGTTCCAATCGCAAGTCATGCCCCTTTACAAATTCTTTCTTACTCAAAGATTCAGACGACGAATTTGAAGACGAAAAGAAGAACCCCATCTGTTGGGGTATCAAGCGAATTATTGGGATATTTCCGAAATCGAAGAAAACCAAATATGCTGTGGACACAGCCGATTCCAGTTGGAATTTCTACGAAAACAGACGACACTGCAATAAGATTGAAAATGACTGCCGATTTAAAGACCCCTACTTGGCCGAGGTCAGCCGTTTGATGTGTTTTCCCACAGCGGTTTATCCAGTGAATGGCTCATTAGAGTACGACAAGGAAGCGGAAAACTACGCTGTCTTCGGGAAAGAATTTTTGGACTTCCCCACCGATATCAAATTCCAGCAGTCAACGGATTTCAGTTCAACAGAATTGCCTAATCTATCATTATCGAAATTACAGCCTCCATCTGGTTTTGGAATATCGACTACAGTGGGGATGTACTATTCCAATCACCCGTTGTTTCAAACTTTGGCGCAACCACTCGTCTACTCTAATCCGCAGCATTTAAACGCATTTGTTAATGATAGCCAAATCAACGTCATCCCGGTGCAGCACCAACAGGTTATGTCTGGAGGTGGAATTCATGAGCGTCAGGCATATGCGCAACCATTACAGCAACAGATAATTTCAGCAGGAGGAGGAATTCAAGAGCGTCTAATATACGTTCAAATGTTGCAGCAACAGATTCGCGCATATCAATCAAAATTGTAATTTCTTGTTAACGCACTAAAATTTATTGAAAATAAAAAAAAATTGATTTAAATTTAAAAATTGTGCATTCAGTGTAGCCGTGGTAGCATTTTTTGGGCTAGATATTCTTTTAAGTTTGCGAATAAATACGATTTGTTACACCCTTTGTGGCCCAAGTTATTGTTTTTTTTCTTTCTTATATTTTAAAACAAACAATAAAAATAGTTTCATACAACCTTGGTATTTAGTATAAACCAAGAAATAAATGGTTTTTATCTCCTTTTGTAGCTGGTTACTCTGAGAAATCACTGGACACTCCTGCATTTTTTCCGGAAAAAAATAAAATAGAGAAAAGTTTTAAACTCTTTTTAGTTCACATGTTATTGGGGGAAATAATTTGTTTCCTTTGACAATCATAATGCTACATTGCAGACTAAGCAGCACCATTTGGAACTTTTTGTGCTGCAATGTGCACGTCGTCGTGTTGAAACTGTGAAGCAATTTGCTGTCTAGTCCTTAAAAGGTAAATGAAAATTTTGGCCTCAAACTCCCAATCAGATTGACTAGAATCAAATCAAAATTTCAAAGTAATATTGCCTCATCCGGCTCATCTTCTTCGCCCACATCACCAATATCGGACTCCGGATAAAATGGGATATCATCCAAAAAATCGATAATGTCATCATTGGTAAAGTGGAGCGAAAAACCAGTCCGCGTTTCAACTAAGGAGAAAAAAAACAATCCGTTAAGTCCCAGAATTTTTTTTGGAGAAACCACCCATGTAAAATACACTACATCCATAGACCAATTGCATTTAAACACATAAACGTTAAAAAACACTAAATAATATCCTCATTTCAATTAAGAGCACAAAATTAACAATTTAACTTTGAAAACTCTTCAAGAACCTTTCACAGCATATGACTCACAATGACCCGCCACTCATCCCAAAATGCAAATATGTTGCAAATGAAAAATTTCCTATTGTTCTACTAATGAACAAAAACAAATGTGACATGTTGGATTCTCATTGAAACCACCAGGAAAGAATGGAAAAATTATTGATTAGGTTATAATATAATCATGCCTGAAAATGGCTAGTTCCTGGTTTCAGTTTTAGGCCCGGTTTTCAGTGCGCAATCATCCTAATTTCTGGATTTAACTCGAGTTAACTCAAGGGATTCGATTTTCAGTCAATTTAAATCTAGAGTTAACCCATCAAGTTTGGTGTGTTAACACTGAATTAAATGACGTTTTTGACAAATGATTCCATTTTATTAAATTTAGCCTACGATTTATTCAGATTCAGACCTCAGTGACTCAGAATTGCTTGAAATATTAGTCAAGCTGTTATTGGAAGAAAAAGTCTTGTAATATCACGACAAAGCATTTTAATTTGTTTCTGGAATAAGAATCAAAAGAGCTGATAACCGGGACCTCATGCCTTGGAGTGATTATCGTTTTTTCGACGGTACATCTTGCATCAAGTAAGATTAATGCCTGAAACACAAGTGCAGAATTCTCATTGCAGAAAAGATGAAAGTAGTCTCTATTTCTAAATCCACTGCGAAAATTCAATGGCACCACAAAACACGAAAGAAAACACGAACGGAATTTCAAGATGTTTGGCATCATTGAATTATGACATTTATTTCACACGAAAAAAAGCAACAAATAAACGCCAAAATAAACTGAAAGTATCCAAAATGATGGAACATGTTTTTTTTTCAACTCAATTAAATCTTAAACTTTGCGGCGAAATTAATCACGAATGCCCCTATTGAGTAAATACATCAAATAAATAACACCAAAGAGTATAGAACTATATAGAGTGCGCATCTCATACAACGAATATTTTATATATTGGATACTGATATCGATACCCCAGTGTTCACATTGCTACCCCAGCATCAAACAACAGCCTTGCCGACGCATATGATCTACGAAATTTTCCCTTCGCAGCGTAGCCGTTTCAGACGCTACCATCCGCAAAATTTTTAGCTGTGATTCGTACTCTATGTAGTTCTAGACTCTTTGATAACACCAAAGACCACCACAGTAAGCTTAACGCAATGACAAGAGCCAATGCACTGCACTAAACAATTAAACACGTGTGTCATGCTTGCTGAACTGCGTGCTGCACTGCATGCAGAACCACTGCACGTGTGTTTCGGGCATAACAGTAGTTTTTGCTGTTGGCGATATCACTTTAGTTTATTTGTTTCACGTACAAAAATAATCCTAAAATCACAGACGATTATTGTCGCAGCTTACACGAGTGTTCACTCGTACTCAAAATTAGTGTGTGTATCTATACCAGCTACAGATATGCATTCTGGGCGATCCTTAAACGATTGATCATGAGGTTACGGAATGACCCACTGAATTTTTGCAGAAGAATTGCACTTAGTTATTTCCTCTATCTCTGTGTTGCAGATTCTATACATTTTGATAACTTTTTGACAGCAAAATTGACAAATCATGAGTGTAAGCATATTAATGGCGTTTTTCATTGGTAAAAAAAAACTGGCGCAAATTTATAGTCAATCGATGTTTAACTCCACACTACTTAACAGCTACTTTAAATTAAAAGCTAGCTTTAACTTTTTTTCATCAATAGACACATTTTAACGTGGCGCCAATTATTGAATACTAACGAACGTACCTCTAAGAACTCTAAGTCAAACTCACCTAAAAAGTGACAGTTCTAACAATCAAACGAACTCAATTTTACTTAACACTCTCAAACACACCTAAAAGTGACAGTGAAAAATATTTCAGCTGTTTGTGCCTTTGCCCGTTGCCCGTTGCCCGATTTGAAAATGACAGATGACATTACGATAACTCTGCATTAAATATTTAAAGTGATGTTTCGGTTCCTTTAACTTTAATGCAGAGTTACAACGCTAAAGTACACTTTTTGACGACTATAATTATTAAAACGTGTTAGTACGTGATAAAATAATTTTAAATTCTTCTTCAAGCGACTATAAATTTATGTCACTTTTTTTTTTTTTTATCTAGATCTGTCGACAGACTGATTTTGACATTTGTTGTGTTCCATTGGGCAAAAATACATTTTTTTTACCTCAGATCAATTTTGCAGATTTGCAATTTTACCGCTCCTTGCACTGACACTTATACAAATGATAGCTGCCAGTTTGACTAGAGTGATTTTCGTTCTGATTTAATATTATTTCCGTTGTGAAAAACAACAATAAACAATCGGTCTTTTGACAGATCTAGATAAAAAAAGTTTCATTTTTTACTAATGGAAAACGCAATAAATCTGCCTTCCAGAAGGTGGCCATTATTTCCAGCGTTGCACTTCAACTTTGAAATAATAACGTAAATAACGTAACCGCTCTAAAATAAAAAATCCAATGAACACGATTACAAGAGAGCACTTCAAAAAAGCGGAAAAGTACGCGATATCAATAAGGTAAATATCGGTTGTCGATAATCGATAATCGACAATCGTAATATCGAACAATATTCTGGAATTCAACGATGTCAGAGAATCCCCCGACTAGGATAATTGTTTGGATATTAAGGCCGTGTGTCAATTGCGTTAAAATGAGAGTTAAACTTTATCCAATGGCTAATTTTTGCTATTTCTGCAGGTGCTTTCCATCTCTGTCACCTCTCAGTAGGTAGATATATCAAATATCAAAAACTAGCCAATGGATACATTTTAGCGAGCTGTTGAGCAGTTTAAAATTCTGAAGTTTCTAGTCACCATTTTAATGTCAAAATTTATCCACTGGCAAGCATTTTAACGCAATTGACACACGGCTTAAACTCATCATGTGCTATATGGACGCTATCCAACCTCTTTATAAACTTTGAAAGCACGAAACCAAAGATTTGTAGTAAGGATTTATTATGAAAAAAAAACTAAAAACTAGATAAAAACTTGCAACACGGATCTGAAAAAATGTTGAAAAATCCAGCGCTTCTTAAGCGTTTACACTACGATTGGTTCCAGAGGCGATGCATGCAAAACGCACCCATTTCCTCAGAAATTCTTAAAGACCACTAGATCTAAATGCCAGCAATGACTGGTTTTCAAATTTCAAAAAACGGAATGGAATCCGAATGCTTTAAATTTACGGAGAAAAGCTGTCAAAAAAGCCAATATTGGTGGAACCATTTTTGATTAAATTTAAAAATAAAATGAAAAAGCTCGACTTGTTACCAGATTAACTTTACAATTTGTAAGCTTTTGCCAAACAGAGAAAGAAAAGTGAGCAAGGATATAATTATATTTCTTGCTTGCACTAATGCGTCTGGAACCCACAAGTTGAAATTGTTTGTTATGGAAAAAGCTGTTAGTCCAAGAGCATTTAAGCATTTCGAAAATAAACCTGTCATTTACAACTTACTCACTTACTTACTTAAGTGGCGCTACAGTCCGGAATGAACCTGGGCCTCAACCAACATGCCTCTCCAATTAGCCCGGTCCTTAGTTAACTGCCTCCAGTTGCGCACTCCAAGTTGTTTGAGGTAGGTTTCTACTTGTGCGCGCCACTTAAAGCGAGGTCTTCCTCTACTGCGTCCTACTGTTAATCGAAGACTCTGCGAGCTGGAGTATTGGTGTCCATTCGTTCTACACGTCCTAGCCATCTTAAACGTCCAATCCGGATTTTTTGACCAGGGGCATGTCGCTGTACAGCTCGTATAGTTCTTGGTTGAATCTTCGTCTCCATAGCCCGTCAACGCAAACGGGACCGAAGATTTTTCGAAGAATTTTCCTCTCAAATCGACCAAGGATTTCTTCATCCGCTTTTGAGACGGTCCATGCTTCAGCGCCGTAGAACAGGACTGGGATGATCAGGGTCTTATATAAGAACTCCTTAGAAGTTCGAGTGAGGGCTTTACTACTGAATTGCCTTCTTAGCCCGAAGAAACAGCGGTTGGCAAGAGTAATACTTCGTTTAATTTCTGACGAGATGTTGTTGTCAGAGTTAATAGCGGAGCCGAGATAGATAAAGTCCCGTACTACCTCAAATTATATCTGTCGATGGTGACGTTCTGTCCAATTCGTCGATGTTGTGTGTCCTTTCGTGTTGACAGCATATACTTCGTCTTGCTCTCATTTACTGCTGAACCCATTTTTGCCGCTTCCTTCTCTATACTAGCAAACATGGCTATGAAATCATGTTGGGTCCTACCAATGATGTCAATATCGTCGGCGTATCCTAGTAGTTGTACAGATTTTTGGAAAATTGTGCCTCTGGTGTTGGCTCGTGTGTTTTGCACAATCCTCTCAAGAATCAGATTGAAGAAGTCACATGACAGCGCATCGCCTTCCCTAAATCCTTTTTTGGTATCGAATGTGTCAGTGAGGTCGTTTCCAACCCTGATGGAGCAGCGAGAATTCTCCATCGTGATCCTACACAAACGGACGAGTTTGGGCGATATACCAAAACTAGACATCGCTCTGTATAGTTCGTCTCTATAAATTCTGTCGTATGCGGCTTTGAAATCGATGAATAGGTGGTGGGTATCGATTTTGACTTCTTGGGGTTTTTCCAGGATCTGCCGAAGTGTGAAGATTTGATCGGTTGTGGACTTTCCTGGCCTTAAACCGCACTGATAAGGGCCGGTCAGGTTGTTGGTAAGCGGTTTCAGGCGTTCACATGTTACGGCAGATAGGATCTTGTAGGATCTTGTAGTTGGCACAGCTTAGTGGGTCTCCTTTTTAGAGGCTCTCCTTTTTTGTGCTGATTTTCCATTCTTCGGGCATACTCTCTTCCGACCAGAATTGGCTTATGAGCTTGTGGATGTTACCTACTTTATAAAAGCTCAGGGGGAAGGCCTTAATTTCAGGTAGCCTTATTAAGCTTGAGTTTAGATATTGCTATCCTCACTTCACTCAGGTCGGGTGGTTGGCTGTTTTCGCTGTCGTTGCCAATATTGATTGTTCGTTCTGCCTGACTGCGGAATGTTGTTCGTCATCGCCGTTTAACAGTCTGCAAAAGTGGTTCTTCCATATCCTCAGCATAGACTGTGTCTCAACCACGATATTTCCTTGTTCATCTCGACAGGATTCATTTCGAGCCTTGTATCCTTGGCTTTGACGTTTTACACTTTGGTAAGACTTGCGAACATCTTTCCTGGAGTGGCACCTCTCTGTATCCTCGATCGCGCGCTTTTCTTCCTCTGTTTTCTTCTTTCTAAAAAGCCGGTGTTCTTCCCTTCTTCTCTGCCTATAGAGCTCAACGGCAGCTCTCATCTTCACCTGCAGCTTAGCCTTGTAGGCCTCGTTCTTGGTGGTGGGCGCGAGAAACCTAGCACATCAGTTGCGGCTGATCTAATGGATTGTTGGCATCGTTGCCATAGTTCTTCGACATTCGATGTTGGTGGTATGGTGTTACTCGAGATGTTTAGGATACGCGTTGCGCGAAGTTCTTGGCGGTATCTTGCGATTGCAGTCTTTCAACATTAATTTTTTTTACAGTATTTCTGGATTGTGGTGGCATAGTGGATATTTGCATTCTTACCTTGGCTGCAACAAGGTAGTGGTCCGAGTCGATGTTAGTTCCTCGGAATGTTTGGACGTCTAAAATACTGGATGCGTGCCTCTTGTCTATCGCAATGTGATGAATTTGGTTGAGCGTTCGTTGATCTGGAGACCGTCATGTTCCCTTATGCATATCGAGGTGAGGAAACCATGTGCTGACTATAACGGCATTTCGTGCCGTAGCGAAGTCAATTAGCCTATGTCCGTTAACAGACGTGTTATCGTGTTTTCCAACAATACGGCTAAAGATGTCTTCTCTTCCTACGTTTGCATTCAAGTCTCCCAGCACGATTTTAATATCTTACTTCGATAGTTTTGCCAAGGAGCTCATAGAAGCAATCCTTAGCTGTATCATCTTATTCCTCCGTTGGGGCGTGAGCGCAATATAAGTCTAAAGTTGGCGAATTCGGCCTTGACGCGGGCTTATATCTTGGAAACATAAAACTTCTTGCCTATGTCTGGCACTTATAACAAATCCGCATCCGTATAGTCGCTGTTTCTGCTCACTATAACACGGTCCGTAGTAGATGTCACAGTTTTTCATCCTTTTTTGCAGGCCCATCCCATCCTGGAAGGCACTAATGCCTTCCTTGTAGCAGTTAAGGGCTTCCGCTAGTTGTTCGGTTGCACCTCTCCTGTTTAATGTTCTCACATTCCACGTGCAGATACTAACGTTGTCGTTGTTCTATTTTCACTTAGCAGGTTCGTCAGCAATAAAATCAGTCTTTTCCGAGGCTATTGGTTGCTTTGCGACATAAAGTGTTTTTCCATGGTTGGGTACTTAACCCAAAGCACAACCCCCAACATGGAGGGCCAGTTCCAATTTTTTAGATACCCCTAGGACACGGGGCAGTCAGTATCCACTACGGGATTGAGCGCTGCCGTTGGCCTTTCGGTTCATCCGCCACCAGCTCTGTTCAAGGGGCCTGACTTACCCTTATATTCCTAGACAACCTGTTGTCCGAATATGTCGAAGCAGCTTGTCTACGCTCGCCTGGGACAGCAGGCCGGGTATTCATTCCGTGCCATTCTGACCTGACTGTTTATAGTGTTGCTGTTTTTCGTCGTGTTATCAACACTCGCGCTTATCTTTTAGCAAGTCAAATCCGGTTGGATGAGACCAGTACCCGATGGTTACCACTGGGAGGTAAAAATAACCACTTGATGTGTAGTCAGAGTTACAACACTGGGCATTGCCGAGGTAAAGCCAATCAGAGTCCACCCTCGTTCTACAACACCCAACCATCTGTACAAGGTCAACAAAAATGCGTGGAACGAATTTTTTAAAGAACGGTTTTAATTTACTTTCGTGCTGGCTGTTGTAAAAGCAAACGAGCATTTCCCAATATTTTAAGGCAATTAAACCAAAACTGTAGGTATTAACTGTATTACGTAAAATTATTTGCTTAAAATGAATTAAATATTTGTTGTGACTCGGTTTAAGGCAACAACAACCTCAATTAACGCAACTGCTTGAATTTCCATCGGTTGCTTTACCGAGGGCGTACTGTAGGTTGAAGTGAGATAGTAGATAACATATTATCACTTTCTCTTTCACAGCGATCATGAGACAATTTGATAATTTGGCCAAAATACACAATTATATTCAGAATTCACTGTCAACTATCGTTCTTAAGAACACCACAACATCCAGGCTTCGAGTACATAGTTAAATTTTCAAATTTCAAGTTTCACCAAAAATAGGAAATATGTTAATTGAGAAGATCCAATTTTTTTTTTTTACACAGCCTAGGTTCTTTGCTGTAGTCCATGTCCCACATCTAAACACAATATGGCATTAGTATGCTAAATATAGACTTCAACGTCTTAACCTGCTCAACAGCTCGCTAAAATTTATCCAGTGGCTAATTTTTGACATTTGATATACCTACTTAGGAGTGACAGAGACGGAAGGCACGCTCATGGATTATTCCTCGTTACCAGTGTTCACATGTGGCGGTCAAAGAGAACATCATTCGGATTATTAAATAAAAAGCAAGGGTTATGTATTTTATACCAGAAAATGCAGTGAAAGCTGTAAAATTAACTAAAACTGGATTTTTAAAAAAGATTGGTTAAAAATTGGTATGATAACATTTGTTTCGCTATATGTTTCGCTGACAATAACTCATAATTAAGGGATTTTTGATGATCCTTCTGAAATCTTTTTGGTATTTTTTTCTTACAAGAAATTATACAGAAAGGAATTTTGTTCCAATTCTTTTGGGAAAGCATAAAATGGAGTACTAATATAAAATCCCATTTAATCCAATTGACACAGCTAAAAGCGAATTTTTTTACACCCCTGAAGAAATGTCAAAAACTAGCGAATGGATAAAATTTAACCCCCATTTTAACGCAATTGACACACGACCCTAACACCAACTGGCCAATGAGTTAATTTTAAAAAAAAACCGCAAGGACTAAATTAAATTTTCCAATGAGGGTTTTCGATGATAGCTTAAACTGGACCCAATTTTTTTCCTCCATACCTTCTTCTTATTTCCTTGAATTCACTGGGTGAAAGCAAATATGAAGCGATGATTTTTACAAAATTTTATGCTAATCAAGCGTTTATGTCCATACCGAGTCTGAAATAAACTCTTGGTTGATTTTCAGTGCAAACTTTGCTTCTCCATATGGTCCACATTAATTGCACCTGTCCGGTTGGATATGATGACGTGTAGAAAAGCACTTCTACAAAATCTAGGAGTATGCGCTCCACCCCAGTGGTGCTTATAATGTTCAAATGTTCACAAAACATACTCGCAATTCATAGCGAACAAAATCAATAAATCTACGATTAAAACAAGATTCTATCAATTTAATAAATTCATTTCAAACAATAACAATCGTCTAGCAACAGGGGTAACTACAAAATGCATAATTTGAGGTGCACCCATTTATTTACCCCAAATAAACAAAATTCGCCCTGGCAACGCTGCTCATGTTACAACTGGCTGTCAAATCGCTGTCCTGTCACTTGTCATTGTCACACAGAATTTTTCACACTTTTGTTGTGTTTGTTGGTCGTCCGTTGCAGACAAAACAGAAATCTTACAAAATTAAAGAATTATTCCTCAGTATTTTATATATCAATTTACAAACAAAATGACTGACCTTAAGACATCCGAAATCGACAGTGACTTGGAACAAAACTACTCACTCAACAGCAATGCAGATCCAAAGAATATGCAGGAACTCACAATCTATGTAAGTATACTACTGGTAGTAGCCGCCTCATGTATATTCAATACAAAAACAAAAAAAAGATGGGCGGGTATACCAAATGCATTAATTAACACCCCCTTCCCACAAATTACAGGTGCAAAATCTTTTACAAAACGTTCAGGACAAGTTCCAAACAATGTCGGACCAAATAATCACCCGAATCGACGACATGGGCAATCGAATAGATGACCTAGAGAAGAGCATCGCCGATCTCATGAATCAAGCTGGCGTCGAGGGACCAGAGAAGTAATTTTTGACACCCGCCCCAGAAATAAAGTGAAATCACGTACATTTTTCTCTTTTTCTTCATCATTTAGTTTGTAAAATGTAAAACACTAACAAAAACATTAATTTTATACAAATGTATCATGTTTAATGGCAAACAACAGAACAGAACACCTAACACCTTAACCCCATGTCTTCTAACCTCCGCAGCCCCCTTGAAGGGGGTGTGTGTGTGTAGTTTTTCTCCTTCATCCTTACCAGCGGTGCATTGATGTGACAGGGACTGTGTATTCATGTTATCAGCGGTACGCGTGATGACGATTAATTATTAATAAACATTTTTAGTTTGTAGATTGAGACGCTTTGTTGTTTGTTGTTGTGGCGTGGTCTCTACTTCCTTTTTCCTCCAGTGCAATCGATTGGTTGGCGGGGCATTGCTGTTGGTGCGACGCCCTTGGTTTCGCTGACGGTAACCATGCGACCGAACGCTGTTGATGGCGATTCTTTTGGTATGCCAATCGATGTGGGGTGCTTTGATTTGGTTGCCTAGATTGATTTGGAGGGGATGGCGATAGAGAAAAGGAGTATATGAAGAGGCTTTGGTTTGCTTACCCGAGCAGTTGGCTTTTTAGCTCTTTCAGGAACATCTGAGACGTCGGTATCTTCTGAATGGTCTTCATCTTGAGAGGCTGACTCTTCGCTCTCGCTGTTGGATTGTTCTTCTTCGTCTGATTCCGCATCGGAATCCTGGAATGGATTGTAATTGGACATTCAGTGAGGAGAATTGTGGGTTTCTATTTACAAATCTAGATTTAGTCTATTAATTCAGACGCTCCTATCCCATACTGGTCATTTCTTGATAAAGTAGCAGATATACAATTGTCATACCACAGATCTGCAGCGAAGTGATCATCTATGCCAAAGGGGTGAGCAACGAGTTACAGTTAGTAGTTGAAGCATGGGCCGAGCAGAGTCTTTCATAGAACACACACATTTTCTTATTAAACGGAACTCGAAGAGTCCTCTGACAAGGAAACAAAAGCCAAGCAACTACTTGGTTCCATTTTCGAAATCTCGTGTACGCGAGCTTGCGTTAATAGGGTAAGAAGACTCATGAATGGGTTCACAAGTCACAACAAATGTTTTACTCACGAGCGAGAGGAGTTTTCGAAAACTTTTTTTAGCGATGGGTTTTCACTCGCGAGCAAGTCTGAAACGTTTCTTTATTGTGCCCTGAATTTTCGCAGCTGAAAATCAGAAATATTGTTCATGAGAGATAGAGTTGTTGGTTGGGTGTTGTAGAACGAGGGTAGACTCTGATTGGCTTTAACTTCGCAATGCCCAGTGGTTGTAACTCTGACTACACATCACGTGGTAACCATCGGGTACTGGTCTCATCCACCCGAACTTGACTTGGTAAACAATGAGTGTGAGTGTTGATAAGACGAAAAACAGCACACCACTATAAACAGCCTGCTCAGACTGCCACGAAATACTCGGCCTGCTGTTTCAGGCGAACCTACATGAGCGTCTTTGACATTTTCGGACAACAGGTTATCTAGGAATATCAACGGTAAGTCAGGCCCTTGAACAGAGTTGGTGGCGGATGAACATAAAGGCCAACGGCAGCGCTCAATCCCGTAGTGGATACTGAGTGCCCCGTGTCCTAGGGGTATCTAAAAAAAATGGAACTGGCCCTCCAGGTTGGGGGTTGTGCTTTGGGTTAAGTACCCAACCATGGAAAAACACTTTATGTCGCAAAGCAACCAATAGCCTCGGAAAGGACTGATTTTATTGCTGACGACCCCGCTAAACGAAAATAGGACAACGACAACGTTAGTATATGCACGTGGAATGTGAGAACATTAAACAGAAGGTGTGCAACCGAACAACTAGCGGAAGCCCTTAACTGCTACAAGGAAGGCATTAGTGCCTTCCAGGATGGGATGGGCCTGCAAAAAAGGATGAAAAACTGTGACATCTACTACGGACCGTGTTATAGTGAGCAGAAACAGCGACTATGCGGATTTTTTATAAGTGCCAGACATAGGCAAGAAGTTTTATGTTTCCAAGATGTTAGCCCGCGTCAAGGCCGAATTCGCAAACATAAGCCTTATATTGCGCTCACGACCCAACGGAGGAATAAGATGATAAATCTAAGGATTGCTTCTGTGAGCTCTTTGTCAAATCTACGAAGTAAGATATTAAAATCGTGCTGGGAGATTTGAATGCAAACGTAGGAAGAGAAGACATCTTTAGCCGTATTGTTGGAAAACACGATAACACGTCTGTTAACGGACATAGGCTAATTCACTTCGCTACGGCACGGAATGCCGTTATAGTCAGCACATGGTTTCCTCACCTCGATATGCATAAGGGAACATGACGGTCTCCAGATCAACGAACGATCAACCAAATTCATCACATTGCGATGGACAAGAGGCACGCATCCAGTATTTTAGATGTCCGAACATTCCGAGGAACTAACATCGACTCGGACCACTCCCTTGTTGCAGCCAAGGTAAGAATGCGGATATCCACCGCGCCTCAACAATCCAGAAATACTATGAAATATAGAAATAAATGTCGAAAGACTGCAAAGCCAAGAGACCGCCAAGACCTTCGCGCAACGCGTATCCCTAAACATCTCGATTAACACCATTCCACCAGCATCGAATGTCGAAAAACAATGGCAGCCATGACAACAAGCCATTAGATCAACCGCAATTGATGTCCTAGATTTATCGCGCCCACCAGCAAGAAACTCTTGGTTTGATGAGGAATGCCGACAGATGCTCGCAGCCAAGAACAAGGTCTACAAGGCTAAGCTGCAGGTGAAGACGAGAGCTGCCGTTGAGCTCTATAGGTAGAGAAGAAAGGAAGAACACCGGCTTTTCAGAAAAATGAAAAAAAGAGCAAGAAAAGCGCGCGATCGAGGACATAGAGAGGTGCCACTCCAGGAACTCAAGGATACAAGGCTCAAACAGAATCCTGTCGAGATGAACAAGGAAATATTGAAGTCGAGACACAGTCGATGCGGAGGATATGGAAGAAACAATTCTGCAGACTGTTAAACCGCGATTACGAACAACATTCCGCTGTCAGGCAGAACGAACCATCCAATACTGGTGACGACAGCGAAAACTGCCTACCAGCCGACCTAAGTGAAGTGGGGATAGCAATATCTAAACTCAAACTTAATAAGGCTGCCGGAAATGACGGCCTTACCGCCGAGCATTCTAAAGCTGGCGGAGATGACTTGGTAAGAAACATCCACCAACTCATAAGCCAAATCTGGTCGGATGAAAGTATGCCCGAAGAATGGAACCTCAGCATCGTTTGCCCGATCCATAAAAAAGGAACCGCGCCAGCTACAGATGCATAAGTCTCCTCAACATCGCCTAAAAGATCCTATCTGCTGTAATATTTCTGAAACGCCTGAAACCGTTTACCAACAACCTAATCGGCCCTTGTCAGTGTGGTTTTAGGACAGGAAAGTCCACAACCGATCAATTTTTCACACTTCGGCAGATCCTGGAAAAACCCAAGATGTCCAAATCGATACCCACCACCTATTCATCGATTTCAAAGCCGCATACGACCGAATTTTTAGAGACGAACCATACAGAGCCATGTCTAGTTTTGGTATACCGCCCAAACTCGTCCGTTTGTGACGTGTAGGATGACCGACACATTCGATACGAAAAATGGATTTAGGCAAGGCGATGCGCTGTCAGGCGAATTCTTCAATTTCATTCTTGAGAAGATTGTGCAACACCAGAGGCACAATTTTCCAAAACTCGGTGCAACTACTAGCATACGCCGACGATATTGACATCATTGGTAGGACTCAACGAGATGTCACAGCAACGTTTGCCAGTATTTGCTAGAAGCGGCGAAGATGGGTTTAGCAGTAAATGAGGGCAAGACGAAGTATATGCCCTCAGGACACACAACATCAACGATTTGGACAGAACATCACCATTGACATATATAACTTTGAGGTAGTACGGGACTTTGTCTATCTCGGCTCCGCTGTTAACTCTGACAGTAACATCTCGTCGGAAATTAAACTAAGATGGCAATTCAGTAGTAAAGCTCTCGCTCGAACTACTAAGGGGATTCTATATAAGGCCCTGATCATCCCAGTCCTGCTCTACTGTGCTGAATAATGGATCGTATCAAACCCTTGGATGAATCGAGGGAAACTTCTTCGAAAAATCGTTATCGTTGACGGACTACGGATGTGAAGATTCAACCGAGAAGTATACAAGCTGTACAAAGACATGGGGCTGTTCAAAAGACTCCGCATTGGACGGTTAAGATGGCTAGGACACGTAGAACGAATTCCCAGCCAGACGTCAGACGCAGTAGAGAAAGACATCGCCTGAAGTGTCGCGCACAAGTAGAAACCGACCTCAACCAACTTGGAGTGCGCAACTGGAAGCAGCTGGCTATGGACCGGGCTAATTGGAGAGGCATGTTGGTTCATCCACTTAAGTAAGTAAATATGCTACAGAGACGAACTATAGAAATGCTTGTCTAGGTTTTGTATACTTGTCTGGCTGTGCAGGATTTCGTACCTCCTACAAAGTCAGCAGTGACCACATGAACATAAAGTCTTGATTCGAACTAATAAGGAGATCCTATGTAATACTCTGAGTTGCCCACTTCTACTTTACTTCACTTAAAATGGACCGTACCAGAAGTGGATGATGCTTCCAATTTGGATTTTCCATGATTCAGACAAAACTGCGCATTGGAATCTAAGATGGCTTGGATGTGTAAGCGCATAGACATCAATACAACATCCAGATGCTTAAAAAGTAAACCCCGCCTTATGTAGCGCGCACAAGTAGAAACCAAGCTCAGCTCAGAGCAAGCAATGAGTCTAAGCAACGTATTAACAAAGAAGCACCACGATTCATGAAAACAACAACCTCATCCGAACAACCATCAAACATACCTCATCACCGTCATCATCATCATCATCTGAAGCCGTTTCCAATGATAGATTCTTTGTGCTTCGGCTTAGTCTTCCCATATTCTTGGCCGGACTCATACTATCATCTCTATCCAGATCGTCCATTGAATGAGCTGCTCGCAGACTCTTTTTAAACGCAGCCTTCCTGTTCGAGTCATCATTTATTTTTATCAGCTTTTGGAATTCCTTCAAATCGTTCTTCTCGTCAATATTCGCGATGTCATAGTGTGTGGCGGACAGAGCCTCCAAAACCTTTGTGTGCTGCCTCATAGAAATCATAACAAAGTCAGTGAGCAGCTGCTTCAGGTCATGAAGCTTACGCTTTTCAAAGTTATTAATGATTTCATCGATTTCTTTGTTCGTGCGGTTCACTTCAACCTTTGCTTTCATTAGTTCCGAATCAGCAGCGGACTAGAATTAGCAAAAATGTCAGCACAAGAGATTGCACACCGAGATTCCTGTCGACTTACCGTGTTCGCTGAGAATTTCGATTTAATCTCCATCATTTGTTTTTGCCGAAGGACCTCCTTATCTCGCGCTATCACGGCGATTCGAAGGCTTTCGCGGGTCGCCTTGCAGATGTTTTCAAACTGAGCCAATTCGTTTATAACCTAAAACGACAAGTATGGAGGACTATGCAAGATGTTATGCCTAGGAAACACGTCCTACCTTTAGTTCCATTCGATGCACCGCAATATCCATGTAGTCTGCGAGAATTGTCATCGAGTTAGTGAAACTTTTCAGTCCTCCACACAAACTCTCGTTAATGTCTTCTTCGTCGGCATAGGACTTGAATCCTTTGGCGAGTTCGTCAAATGAGTTTCTGCACCTGGAAATGGAAAATAACATGTCAACAAGAGAGTCTTTACGATTTTTTTCTAATGATGGACATACTTGGCCATTTTCCTAGTGCAGGATGCAAAATTTGAGCACAATTCCATCAAATGTTTCTCCGTCAAGTTTATGCGCTCGTTGATGATTTTAATTCGATCATCTTTTGTTGTTAAAAGAGATAACTTACCACCTCGGCGAAACATGCTTCCAAGGACTAAATAATTTTTTATTTATTTTGCTTTGAATTGACCTGGGACATGTTGTTTGTCCTAAATCTGGTTGCCATGGTTTGGTGCAAGGAAAGCATGTAATGGCATTTATGGTATCCGGTTGTTGTCGAGGGTGAATGCATTTCTTCGTTGACATGTACGGTTCTTGAATGCGCTGTGATAGATGGTCGTTCAGATGTAGCTGCGTTCGTAAAGTAGTTATCAATGAACGGCGAATGGAAACATTTATGTTGCGGACTAAACATTTTATTGATAGCAAAAGTGCAAAGACGCATATAATGTGGATTCCGATTTCGACCACAACCGACTGCATATGCAAAAAAATTCATCGAACAAAAGAATTTCAACAAGCAAAGGAAAAATTAACAACAACAACAACAAAACTTTAAAAAGTGTCCCAACGGGGAATAAACTGCAAATCAACTCCGAAAGTATGGTAATGAGCACTGAAAGCCACGGAAATCCTGACGGAGAATCTAAATAACTGTGATGTCAATATCGTTGGCATATGCTAGTAGTTGCACCGATTTAAAAAAAAATTGTGCCTCTGGTTTTGGCTAAGGAGTTTTGCACATCCTCTCAAGAATCAAATCGAAGAAATCACATGACAGCGCATCGCCTTGCCTAAATCCTTCTTTGGTGTCGAATGTATCGGTGACGTCGTATCCGATCCTGATAGAGTAGAAAAAAATCTCCATCGTCATCCTGAAACTACCTACGAAAACTAGACATGACTCTGTATTGTTCGCCTCTATAAATGATGTCGTATGCGGCTTTGAAATCGATGAATAGGTGGTGGGTATCGATTTAGACTTCTTCGGTTTTTGCCAGGATCTGCCGAAGTGTGAAAATTTGATCGGTTGTGGACTTTCCTGGCCTAAAACCACACTGATAAGGGCCGATCAGGTTGTTGGTAAACGGTTTCCGGCGTTGACATATTACGGGAGATAGGATCTTGTAGGTAGTTGGGTAGTTGGCTAAATCGGTCAAACGAAGCTAAGGTTCCATTCTTTGGGCATACTTTCATCCGAATAGATTTTTCTTATCTGTTGGTGGATGTTACTTACCAACTAAACCCCACCGGCTTTATAAAGTTATGCGGGAAGGCCAATATTCCGGCAGCCTCTTTTGCTTGAGCTTAGATATTGCTATCCCCACTTCACTCAGGTCGGGAGATTGGTAGTTTTCTCTGTCGTTGCCAATATTGAATGGTTCGTTCTGGCTGACAGCGGAATATTGTTCGTCTTCGCCGTTTCACACTCTGCAGAAGTGGTTCTTCCATACCCCTAGCAACCACTGCGTCTCAAATACGATATTTCCTTGTTCATCTGACAGGATACTTTTCGCGCCATGTATTCTTGGCTTTGACGTTTTACACTTTGGTAAATCTTGCAAACATCGTTCCCCTAGATTGGCACCTCTCAATATCCTCGATCACAAGCTTTTCTTGCTATTTTTCTTTTTTCTGAAAAGCCGGTGTTCTTCTCTTCTTCTGTGCCTTTAGAGCTCAATGGCAGCTCCAGTCTGCACCTGCAGCTCATTCTTGCCTGCGAGCATATGTCGGCATTCCTCATCATATCAGTTGAGGCTGATCTAATGGCTTGTTGGCATCGTTGCCATTGTTCTTCGACATTCAATGCTGGTGGTATGGTGTTAATAGAGTGATTAAGGTCTTGGCGGTCTCTTGCCGATTGCAGTCTTTCGACATTAAATGTTTTTACAGTATTTCTGGATTGTTGTGGCTTGGTAGATATCCGCATTCTTAGCTTGACTGCAACAAGGTAGCGGTCCGAGTCGATGTTACCTCCTCGGACTGTTCGGACATCCAAAGTACTGGATGCGTGCGTCATGTCTATCGCAATGTGACCAATTTGGTTGACCGTTCGTTGATCTGGAGACCGCCATGTCCCCTTATGAATATCGAGATGAGGAAACCGTGTGCTGGCTTTAATGGCATTTCGTTCCGTAGCGAAGTCAATTAGCATAAGTCCGTTACCAGTCGTTAAAGATTTCTTCTATTCCTACCTTTGGATTAAAATCGCCCAGCACGGTTTTAAAATCGTACTTCGGTAGTCGCTCATAGGATTTGTCAAGGAGCTCGTAGAAGCAATCCTAAGCTATATCGTCTCTTTCCTCCGTCGGGGCGTGTGCGCATATAAGGCTTATGTTGGCGAACTTGGCCTTCATGCGGATAGTTAGAATGCGTTCGCTAATTCCATGGAAACTTTAGACTTCTTGCCTAAGTCTGGCACTTATAACAAATCCGCATCCGAATAGTCGCTGTTTCTGCAGTTTTTCAGTTTTTCATCCTCTTTTTGTCCGGCCCATCCCATCGTATTTCCTGGATGGCAGTAATGTCTGCTTTGTAGCAGTTTAGCGTTTCCGCTAGTTGTTCGCTTGCACCTCTCCTGTTTAATGTTCTCACATTCCAGGTGCAGATACGAACGTCGTTGTCCGTTTTTCGTTTTGCAGGGTCGTTAACAATAAAATCAGTCCTTTGCTAAGCTATTGGTTGCTTCGTGACATAAAGTTTTTATCTGAGTGGGAAGTTAACCCAAAGCAAAACCCCCAACATGGAGGCTCAGTTCGAAATTATTAGATTCCCATAGGACACGTGGCCGCATCAATATCCACTACGGGACTTAGCGCTGCCGTTGGCCTTACGGTTCATCAGCCACCATCTCTGTTCAAGGGGCCTGACTTACCCTTGAGATTCCTAGATAACCTGTTGTCCGAATATGTCGAAGCAATTCATCGAGGTTAGCCTAGGAAGGCAAGCCGGGCGTTACGCACCAGTCTGACCAGGCTTTTTACAGTGTTGCTGTTTTTCGTCTTGTTATCAAAACTCGCGCTTATCGTTTAGCAAGTCAAAGCCGGTTGGACGAAACCAGTATCCCGATTGTTATCACTTTGCAGGTAAAAATAAGCGCTTGATATGTAGTCAGAGTTACAACCTCTGGACATTGTCAAGTTAAAGCCAATCAGAGTCTACCCTCGTTCTACAACATCCAATTACGAATTAGGCTCTAATAAAAAGTTTACACGACACTCCAGAGATGGCGTTGTAGCACATTCATTTGTTATACAAGCTTTTAAGTTAGAAATCCGTCCACATTTTGATAAATAAACTGAGAGATACTTTTCATAAATGTAGACAACTAATTCATTCATCGCAATGGATAATGTACGCAAAAGTGGAGTCGGATCAAATGTTAAATGACACGCACATCTGGAAATGCTAACCAACAGATTGATTCATTTTATTAACGTTTTCCATTTGGCTTTGCAAGGCGCTATTCGATGGACATAAAGTAGGTGACTCAGTAGTTCTGAACATCATTTTCTATAAAATCGATGAGCCAGCAACCAACGTCAAGGATCCTTTCACGCACCCTGACCCCACCTTTCCCATTACAAAAAATGTCAAGCGGCATTCCTACTCCCCTACATAAACACCTGCCTACGTCATAGTTCACACTTTTTCAAAAAATTAAAAAAATATTTTCGAATCAATTCCAAGAAAACAAATAGTTTGACATTGAAATTTTCATAAACAAACAAATATTTAGCGAGAAAATACAAATCCCCCTCAAGCTGACGAAAAGACATCTGGCCTACAGACGGAAGCCTTAGGTGAGTATTTGTCAAATTGTTTCAGCATTAGTCACTCCAAAACCGCAAGTTGGACTAATTACCCTGCATTTGGTGGAGATGAACCTTTTTTGCGATGACATGACTCCATTGTCATGGAAATTTCCAAATGATGATCGCATCAACATTTCTCCCAGCGGATGGCTATGTTTTTGCACATCTTGAGGGTATACGAGGCCAGACACTCAAAGTCATAGATAAACGAACTTATTAAAGGGATCACACGTCGTATGGGTGGCCAATTATAAAATCCCGACAGCCAATTATCTGCGCTCGTTGCGACTTTCCACGAATTGTTTTGTTTGTCTGCAGAATAATTCGGCTCCCGCTCCCTAAAAGTGTAAACAATTCTGTTTCGATTCTTTGTTCATTACCGTTACATGCATGTGTTTACAAGCGCACACAGTAATATAAAAATATTGGCCAATTATCCATCTCTAGCCTTTTAGGAGGGGGCTATAAATACCAAAGAAGAACCTTAAATTCGCCAAAAAGCTATAAAGACCCGAGTAAACAGATTATAATCGATGAGAGGAAAGCAGACCGAGACAGACGAAGAGACCAAAAATAGACGCAACTCGAAGCGTCGCGTCATGGACCGGATTTGTATCGATTTAGCATGAGGCTTGTACTCGGTGCGTACATTTGACCATGACCCCTATCAGCTGAAGACTCATCATTGCGGGTCTGGTGGAAAAGTTGTAATAGTTGGCGTTTTGGGGTTATGTTTTGATTTTATTGAGGTTTTGATTTTACTGAGGTTTTGAAGTGAGTAATCTTGTTTTGGGTGCTTAACAAGATTAGTCGGAAATAATGTCATGCTCATGATCTTGGAAACAGGTTTGTCGGGTGCTTGTTTTTTTTTTCATTTTTTTATATTCATAAACTCTTTGAGAGTAAACAAGAGACGAGTTTATGGTGATGAATTACTACAGGTTTATGGGGAATTTTCGAAAACCAAGAATTCAGTAAACTGTGCGACACGTGTCGGACAAACTTCCAAAGATATTAAGTGTCTGATGGGAGGAAGTGAGAGAGTATTCACCAAATACCGAATTTGATGAATTACCGTCACATAATTTAAAAAACAAGGTCGGTACACGACCGCAGGTACTTCTACTTGGATGTTCCACTTTTAATTTCTCTGACAAAATAGGCTTAAGTGCTTTTGTATATTTCATTCGCTCCAGTCATAGACCAAGAGCCCACAGCAAATTTTAAGGTGTGATATGATGACCAAAATATGCGTAAGCTAGTGAAGCTGTAAAAACCAGGAACCGAGGAACAAAGTGTGGGGCCCAATTCCTGATAGATCTTGTCTTGTTTACATCAATATGTCTAAGATTGTTCTTGGATATAGTTCCAACCTCAATCCAGACTTTAATGTCATTTGTAAGGTGGGGTAGATTTGAAGAGAGATATTACAAGTACATCTGTATCAGAGGACTTTATGACAACAGAACTGTTTCTTGGCAAAAAAAAAAAAATAAATGCAGCATCATGGGAGTGTCAGCCTCTTCCTGAAAGCTCATCAGCTCGTTGACATTTTGTCGAAAAACTTTCTCATTTGCTGCTTTGAAACTAAAAAATTTTTCGTTGCATGTTACAAACAAAATTTTTTTCCCCAATAACATAGCAGTGCTCATCTTCGCGCCATTCCTCTACTAAAAATTCATTCAACCCTTGTTTGAAGGAGTTACTCTTCAAACTTTTTATGAAATTGACTGGTCTTTGGGTTTGTTCCTCTGAACAGTTTCTTCTCTCGCGTTAAATATCTTTTATAAAAGGAGATTGTATTCGATCAAACACAATGTGGATTTGTGTTGCGTCCATTCTACAAATTTTGTTCATTAGGTGCCTTGCCAGATTGCCGAAAGTGTTAAAGGTAAGTCGCCTAAAGTAACGGGTGATCCAAGTAGAGATACTTTTTTCAATAGCCTTTTTTGACAGATCACGTGTGAGTCGTGTCATGCTGTCATGTTATTTTTGTTTAGTATTGTTTGGCATTTCATAATGGAAAGACTTACGCGTGAACAACGTTTACAAATTGTTCAACTTTATTATGAAAATTCACGTTCTGTGAGGAATGTGTTTCGTGCACTTCGCTCAACTTATGGTCAACATAATCGGCCTACTGAGCGTACTATTCGCAACACCATCACCCATTTTGAGACCCAGCATTCATTATTGGATAATATTCTACCGAATAGACCACGTCCAGCACGCTGTGAAAAAAATATAGCGGCCGTAGCTGAGAGTGTACACGAAGACCGTAGAGAGTCGATTCGGCGCCGTTCGCAGCAACTCGGACTGACATATGGAACGAATTGGCGCATTAGGTCGAGTAGTTGGTAGTTTTCGCTTTCGTCGGCAATATTGAGCTGTTCGTTCTGGCTGAGAGCTGCAGATTGTTCACCATCGCCGTTTAACAGTCTGCAGAATTGATCTTTCATATCCTCAACATCGATTGTCGCTCAACTACAGTATTTCCATGCTCAGCTCGACAAGATTCTGTACGGTCCTTGTACCCCTAGTTTTGACGCCTTACAGGTAAAGCTTGCGAACATCATTCCAGGAGGGACACATTTCTACATCCTCGATTGCGAGATTTTCTTGCTCATTTCTCTTCTTTCTGAGTAGCCGGTGTTCTTCCCTCGTTTTTTGCTCAATGGCGTTTTCACTTGCACTTAGCCTTGTACGCCTTCCTCGCTGCCTGCATCAGTCGGCACCCTTCATCAAGCCAAGGGTTTCATTCTGGTGGGCGCAAGAAACCAAGCAAGTACATAAGTTGCGGCGGATCTAATTGCATGGTTGCCTAAGTTTTTCACCATTTAGATGCTGGTGGCATGGTGTTAATCGAGAGGTTAAAGGATACGTTCTCACGATTCGTAGTAGATGTCGCAGTTTTTATTCCTCCTTTCTTCGTATTTCACGAATGGCATGGTCTCCTAGCAGTAGGCTTTTAGTTGCTTCGTAAGAATAGCGTTTTCCGTGATTGTGTAGGTAGCCCAAAGCACAACCGCTATCGTGGAGTACCAATTCCAATTTATTTAATTTCACTAGGACACGAAGGGATAGGACTCTTCAGTTGGTTTTTCGTCTCACACGGCCCCATCTATATTCAAGGAATCTGACTATTCTTTGAGGTCCATAAATTACCTGTTGTCCAAACATATCGCAGTTGCTCTATAAGTTAATTTTGTCCATTCTAACAGGAACTGTAAGCGCCACTGTTGAATCCATTCTGGTTATTCTTCCGCTGCTTGAAACTTCAATAGCTGTCTTAGTGTTCAGACACAACTTACCACCGCTTTCATATGCTGCAGACAAGACTCTACACAGGGGTTAACACAACTATTTATGATAAAGGTACTAGGCACCCATTGGTCGCCACAAGCTGGGAGCTGGAAGTCGGTGTTGATAGGCATCAGCTAAATGAAAAATCTTTGTGTTTTCATACCAAGTTTTGGAACACCCTTTATACAACATCATGCCCGAAATTTGCATGAAAGCTTAATTTCATTTGTTGCAAGACTTATTTATTCTTCATGGCTGAAATTGATTAGGAAATATTCATCATTACTAGAAGCTAAGAAGTAAGGAAACTTTTATTGTGACAGAAAAAGTTAAAAACGTTGTTCCACTGAATAAAAAAATCTCAGCCAAGGCTGCGAAGAAAAATCTCGGAGGGGATCTGTGAATGGAAAACTTCTATGCCCTTCTTTTAACAGGCTTTATAGAGCATGAAGTAAGTCAATCTTACTTATCGGTCATATCCTAGCAATTGTTGAACGGCAATTGTTGAACGGTGTGCACTGTACAGGGTAACATCTTCAGGTCTTTCACCGAAATTCGACGCAACAAACGTTTGTCAATGCCGAAATGTGTGCATCGCTGTCTTGGCAATAATTGTGGTAGAAATATTATTAAAAATTAAATAAAAAAAAATCCATCAAACATTGTCACCGTAGGATTGTTCTTTCGTGTAAATAGGTGTACACAACGTCGCCCACAAATCTATGAATCATGTTCCAACAATAAAGTAAGCAAACCAATGCAACTGCTATTTAATATCTTAAACGTGCTCCTACTGTTCTGAGACACCTGAATTCCACCAATCTGTGTAATTATAGCCGATATAACGATGTGATTCCTGGTGCACCTTCAAAAAGGTATGCCTCACTATTTCGTGGAAAACGGCAACTATAACTGAAATAACAGCATGTCCCTGTTTAGATAAACAGGTGCTTATTTTTTTTTTATGGCGCAATTATTGGGAAAGGTGTTGCATGCGGTTATAATGACGAATTCCCCATAGGGAAATGATACGAAAATAAGTGGGAAATTATAATGATTTTAGTGATCGAGTAGATATACTCATCTTCGAATTTATAATCTGGATTACTGTTATCAAGCCCTCCAACTTTATTATGTACCTTCTGGCCTCCTATGGTGTTCACCGTATAACGGATGATACAGTAAACTCTTGGTCTGTATCAGACGACTTGGCATACCCTAAGATTAATTCGAACTTAGATTATGTCATGACGTCTGACAGCTGGCTATGTTAACAGTTGTTGAAGTGAAACTTCTTTGACCTCGTCGGGATAAATCCAAACAAACATGAAACGAAAATTAGACACCAAAAGTCGAGGGTACAACGGCAGGCAAACAGCAAGCTAAAACTTGTTTTTATAAACCGGAACAAATTATTTCAACTCCCTCACCGAACTTAGCTTGTTGCTCCGCTTGGAGTATGTGGAATCATCTGGCAGGGGACTTTTGCCATGTGTTTCTGAATTACCATCAGCTGGGTTCCCCGTTCATGCATTTTAATAAGGATAATCATAATAATAATAATCAAAGCCACCGTATGGGTGCTTTGCCCATTATACGTTAAACCAACACCCATATCCGATGAAACGCAAGATCCGCCAAATAGGACAATTCTAGGCAGTCGCGTAGCTCACACGTACACTGCTTTTCACAGATTAAAACTTGGGAAATCTGCAGTCGTGACTTGAGTCCAAGTGGCGCGATGGTAAGCGCGATGAACTGCCGCGCAGAAGGTCTGGGTTCAGCATAAAACAGTAGGTCCCGCTATCGTGTAAGAAGTACACACGCTCACATGAATGGTTGTGAGAAAGCTCGGCCCTGGGTACTAACCAGCCTGCACCAAACATTTGTATTTTATTTGACTTGAGTCTGCATCCCGTACAAAATTCAACCGAGTTACGAGCTGAAGGTAAATGACGACAGACAACGACGTGTGTTCGCTTAGTGCGCTCTGGATGAGCAAACTGAAAAATCATCTTCAGGACGAACGTGTACATAAAAAAACAAATTTGCTGCATTTAGGACGATACCAATCCAAATGAGATTTAAGAGCATCCGATGCAACCCGAAAAAGTCACTGCTTGGTGTGGATTTTAGGCTGGCGGCGCCATCGGTCCGTATTTCTTTGAGAACGACGTTGGTCAGCCATGATCATCAACGTCAAGCGCTATAGGGCGATGATTACCAACTTTTTTTTGTCCTGAATTGCATGATAAGGACACCAATGACATTTGGTCTCAACAGGACGGAGCGCGGTCACATGCCACATTGGAAATTCCACAAGATCTATTCGAAAGCATGATCATCTCACGTGGATGTGATATGAACTGGCGACAGAGATCGTGTGCTGTGACCACGTTAGAGTTTTTCTTGTGGGATTTTCTGAAATCGCAAGCCAATGCGAATAAGCCTTATACCACAGCAGCCCTCGAAGCCATGGTTTAAGAGCCAGAGTCATGGAAAAAGGACATTTCGGAAGCGCACGATCAAGTGAAGCCGCGGTGGATTTTTAACATGTTCCATACAAAATGGCATCGATAGGCCTCCGATGATACCTCACAGACATTTTGTTATACCCTATCCCATAGCGTTATATAAGTTTCGATACATAAGAGGTGGGCCACCAGAAGTCATCCGATGTTGTTTACTTACTTACTTAAGTGGCGCTACAGTACGGAATGAACCTGGGAATGACCAGCATGACTCTCCAATTAGCCCGGTCCTTAGCTAACTGCCTCCAGTTGCGCACTCCAAGTTGGTTGAGGTTTGTTTCTATTTATGCGCGCCACTTAAGGCGAGGGTTTCTCTACTGCGTCCGACGTCTGGCTGGGATTCGATGACTCTGCGAGTCGGAGTATTGGTGTCCATTCGTTCTACATGTCCTAGCCATCTTAAACGTCCAATGCGGAGTTTTTTTGACCAGGGGCATGTCGCTGTACAGCTCATATAGTTCTTTTGTGACTCTTCGTCTACATATTCCGTCAACGCAAACGGGACCGAAGTTTTTTCAAAGAATCTTGGCTATGACATTACGTTGGGTCCTACCAATGATGTGAATATCGTCGGCGTATGCTAGCTGTTGTGCCTCTGTCGTTGGCTCGTGAGTTTTGCACAATCCTCTCAAGAATCAAGTTAAAGAAGTCACATGACAGCGCATTGCCTTGCCTAAATCCTTTTTTGGTATCGAATGTGTCGGTGAGGTCGTTTCCGACCCTGATGGAGCAGCGAAAGTTCTGCATCGTCATTCTTTACAAACGGACGAGTTTGGACGGTATACCAAAATTAGACATGGCTCTGTATAGTTCGTTCCTTTAAATGCTGTCGTACGCGGCTTTGAAAACGATGAATAGGTGTTGGGTATCGACTTGGACAACTTGGGTTTTTTTTTCCAGAACCTGCCGAAGTGTGAAAATTTGATCGGTTGTGGACTTTCCCGGCCTAAGACCACACTGATAAGGGCCGATCAGGTTGTTGGTAAACGGTTTCAGGCGTTCACATATTTCGGCAGATAGGATCTTGTAGGGGATGTTGATGAGACATATGCCTCTGTAGTTGGCGCAGTTTAGAGGGTCTCCTTTTCGGTGTATCTGATGCTATTTTTCTTTCATTGTTATCGGTTGCGGCAGGCGCAGTGTGTACCGTTGCTCCGTCCTGTTGTAACCACATGTCCTCCAGTCCTTATTCGTCCAATTGCGGCAGAAAAAAACTCTGTTAACATGGCCCTATAGCGCGCACCGTCCACTGTTGTCGTTTGGCCAGCGGCGTTCTCGAAAAAAATGGCCCGATGACTCCTCCAGCGTGAACGGCGCACCATGCAGTAACTTTGAGCGGGTGTAAAGGCTCCTCGTGCATTACTCGTGAATTTTCGGCGCCCCAGAAGTGATAGTTTTACTTGTTCACGTACCTGCTTAGGTGGAAACAAACCTCATTATGATTTTGGTCGAAAAATCGTCCACTTCGTCCTCGAGAATGAGGATGGCTTGGGCGTAGGTTGCATGCGTTTGGCGGTCGACAGGCAGCAGCTGCTGCACAGACTGGACTTTGTACGGGAACATGCGCAAGTCTTTGACCAAAATCCGTCTTAGGGACGATCGGCTGATGGCTAATTGCAAGCGCACGGCCTCTGGTCAATGTTTCCGGCCACAGATTGACATCCTCGGCAACAGCGGCGATATTCTCGGCACAACGGGCGACCCGGGGCCGGCCAATCTTGGCAACGTCTCGTGTGGTCCCATAATCTTTAAGGTGTCGAACGGCCGGGGAATTCGCACAGCGCCAACGCTACAGACGAATTGTTACGCAAAAAAATTGACACGATTATTCCGCGTTCTTGGGGAGTGTATCACTTGTTCACTTGTATTCTAAATCTGTGAAGTCCGCAAATGTCAAAACAGATTTGACATTGGCGGCCATTTGCAAAAATAAGAGCATCTTCCAATAGGGTGATCTCTTTTGGCCCACCTAAGAGTTTGTAACATAGCGAAATAATTTATCCAGATATAACTTAGAGTATGTGGATCGACTTAGAATCGCTAGCTGCCATGTCTGTCCGTCCGTATGCCACCTGTTTTTGGGGATTCTTTTAAAGGTAGAAAGATAAAAGTTGGTACACGTGCTCTTTGTTGCTCATAGCAGAACATGTGTAAATTTTTTTTAAATCCACCCGCTGCCACGGATCCTTTTCACAAAAACCTTGTTTTTTGCCAAACGGTTAACAATTTTGAAAAAGTGAAGATATTTCGTTTGTCATGCCCACTTTTTGAAATGTTTTGATTAAAAATATGAGATGTGTCATCTTCGTTAAGATTTTAGCCACGCCTACTTTTTGGGAATATTTAATTTAAGGATGGAATGGGATAGGATATTCAACTATTCGCACAGTGGATTGTGGCCTCCTGATATGTTTTTTTATTTAGCAACCAAAATATTTTTTGTGGCAAAACAACGTTTGCCGGGTGAGGTTATGTCTAAATAATAATATCGACCTTATCGAAAATAAACAGATAAATCCGTTCACACGTCTCTTTGAGCCACTTTTACGGAAGAATGCCGTTCATTGTAAATGTTAAAAGTTGACAACTTAAGCTGAGATGAAGGTAGGACAAGTATTAAGCTACCAACTAGAACAATTGCATTTGTGGGGACAACAAGTCGATGGAACTAAAAAAGACAGCCAAGGCCATCTACTGACTACACTTACATTTTAGTCGCCACACTAATTGGATGAACAACGTGTAATTGGTTTCTGTGTTCAGTGTTCACTGTTCATAGAGACGAAGGGCTTAAGTTTGCAAAAAGTAATTCGTGAACATTAACGTTCTAATTATTGTGTTAATGGTTTTCTTAAACTTTGATTTGTTTTCTGTGATTTTAGCTGATGTCCCGTAAATAATGCCGGATACAAGCATTTGTATACCCTATCCCATAGGGATATGTTAGTTTTTACATCAAGTTTGTAGAATAGAGAAATCATTTTGATAGACATACCTTAAAGTATGGATCGACTCAGAAGCTGAGCCGATCTGGCCATGCCTATATGTCACTGATTTTGGGGCCTTAAAGTTTGAGCTATAGTATGCAGGAAGAATGTAGGAAGAAGAAGCAGAAAAAGTCCGACACCGACTGCGCAAACACTGCGCCGTTTGGCCACCAACCCTGAAGAGTATGGGACCACACGAGACGTTGCCAAGAGTGGCCGGCCCCGTAGCGCACGTTGTGCCGAGAATATCACCGCTGCTATCGAGGATGTCGAGCTGTCGCCGGAAACATCGACCAGACGCCGTGCCGCGCAATTAGCCATCAGCCGGTCATCCCTAAGCCGAGTTTTGGTCAAAAACTTGCGCATGTTCCAATCCTGCCTGTCGTTCTGCCAAACGCGTGTAACCCACGCCTAGGCCATCCTCAATCTAGAGGACGAAGTGGACGATTTTTCGACCAAAATCATAATGAGCGATGAGGCTCATTTCCACGTGAACAAGCTAAACTATCGCTTCTGGGCCATCGATAATCTACGAGTAAAGCACGAGGAGCCTTTACACCCGCTCGAAGTTACTGCATGTTGCGCTGTTTACGTTGGAGGAGTCATCGGGCCATTTTTTGCGATAACGCCGCTGGTCAAACGACAGCAGTGGACGGTGCTCGCTATAGGGCCATGCTAACCGAGTTTTTTCTGCCACAATTGGACGAATTAGCATTGGAGGACATGTGGTTCCAACAGGACGGAGCAACGGCAGACAATGCGCGATCCATTAAGAAAAAAATGAGAAACAAACAACCAACTTCTGTTGACCACGTTGTCGGGGCGTTTTTTTTTTTTTAATTTCGGTATAATTTTAGAAAAACTCAAAATAATGCTGCGAAGATTTCGTCTATAGATCAGATTGTCCCTGGTCAGCTTTTCGGGGTCTTATTTAAAAAAAAAAAAGATTTGTGAAGCCATATCCATAGCATATCCATACAAAGACGTAGTTTTCTGTCGAACCATAAAAGCTATTCTCTCGAGAAGCATAACCTGTCTATTAGCCCCGCACATGCTGCAATAACTTCAAGCTGACCATCTTCTTTGAGCAGTCTATTCGAAGTGTGCATGCAGAGTTGAACATCTGTCGCTGCGAAGGGATGACCAATGGATAGCGAACCACCATTTGCTTGGATCTGGGTCACCATATTTCTCACTCATTCCGAAGAAGGTCTTGCACAACCAATCCGAGTCGAATGCCTTAAAATTTTCGATAATTTGTCCAGCGAAAGCTTTATGAATTTCCCACGAGTCGATGTCCTTAATGGAAAGACTGAACTTGTTGACAAGTTTGGGAATACCGTAAGCTGGTCCCAAAAGCAGTTGATCGCTGGAGTCTTGTCAAACATAAGTGAAGTTTCTCAGTATACCATTCGTTTGAGTCCCAATTCCTTGGTCTTTTCCTCAGTCATAACCAACTAATGGTTCCATGTGGCTTAACGAATGCAGCTATCAGTTAAGCCATGGCTTCAGGGGTCGAAACACGAATGACTTTGTCCTTTTCGACGGTTTTAACACCAGAAACTTCAAACGGTACTAAATCGGTAAAGTATCCCTTCGACTCGGCTTCCTTGGCCAAGTGTGTATCCTCATCGCAAAATCATCTTGCTACTTGCGACTGAACCGGAATGCAGCTGCCAAACGAATGACCCATAACCTCAGTAGATGAAAACTCAGCTTCAGCTGGGAGCACTGGAATAAAATAGTTAGGGCAAATAGATTCTAAAAAAAACAGCTTTTGCTTTGTTGGCCTTCAACATTAAGGCTCGCATTTTTGGGCTGTGACAAATCGATACATCGGGCAAGAATTCAACACCAAAATTTCCAGTTGCAATGAGACCTATTCCAGTTGTGGTGGCCGCGTTAGAATTGATGCAAGTCGTTGTAGCGGTATCAGCTGATTCTTGAATGTCTTCACTTCTTGAATGACTGACCCTCTTATGGAGAAGGCTCTAAAGTCAATGACAAGCTGGTACGTGTAGCATCTTTTTCGAGTATGTTGTGCCAGACATCAAAAATGGTGAGCACACGCCATCAACCAGGACAATGTTTTTACCACCAGGAGCTGGGAGGGTTTTCGTATACCGCTTGGGGTGTTGATAAACTGCGGGAGCCATTGCGGCGAAGATTGGCTTGATTAACTGAATTCTCATTTGTTCGAGGCTGAACTATTATTCATCAAGAAGAGGATGATGAAATCCTTGGTCCTTGTGGTCTTGGAAAATCTTGGAAAATCTTTGTGGTCAATCGGAACAGATTTTTGATTAACCAAGATGGACGGGTACTGGGTACTAACGATATTTTTGCTCGAGTACCCAGTACCTAACAAGCCTGTTACTTTCTTCCGACCTGATTTGGCTTATGAGTTGGTGGATGTTACGTATGAAGTCATCTCCGCCAGCTTTATAAAGCTCAGCGGGGACGCCGTCATTTCAGGCAGCCTTGAAGTTCATCAAATTAGATATTGGTAACCTCACTTCACTTTGGTCGTGTGGTTGGCAATTTTCACTGTCGGTGCCAATATTGAATAATTCGGTCTGCCTAACAGCGGAATGTTGTTCGTCATCGCCGCTTAACAGTCTGCAGAAATGGTTCTTCCATATCTCCAGCATCGACTGTGTCTCAATTACGATATTTCCTTATTCATCTCGACAAAATTCTGTTCGAGCCTTGTATCCTTGGCTTTGGTATTTTACACCTTTGTAAAACTTGCGAACATCGTTTCTGGAGCGGCACCACTCTATTTCCTCGATAGCGAGCTTTTCTAGATTTGTTTCTTCTTTCTGAAAACCGGGGTTTTTCCCTTCTCTAGTCTTCACCTGCAGCTTAGCCGTGTATAACTCGTTCCTGGCTGCAAGCATCTGTCGGAAATACTTATCAAACCAGGGATTTGATATCGTTGTCATTGTTCTTCGACATATCGAAAGTTTAAGGGATACGTGTTGCGCGAATGTCATAAAACTTTTTCACAGTATTTCTGGATTGTTTTTGCGTGGTGGATATCCGCATTCTTACCATGGCTGCAACAAGGTAGTGGTCCGAGTCGATGTTAGCTCCTTGGAATGTTCGGACATCCAAAATACTGGATGCGTGCGTCTTGTCTATCGCTATGTGATCAATTTGGTTGACCGTGCGTTGATATGGAGACCGCCATGTACCCTTATGGATATCGAGTTAAGGGAACCGTGTGCTGGCTATAGTGGTATTTCGTTCCGTAGCGATGTCGATTAGCCTAAGTCCGTTCCCAGATGCATTGTCGTGTATGCTATGTTTTCCGACAATAGTGCTAAATATGTCTTCTAGTCCTACCTTTGTGTTAAAATCTTCAGCACGATTTTAACATCGTACTCCGGTAGTCACTCATAGGTTTTGTCAAGGAGTTAGTAGAAGCAGTCCTTAGCTGTATCATCTTTTTTCTCCGTTGGGGGCGTGAGCGCATATAAGGCTTATGTTGTCTTGGAAACATAAGACTTCTTGCCTAAGTCTGGCACTTATAACAAATCCGCATCCGAATAGTAGCTGTTTCTGCTCACTATAACACGGTCCGTAGTAGATGTCACAGATATCATCCTCTTTTTGGCCGGCCCATCCCATCGTATTTCCTGGATGGCAGTAATATCTGCTTTGTAGCAGTTTAGGTCTTCCGCTAGTTATTAGCTTGCACCTCTCCTGTTCAATGTTCTCACATTCCAGGTGCAGATACGAACGTCTTTGTCCTTTTTTCGTTTAGCCGTGTCGTGAACAATAAAATCAGTCCTTTCCGAGGCTATTGGTTATTTCGTAACAATGGTTATTTAAATGGGTGGGTAGTAAACCCAAAGCACAACCCCGAACCTGGAGGGCCAGTTCCAATTTATGAGAAACCCCTAGAACACGGGGCCATCAGCATACCCTACGGGATTGAGTGCTGCCGTTGGCCTTTCGGTTTATCCGCCACCATCTCTGCTCAAGGGGCCTGACTAACCTTGAAATTCCTAGACAGCCTGTTGTCTGAATATGTCGAAGCAGCTTGTCTAGGTTCGCCTGGGACAGCAGGCCGGGTATTCATTCCTTCCCATTCTGACCTGGCTGTTTATAGTGCTGTTCTTATCAACACTCGAGCTTATCGTTTAGCAAGTCAAATCCGGTTGGATGAGGCCAGTACCCGATGGTTATCACTTGGAGGCTGATGCGTAGTCAGAGTCACTGATTACCAAGGGCATTGCCAAGTTAAAGCCAATCAGAGTCTACCCTCGTTCTACAACTTCCAACCATTTTTGACCAAGTGGAAGGTGGTTAAATCTTCGTCTCCATAGCCCGTCAACGCAAACGGGTATTGTTACTCTTGGTATTGTCGAGTCGATGCTTCACCAGCGTAGAACAGGTCTGGGGCGATATTTTAACTATATAAGGTCTCCTTAGTAGTTCGAGGTATTCGATGTTAAAATGGTTTCGTAGCCCGAAGAAAAAGCGTTTGGCAAGAGTTTCTCATCGTTTTACTACTGGCGAGATGTTCTTGGCAAGAATTAGTGGTGGAGTTGAGGTAGATAAAGTATCGTAATACCCCAAAGTTATATCTGTATAAGGTGATGTTCTGTTCAATTCGTAGATGTTGTGTGTCCTTTCGTTTTGACAGGATATGTTTGGTCTTACCGTCATTTATCACTACACGCATTTTGACGCTTCCTTCTCTATATTACAATATCAGCTTCGATTCCGACCAATGATGTCGATATCGAGGGCGTATGCCAGTAGTCGCACCGATTAGAGGAAGATTGAGCTGGCTGAGGAGTTTTGCGCATTCCTCCCAATAATGATGTTAAAGAAGTTACATGACACTGCGTGGCCTTGGCTTAGTCTTTTTTTTTGCATCGAATGTGTCGGTGAGGTCTCTTCCGACCCAGTTGGAGCAGCGAGGTTAGGCGGTATACCAAAACTAGACATGGCTCTGTATAGTTTGTCTTTAAAAATGCTGTCGTATGAGGATTTGAAAAGGTGTTAGGTATCGATTTGGACTTCTTGGGTTTTTTCCAGGATCTGCTGAAGTGTGAATATTTGGTCAGTTGTGGACTTTCCAGACCTTAAACCACACTGATTGTGCAACAGTTTTCTTTTAGTGTTCCATTTATATTAACTCTTGGCTGACAGCTGTCAAACAGTTTGTTTTTATTGAAAACAGTTTACCGCCTAAATGGCTCAAAATTTTTCTTACTTTTGTGCGACTTTTATTAATCGTCATGAAAAGCTTATATATTTCAACAAAGGCATTCAGGTTTGGAATAAAACTATAGGTGTACCGCTATACAGCAAAACAGGATTTTTAGTGGGCACGTTTCACTTATGGATCGCTCGGATATTTTCCTCCGCTGTCAAAACATTCTAAGCATAGGGAAACTTTTTTGTTTGTGCCAGAATCAAATAAAAAAAAGAAGAAGAAAGTTACTCTGTGTTAACCACGGAAGGCCTCTGAAAGGAAAAGGATAGATAGAGGAAAAAGTTGAAAAGAAATTATCAAAAACCTATGTCTATACCACTAATAGCGATAAGGAAAACTTGCTTTCAATTTTCACCAGCAGTATAGATTCGTCTCGATCTCAAAACATGCCGGTTGTTATTGGCAAAGGCTTGCCTTCCCACTCTTCAAGAACCGAGAGACTTGCTATGGCTATGCCTCTGGCCACGTCTATGAGAGATAGCCTTTTAAATACCTCCCAGTCATAATGTCCTAATGATCATTTCAAAGATCTTCATAAAGATGAATCACTTGGTGTATTGTATGAAGGGATTTTTAGGTTAGGTTAGGTTAGGTTACAATGGCTGCACGCGATGCGCATGTCAACCAGAAAAGGTTCGTTGTGTACCACGTGGATCTGTCGACTTTCCTGATACTCATTCCGAGCCAACATTAAAGCGTCAGTTTCTGACATTTATAACTATAAGCCAGCTCACCTAGATTTTCAAAGAAATAATCTTTCCAGATGGAGTTGGAGTGAACAAGAGTAGATGGGGAATATACTCCTCCTCTTCCTAGCCCAAGCAGCTTCTACACTAGTCATTGCCAGAGACGCCTAGCCTTTTCCACGGAAAGCAGTGTCCTGTAAGATGTTGGTACTGATGTATCATCTATTCAGCATTATCAAGCAGATAAAGCGCTTCTTGTTATAATTTGGCCAAAGTTGGCCGAATATTTGACACGTTGTGCTATATCCATCCGCGGCTTGCTTTCTTTATCGCATCCAGTTTGATTACTGATTTACATATAACGAGGGCATACCTAACATTTCTACTTGCTGTAGAATATCCAGGGTAGTTCCCTGTCTGGCAAGCTCACCAACCTTATGTTTCCCCGGTATATCTCTTTGACCCGGTACCCAGAAGAGTTGAGTGGTAAACTGCTCTGCCATCTAACTTATTCTCAGTGCGGGATAAAAAACTATAATTCGTCTGAAAGTGATGATAAAATTCGGTTTTATTTTTGGTGCGATTACAAAATACCGTTAACTTTACGATTACGATTATTTTCATGTGTTTTTTTGTTTTCCTTGGTACGTGATTCCTTTCTTAATACCATAAAAGCAGTTACCTCCTGACCCAATTATGCGGTAATTCATCCTCTTTGCCTTTTAAAGGCGAATGACTTGTAAAAAAAAAAATGCACATTCGTCACTTTGGTCGTAAATCACGTTTCAACACTCATGCGGTTGGTTTTTATTCCACGGATATTTTATTTCTTGTTTTCAGATAAAATATAGAAAACACCCAGACTGTTATCGAATTGGGTTTTCAATGAGGACATCAAGATTTTGTATGTAAAGAACTTACACAATAATTGAGATATAAGCGGAGGACTCTTCCAGACCTATAACAAATGATAGATTTATAGAAACCGACCTATATGACCACCTCAAGCACTTTTGCAGCGATTGGATATCATTTTTCATCACTCTACCACACATATCGGCCGGAACCTGACGTCTTATGTTGTCGGCCAACTACATAACGTAACGCGTGAACAAGGATACTAATCGACCGGACTATTTCTTTGGATTAGGCGATTTTCGAACTTCCCCCGGTATAGATCAATGGTCTGACCAGCTAAACGGCATGTGATACAATTTTGTTAGAACCACATATCACTGATTTCAAGACCACCAAATTCTATCCACCGTAACATGCGATGAATTTTATCGACGAAAAAACACGGTCCAATCACACCTCACTCCAGCATTAAACGCCTGCCAAACGCAAATTTTTGCGAATCCAAAGGGGCCCCTTGAAGCACACACATGCCGGTTTATTGCAACCCAATTATGCGTATTTGGCTTACTGCCAAACCCAAATCAAAAATTTCGCTTAATAGCTGATCACAACTTTTTGATCCCAATTGGAGAAGCTTCGGCTCTTCATATGATCAAGAGGGTTCAGTTCTTGAGTGAATTCGATTTTGCAAAGGTTGTGATCTTTACTTAAAGTTCGTTCGCAACAATGTGTACTGAGGGGCTTCCAATTCCTGTGATGTATTTACGGCTGATACTTCAATCGGAGGTGTACAACTGAACAACGGTCGGAAGCCCTTAGCTGCGAAAAACAGACATTACTGCCATCCTGGAAATATGATGGGATGGGCCGGCAAAAAAGAGGATGAAAAACATTTGAATCTACTACGAACCGTGTTATCTTGAGAAAAAACAGCGACTATTCGGATTTGGATCCGCAATCTGAATCAAGGCAAAATTTGCCAAAATTGGCCTTATATGCGCTCAAGCTCCAACGGAGGAAAACGATGATAGGTATGGTATGGTATAACGATTGCTTCTATGAGCTCCTTGATGTTAAAATCGTGCTGGGAGATTTTAATTCAAAGGTAGGAAGAGAAGACATTTTTAGCAGTTTTGTCATGAAACGAAGCCTACACGACGTCTAGCAACGGACTAAGGTTTATTGACTTCTGCAAAATGAAATGCCACTATAGAGAGCACACATTTTTCCTCATCCCGATTTTCATAAGGCGACATGCGGCGGTCTCCAGTTCGACGAACGGTCAATCAAATTGATGCAATCACTGCCATTGAGCTTTATAGGAAGAACACCGGCTTTTCAGTAGGAAGAAAAAAGAGCAAGAAAAGCGTGCGATCGAGGATATAGAGAGGTGCAACTCCAGGACTGATGTTCGCAAGTTTTATCAAAATGCAAAACCTCAAAGCCAAGGATATAACGCTCGAACAGAATTCTGTCGAGATGAACAAGGAAATATCGTAGTTGAGACAAAGCCGATGCTGATAATATGGAAGAACCATTTCTTCAGACTGTAATTCCACTGTCAGGGAGAACGAAAAGTTTCATTATTGGCAACGACAGCGAAAATTGACAACTACCCGACCCAAGTGAAGTGAGGATAGCAATATCTAAACTCAAGCTCAACAAGGCTGCGGAAATGACGGCCTTCCCACCGAGCTTTATTAAGCCTGCGGAATCAACATGGTGAGTCACCCACCAGCTCATAAGCCAAATTTGGTCGTATGAAAGAATTCCTGCAGAATGGAACCTCAGCATCGTTTGGCCTATCCACAAGAAAAGGAGACCCGCTTGAATGAATGAATAAAATCTCAGCGTCGTTTGCGCCAACTACAGAGGCATAAGTCTCCTCGATATCTCCTACAAGATCCTATCTGCCGTAATATTGGAAAGCCTGAAGCCGTTTACCAACAACCTGATCGGACTTTGTCAGTGTGGTTTTAGGCTAGGAAAGTCCACAACTGATCAAATTTTCACACTTCGGCAGATCGTGGAAGAAACCAAAGAAGTCCAAATCGATACCCACCACCTATTTGTACGCTGTTTCTTCGAGCTAAGAAGGCAATTTAGCAGTAAAGTAATAAAGGGTGATCCATTTCGAGGTTCCCTACTTTTTTAAAGAAAAAAAAAAAACACAGAAAATTCAAATTTAATGGAGGAATGTTTATTATCATTTGAAAGAACATTCTTTGGCATTTACTTTTTGAAGATTATGTCTATCAAATGTTGGCCGTTGCTAAGTCGCAGATGGTCCATCCGTTGAGTCCAATTGTCGATCACTCGTAACTGGCGAATGACACGCGTGATGTTTTCCTCCAAGGCCTGAATCGAAGCGGGTTTGTCGGCATAAGCTTTTGACTTTACATATCCCCACAGGAAAAAGTCTAACGGTGTGATATCACATGATCTTGGTGGCCAAGACCGGCCCAAAACGTGAAATTATGTGCTCACCGAAATGTACTCTCAATAAGTCCATTGATTGATGCGATGTGTGGGAAGTGGCGCCGTCTTGCTGAAACCAAATGTCGCCGAGATCACGAGCTTCAATTGCAGGCATCAAATAGTCGGTTACGTTCGCACCGGCATGATTTTTAAAGAAATATGGACCGATGATTCCACCGGCCCACAAACCACACCAAACCGTTGTTTTTTCTGGATGAAGTGGCAGTTCTTCAATCTCTTCAGGTTGCTCTTCGTCCCAAATGCGGCAATTTTGTTTGTTTACATACCCATTGAGCCAGAAATGGGCCTCATCGCTAAACAAAATTTGCCTCGAAAACGTCGGATCTTCTTGGAACTTTTCAAGAGCCCATAGAGCGAAGCGATGTCGCTTGGGAAGGTCGAGCGGCTTCAGTTGTGCACAAGCTGTATTTTGTACGCTTTCAATTTAAGATCTTGACGTAAAATGCGCCAAGTCGTTCCATACGTCAGTCCGAGTTGCTGCGAACGGCGCCGAATCGACTGTCTACGGTCTTCGTGTACACTCTCAGCTACGGCCGCTATATTTTCTTCACAGCGTGCTGGACGTGGTCTATTCGGTCGAATATTATCCATGAATGCTGGGTCTCAAAATGGGTGATGGTGTAGCGAATAGTACGCTCAGTAGGACGATTCTTCACAGAACGTGAATTTTCATAATAAATTTGAACAATTTGTAAACGTTGTTCACGCGTAAGTCTTTCCATTATGAAATGCTAAACAATACTAAACAAAAATAACATGACAGCATGACACGACTCACACGTGATCTGTCAAAAAAGGCTATTGAAAAAAGTATCTCTACTTGGATCACCCGTTATATATGACCCTGATTATCCTATTACGGACAATTACAACGGAAAAAATTCCGCAACACATACTTCGTCGGACGTTCAAATTCTTTTCGATGTATGTGTCATCGGAAAAAAGTCACTTCACTCCAATTCGTAAATGAATTCCGCGAAGAATTTGTGTTGGAGGAAATCGCAAAAAGAATTGCACTTAGCTGTCAAAAATTCCACGAAGAATGCACCTGAGCGCACTTTGACGCAATTCGCTGCGATGCGTTACAAAATGTCGGAGAAATATTCCGAACTGCTTTTTGGATGATTATTCGAAGCTAAAATCCTCCGAATCATACAAAATCGGAGAATTTTCTACTCCGACGACATTGCTAGGGCCGAACGTCAACGAGGAGTATTCCGATTATATTTAATGGAGCTAGTGCTCCGGTGCAATAACTCCGGAATTAAGCTTAATGGGGAAATAACAGTTAATAAGCCCAAAAGCCCACAGGGCTTACTTTTTTTTTAAATTGAAATAAGCCACGCCGCTGCTAATGCCTGCAGGTGTTATTGCCATTGAAATTTGGAATTCTATTCAAGTTTGGTGTATGCAAAGTTTGAATGATTGTGGGGGGAGGACATGCTGCCCCCAGGAACCCCCCTGCTTGAGTTCACTGTTGGACTTGGATGTGTGCTTGTTTGGAAGCAAGAAAAGGAAATAAACCACACAAGCGAAAGCCATTAACAGCTGTGGGACTTATTTACATTTCCAAAAAGAAATAAGTCCACGGGCGCTATTTGCGTTTTTTTTGATAGTTGAGCCTAGTGGGGGTTATTTCCGCAGGGGTTATTCATATTCAAACTTTTCATACACAAAATTCAAATAGAATTCCAACTTCAAATGGCAATAACACCTGCAGGTTTTAATGGTTTATCATGACGGGGCTTATTTCCATTTCGAAAAGGAAACAAGCCCCATGGGTTTTTTTTTCTGCGATGGTAATTACACTGCACCGCTATTAAAATTCACAGCTAGCACTTGGACACTTTAACATCTCAACAGATATCGGGGAGCCAGCGGGTAGAGGAAGACTCCCTTTTAAGATGGTACACAAGAAGTTTTTTGGGGGTTTATTTCCGCGGGGGTTATTACACTGCACTACTACTAAAATTCACAGCTAGCATTTGGACACCTTAACAGCTCAACAGATATCGGAGAGCCAGCTGGTAGAGGAAGACTCACTCTTGAGATGGGAGCAAAAGTAGGGGTTTGGGGGTTTATTAGGGGTTTATTTCCGCGGGGGTTATAACACTGCCCGTTATTAAAATTCATAGCTAGCATTTGGAAACATTAACAGCTCAACAGATATCGGAGAGCCAGCTGGTAGAGGAAGACTCACTCTTGAGATGGGAGTACAATTAGGGCTTTGGGGGCGTATTGGGGGTTTATTTCCGCAGGGGTTATAACACTGCAACGCTATTAAAATTCACAGCTAGCATTTGGAAACATTAACAGCTCAACAGATATCGGAGGTCCAGCTGGTAGGGGAAGACTCACTCTTGAGATGGGAGCACAAGAAGTTGTTTAGAGGTTTATTTGGGGTTATTACACTGCACCGCAATTAAAATTCACAGGTGTCCAATTTGGACACTTTAACAGCTCAATATATATCGAAGAGCCAGCTGGTAGAGGAAGACTCACTCTTGAGACGGGAGTACAAGTAGGGCTTTGGGGGTGTATTGGGGGTTTATTTCCGCGGGGGTTATAACACTGCCCGCTATTAAAATTCACAGCCAGCATTTGGAAACATTAACAGCTCAACAGATATCGGAGGGCCAGCTGGTAGAGGAAGACTCTCTCTTGAGATGGGAGCACAAGAAGTTGTTTGGGGGTTCATTTCTGCGGGGGTTTTTACATTGCACAGCTATTAAAATTCACAGCTAGCACTTGGGCACTTTAACAGCTCAACAGATATCGGAGAGCCAGCTGGTAGAGGAAGACTCACTCTTGAGATAGGAGTACAAGTAGGGCTTTGGGGGTTTATTTCCGCGGGGGTTATTACACTGCACCGCTACTAAAATTCACAGCTAGCATTTGGACAGCTCAACAGATATCGTAGGGCCAGCTGGTAGAGGAAGACTCTCTCTTGAGATGGGAGCACAAGAAGTTGTTTGGGGGTTTATTTCCGCAGGGGTTATTTCTGCGGGTGTTTTTACACTGTACAGCTATTAAAATTCACAGCTAGCATTTGGTCACTTTAACAGCTCAACAGATGGGAGTACAAGTAGGGCCTTGGGGGTTTACTTGGGGTTTATTTCCGCGTAGGTTATTACTCTGCACCGCTATTTACATTCACAGCTGCCATTTGGACACTTTCACAGCTCAACAGATATCAAGTGAAGCATAGATGGCGCTAGTACAGTACCTAGTGCTACTCGTTGTAAACATAAAATTCTAAGACTAACATACGTAGTGCCATTCCAAATATATTCCTCGATATAAACGTATCCATTCACTCTAAAACTGATAACAATGGCAAAAAAAAAAACACAAAGACCGAATATATGTACCTACAGTGTCATTGATCGCATCCCAACCAACAATCTTCATATATTTACATCCAATTATGTTCCAAGCGAGATAAATTGAAATGTATAGCAAAGTTTTCATATCAATCTGAATGAATCTCCCCCCTTAGCCCGGATGTGTGTCCAAAAGAGCATGCTGGCAACCAGATCATGGTAAAGATCATCTCCCATCTCAAGTAGGTGACCGATGATATGGTGACCAGGCCGGCATCCAACCAGTTCTCGCATCTCTGATGTATCTATCTCTTAATGCTATCTATCTCACGTGAATGGATGCGCTTCTGTGTTGTTCTGTCTTCTGTCCATCGGTACGGTATAAATTTAAACTGAATCACGACGATCGTTTTAGTCTTACATTCGAACGTCCAACGATTTGGTTGTGTCTGTGTGTGCATCGAAGTGTATCGCGTCTTTATTTCTACCTTGGTAATAAGCCGTCTATATGTGCCCACTTTAAGTGCATTAGAATTATTCAATCAATAGAACCAACAAAAGCCAACCCCAGTGCAGCCTTAGGCATAGTCATAGTTATAGTCATAGGAAAAAAAAATTAAAATACCGTGAGAGGAGAAGAAAGACCGCCATTTTTATAGGGGAGTTGGGAACGCGACGCGGGCGAATCTAGAGACTTGTTGTGTTCATAGTGGAACAGCGAGCGTGTGACAACGACGACTACGACGACAACGACGACGTCAGCGAGGTGCTACTCGCCATTTGGCTGACTACTTAAACAGCATACAGCACTACAGAGAAATCAAACAAAACCAAAAGTATCGCAATCCGGCATCGTGTCGTTGGTGTATCTCCAGTGAATTGTCAACCTTAGTTCAAGTTGGTTGTTTGTTTGTTGTTCGGGAACAGTGTTTCATTTTTCATTTCGCTTATTTTCATTTTTTTTCTTTCCACATATTTTTAATTATTTTTATAATATTTTGTGTTTTTATTTTTTTTTTATAGAATTGCTTACCAAGAAATAAATTTACAAAAAAAAACCCATTGCAACTGATTCCTAAATCAAAGCACAAACCGGTGTGTGGTAGTGTTATACGTGTGTGATTATCCAAAAAAAAAAAATTGTTATCAAGTGTAAAAAAGGCTTCAAGTCCAAACAAATAATAACAAAACAGGATCATCATGAAGGTTCTACTACTCGGATTACTAGTATCTTTGGCAATAAGCTCAGCATTTGCTCTTCCAGGTGAGTAAATATAAATATCAAGCCTTGTGACACCACCACTTGTTACGACTTGCAATCGATTTGATATTATGTCCTTGCGGGGGAGGCGAAATGGATTATCCTAAAATTCGTGCGGTTTTACTTCGCTTTGCTGTCATCCCCTTTGAAATTTATTGGTTTAGGTTGGGGCTTACGACGGTTGAGCGCTCTGTTGAGTTATTATGTGCGAATTATCGAATATTCGCGCCTTACATACATCTTTTCTGGCAAAAACACAAGCAGTCTTCACAAAATAAACACAGAGGGGGGCTAGAGAACACGGAACAATGTTTAAATTTTTCTCGACATCTTACTTGTTGTGATTATTTTGTATCTTTAGGATATTAACTGTTGATTTTTTGAAAGATTTTTTATTTTTCTGCACACACACACACACACTGGCGTTTATTGATGATGAGAATTATTTTGGAAATTGTGCCGCGAATTCGTCATGTTCTCCGTCGTTTTCGACGCGGATTTCTTCCGTCACGCCGGTGTGTTTATTTTCGGCGACATATTGGGTGAACTAATAAATTTAAAAGAATTTTTTTTTTTTGTAAATAACATCGAATGTGTGTATGTGTCCTGTGTGTATCTGTGAAATATTCAATTGCTGTTGTCATTCATTGTTTTGGTTGGATAATGCAGTTTCTCGTACTCGGGGGGGCTGTAGATGTGCGGCTATGGTGGCTCTGCAATTGATGTGAGAATTTCGCTGAATTAAACAATTTAAATTGTTTTTGTACCATTGGATTGTATATATGGTTTCGTAATGCGGAGAAAATGAGTTACATGTCGAAACGACTGATCAAACACAATTTCCGGGAATTACAGTGAAAATAGATTGATTGCATGAGTGTTTTAATTTTTTTTCTGTTTGTTGAAATAACGTGTAAGCGAAATTTTAGTTTTGTCTCAAATTTATAGGCATAGTTAGGTCGATTTGTTGATAATAATATTTTTGCATGGTTTCGATGACGATAGCCTAATGACCTCGATTGGGAAATATTGCGCGTTATATATTTTCGAATATCTGCTGATTAGCTTTTATATTGCGGTGTGTAATATGCTTTTTAGGTTAACTGTAGCAGAAGGCATAATAATTGTTGTAATGCGTGTAAAGCCTGTACAGCATTAAAAGTCGCAAACATGCCTTTTAACCAGTTATGCCGAATAGGCCAGTCTTTAGCTAAGCTCCAGTTGAGCATTTCAAGTTTTTTGTGATTCGCTTCTACTTGGCTTCTACTTGGCTTCTACTTGTCTACAACGTGCCACTTAGGCTTAGGCTACTGCGTCTACCATTTGTCTTGAAATTGAAAACCCAAGGGAATCGTGTTCTTCTATTGTTACAAACAAGCGTACAATAGAACAAACTTCGGGAGACGTAGATAATTCCAGATATTTGCAATCTACAGCCATTCGAATGGCGTCCATTCACTCTAAGGGTGGTTAAATTTTAAGGCCCGATGTTGATTTTGAATAAAACACAAACTATTTACGAAATAACTGTCATTTTTTTTGTTATAATAATATTGGTATGATTCAATTATGTATGGAACAAAACACTGGCCAAATGGCCGCCGCGACCTCGGCGGCACACCTCCATCCGATGGTTCAAATTTTCGATGACGCTGTTGCATAATTGAGGTTCTATGCCGTTATTGTGCCGAATTATCTCATCCTTTAGCTCTTGAACTGTTGCTGGCTTATCGACGTACAACTATTTTTCAAATAAACCCAAAGAAAGAAGTCCAACGGCGTCGAATCATATGATCTTGGCGGCCAATTGACATCGCCACCGCGTGAGGTAACATGGCCATTGAATTTGTCGCGCAAAAGAGCCATCGTTCCGTCAGCTGTGTGGCAAGTTGAACCCCATATCGTCCACATCCATATTGTTCAATTCGGGCCATAAAAAGTTCGTTATCATCTCACGATAGCCAACACCATTCACAGTAACTGCCGGACCGGCCTCATTTTTGAAAAAAAAAATACGGCCCGGTGATGCCGCCAGCCCATAAACCGCAAGCAGTCACTCTTTGTGGGTGCATTGGTTTTTCGACAATTACTCTTGGATTATCATTCGCCCAACTGCTGCAATCCTGCTTATTGACGAATCCACAGAGGTGAAAATGTGCCTCATCGCTGAGGCACATTTTCTTCGAAAATTGATCATCCACTGTTGCCATTTGTTGCCACCATTCTGAGCATTGACGACGCCTAAAATGGTCAAGAGACTTTAGTTCTTGAGTCAATTGCACCTTGTAAGCTTGTAAATGCAAGTCTTTATGTATAATTTTCATCAACGACGAGCGTGAGAGGTGCAATTGTTGGGCGACGACGAGTTCAGGTGGACGGCTCTTCAGACAGACTATCACGAACAGCAGCAATATTTTCTGCAGTACGAGCTGTACGAGCATGCACTGGTATTTTCACATTTCCTACAGACCCGGTTTGCTTAAATTTTTGCACGATTTTTCCGATTGTACGCACATTTGGACGACTAAATTCACCGAAAAAATCACGAAGTGCACAATATGCATTTTGATTTGAGCGCCCATTTTCATAATAAGCCTGAATAACTTTAACACGCGGCTGGATTGTGTATCTTTCCATGGTTCTAATTGAGTTGGTCTGAAATTTAGAAATTTCAAAAGAAATGCAGACGAAATCTTGTCGTTTAGGTGTCTTTTACATTTCACATCGGCCCTTAAAATTTAACCACCTGTTATATTTCCTATAGATACGATGATTGTCCAATGGCGAATCATCAGACCAGGTAGATGTCGCTGTATACCACGTGTAGTTTTTCTTTAAATCTTCGTCTCCTTATCGCATAAGCGCAAAAAGGTTCTGAAAATTTTCCGAAGAATCCGGCGAAAGTATGAAAAAGTTCAGATGAGCTGCTTCCAAACTTGTATCGCGTATTTTTTTATTTTTAGCGGCCATAGCTTAGACAGTTTTGATGGCATCCCGAACTTACTCTTCGCTCTTTAGAGCTCAAGGCGGAGGATGATATCACACTCGGCCTTAAGGTCGATGAACGATAAAAAGACTTTCCTCAGAGTAAAAGTTTGGTCTTTGGTCATCTACTGGGCCAGTAGCCTACCTGACACGTGCTGATAAGGGTGTTGCAGAAAACATAAGGACACTGGATAGGATGTTCTTTTATGCGACATTTGGCAGGTATACGACTTGGTTGCTTGTTCAATGGGGTACATGTAGCTGATATGCAAAGACGTTCCTCAGTGTGAAAATGTGGTCTTTGGTCATCGTCAGGGCCAAAAGCCAACGTGGTATGTGCCGATAAGTGTGTTGCAGAAAACCAAAAGATGCTCACGACTTTGGATAGCTATACGCCTTGGTAGATGGTGCAAGATATGGGGTACATGGAGCTGATATGAAAAGTCGTTCCTCAGTGTGAAATTGTGGTCTTTGGTCGTCTACTGGGCCAAAAGCCAACGTGGTATGTGTTGCAGAAAACATAAGATGCTCAGGAAGTTGGATAGGATGTTCTTTTATGCGACATTTACCAGTTAAACGACTCGGTAGTTGGTGCAAAACATGGGGTATATGGAGGTTATATTCCAGTGATTCGGCATGATTTACCTGGTCGATGGCTTGGTGCATGCACACTTCCATGGCAAGCCCCCATGTTTGAAGAGTTCAGCTGGTATTTTATATGAACCAGTTGCCTTGTTGTTCGTCAACTTGATAACGACTGCGTTATCTCATCTAATACTGCTAGGGAGCGTTACCTCTTCGTTGACTGGAGATTGGTGTTTCATTCCCGATTGCTTTCTTACTTGAGCCTACAGTTCGGATCGAAGTTGGGCCTCAACCAATATGCCTCTCCAATTTGACTGGTCCCTAGCTAACTGCCTCTAGTTGCACAATTCAAGTTGGTTGAGGTCAGTTTCTTCTGGTGCACGCTACTTGAGACGAATTCTTCCATTACTGCGTCCGAATTCTGTCTGGGAATCGAAAACGTCCAAAGCAGAGTTTTTTGACTAAGGATATGTCGCTGCACAGATCGTAGCCCGCCAACGCAAACGGGACCGCATATTTTTCGAAGAATTTATCTCTCAAAACGATTTAGGATTTCCTCTTCCACTGTCGATACGGTCCATGCCTTAGGGCAGTACAACAGGACTGGGATGATCAGGGTCTTATATAGGATCTCGTTAGAACGTCGAGTGGGGGCTTTACTACTGAATTGGGCAAGAGAAATTCTTCGTTTCATTTCTGCCGAGAGAGATGTTGTCGTCAAAATAGATAGCGGACCCAAGGTATCTGTCGAAATGAGAAGATTTGAACAGTAGTGGAGTTTCCTGGCTCGGCAGTTTTGTACAATCAAATTAGTGAAGTCACATGACAGTGCATAACTTTCCTTAAATCCTCTTTGGTATCAAATGTGTCAGTGGGGTCTCTTCTGATCCTGATGGAGCAGCGAGAATTCTCCATCGTTATCATAAACGGATGAGTTTGGGCGGCATACCAAAACTAGACATGGCTCTGTATAGGTCGTCTCTATAAATGCTGTCGTATGCGGCTTTGAAATCGATGAAAAGGTGGTGGGTATCGATTTGGACTTCTTGGGTTTTTTCCAAGGATCTGCCGAAGTGTGAAAATTTGATCGCTTGTGGACTTTTCTGGTCTTAAACCACACTGATAGGGGCCGATCAGGTTGTTGACTAACGGTATCAGGCGTTCACATATTACGCAGATAGGATTTTGTGGGCGATGTTGAGGAGACTTCTGCCTAGTTGGCGTAGTTCAGAGGGTCTCCTTTTGTGTGGATCGGACAAACAATGCTGAGGTTCCATTCTTCAGACATACTTTCATCCGATCAGATTTGGCTTGTGAGTTGGTGGATGTTACTTACCAAGTCATATACGCCTGCTTTATGAAGCTCAGCGGGAAGGCCGTCATTTCCGGCAGCCTTATTATGCTTGAGTTTAGATATTGCTCGCCTTACTTCACTTAGGTCGGCTGGACGTTAGTTCTTGCTGTCGTTGCCAACATTGAATGGTTCGTTCTGCCTTACAGCGGAATGTTGTTCGTCATCGCCGTTTAACAGTCTGCAGAAGTGGTTCTTCCATATTCTCAGCATCGACTGCGTCTCACCTACGATATTTCGTTGTTCATCTCGACAGGATTCTGTTCGGGCCTTGTATCCTTGGCTTTGACGTTTTAAACTTTGGTGAAACTGGGGAACATCGTTCCTAGAGTGACGCCTCCCTATATCCTCGACCGCGAGCTTTTATCGCTTTTTTTTTCTTTCTGAAAAGCCGGTATTCTTCCCTCCGTCTTTGTCTATAGAGCTCCGTGGCAGCTCTCTTCTTCACTGCAGCTTAGGCTTGTAGGCCTTGTTCTTGGCTGCGAGTATTTGTCGGCATTCCACATCAAACCAGGGGTTTATTGCTGGTGGGCCCGAGAAACCTAGCACATCATATGAGGCTGGTTTAATGGCTCTTTGGCGTAGTTGCCATTGTTCTTCGAAATTCGATGCTGGTGGTATGGTGTTAATCGAGAGGTTAAGGGATACGCGTTGCGCGAATGTCTTGGCGGTCTCTTTCGATTGCAGTCTGTCGACATTAAATTTCTTCGCAGTATTTCTTTATTGATTTGGATATCCGCATTCCTACCTGGGCTGCAACAAGGTTGTTGTCTGAGTCGATGTTAGCTTCTCCGAATGTTCGGATATCCAAAATACCGGATGATTGCCTCTTGTCTTTCGCAATGTAATCAGTTTGGTTGACCGTTCGGTGATCTGAAGACCGCCATGTCCTTTTATGGATATCGAGGTGAGGCTATACTGGCATTACGTTCCGTAGCGAAGTCTCTTCTTCTCTTCTTCTCTTCCTACCTTTGCGTTTAAATCTCCCCGCACGATTTTAACATTGTACTTCGGTAGTCGCTCTAAGGGTTTTCCAAGGTGCTCGTTAAGACAATCCTTAGCTATTTCATCTATTTCCTCCGTCGGAGTGTGAGAGCATATAAGGCATATGTTGGCAAATTTGGCCTTAATACCTATTGATACAATGCGTTGGCTAATGTCTTGGAAACATAAGACTTCTTGCTTAAGTCTGACACTAATAACAAATCCGCATCCGAATAGTCGCTGTTTCTGCTCACTATAACACGGTCCGTAGTAAATGTCACACTTTTTCATCCTCTTTTTGCCCGGCCGATTCCATTGTATTTCCTTAATGTCAGTAATGTCTGATTTGTAGCAGTTTAGGGCTTCCGCTAGTTGTTCGCTTGCACCTCTCCTGTTTAATGTTCTCACATTCCAGGTGCAGATACAACCATCGATGTCCTTTTTTCATTTAGCAGGGTCGTACACAATAAAATCAGTGCTTTCTGAGGCTTTTGGTTGCTTCGTAACCGTTAAATTTTTCCATGGTTGCGAAGTAAACCCAAGCACAACATCCTACCTGGAGGGCCAGTTCCAGTTTATTAGATACCCTAGGACACGGGGCCATCAGTATCCACTACGGGATTGAGTGCTGTCGTTGGCCTTTCGCTTCATCCGCTACCATCTCTGTTCAAGGGACCTGATTAACACTGGACAACCTGTTGTCCGAATATGTCGAAGTAGCTTGTCTAGGTTCGCCTGGGACAGCAGGCCGGGTATTCATTCCGTGCCGTTCTGACCTGGCTGTTTATAGTGTTGCTGTTCTTCGTCTTGTTATCAACACTCGAGCTAATCGTTTAGCAGGTTGGATGAGACCAGTACCCGATAGTAACCACTTGGAGGTTAAAAATAAGCACTTGATGAGTAGTCAGAGTTACAACCACTGGGCATTGCTAAGTTGAGGTCAGTCGGAATCCCTCGTTCTACGACTCCCAACCATCAATAGAATTGCTTAGAATGTTAAAAGATAAATTATGAGCCTTTGATCAATAACCAGATAAGTGGATAAGGTGCCTTCAAGATAGGCATCGATAAAAGTAATAGAAACTCGCGGCATCTTTTTCGCCCGACATTCACACATAACCAGACACTCATCCTTCGCGTATGTTTCACATAAAACAAAAATTGAGAACACGCTAAAGATAGAAATCACAATATTTGAATTTCTTATCAAAACGGTGTTCATCTTTGTCAAATATCCTCTTGAATAAGATCTCCAACGGCACAAGACAAACTTCTTCAGCTGAAAAAAGGGGTTAAACTCCGACACCATAGATGCTTAACAAAAAAATCCGCCCCTTGCAGCTACTAAAGCTACATTTCCCTATTTTCACAAACTGAAAACAGTTTAGCATCTCTTTGCTAAACCGCCTCCTTGATCCTTGTCACATGGATACGTACCTTCATATACACTCGAGGATACAACTTGTGTATTTGTAACAAAAATGTTTACCCAAAAATGAAGGCAGCATACCGTCTTGCCTTGTTTGTATTTAGTCTGCGTGGGGGTATTAAGGATGTTTGGCAAAAGGAATCACGCCAACAGGTTGACTCCTTACGAGAAATGAGCGAAGCTCTTGGGTCTTGCGTGATGGGTCAATAAGCAGATGGGGTTTTGTTTGTAAGACCTTTTTTGTTGCCGAAGAGATCCGCCCAATTAGATTTCTAATGAATTTCGATTGAGAAATAAATACAAGTGCTCAGGTGGTAGGGATATATTTTTCCTTTAAATTTTTTTTTGCTTTGCTTGTATCTATCTAGAGTTTTATTTTTTTCCCTCTTAATTGCAATGTGAGAGGTGAGACATCAAAGTCGTTGGCTAATTAGCCTTTCGAGATGGGGGGGAATTTTCATTAATTCTCAAGAAATTGATTGAATTCTCTCCCGTGATTTAAACTGTTTGGTGGAAGTGATGGGAAATTAATTTCAATTTATCGTGTTTCGCATTTTTTTTTTGCGAGTGCTTTGCATATGCAATTTTGCGAAAAGACGATTCATGGAAATGAGTTTGATTGCATGATGTTATTCGAAGAAATCTGTAGAAATTACGTTTGCATTTTTTTTTACCTAGAAACGGTAGATGTATCAATATATTTTGTTTATTGCTGATTCAATTATTTCCCGAAGGTAAAAGTCTCTCGTTTGGGGCTGCAGACAAGTATGTATAGCACTTGTATAAACAAAATAAAATTTTGTTTAACTATAAGGCTTATAAAACTTACTTACTTAAGTGGCGCAATAGTCCGGAATGAACCTGGGCCTTAACCAACATGCCTCTACAATAAGCCAGGCCTTTCGCTAATTGCCTACAGTTGCTCACTTTTAGTTGATTGAAGTCGGTTTGTCTGACTTCTGGATTATTAGTGTCCATTCATTCTACATGTCCTTGCCATCTTAAACGTCCAATGCGAAGTTTTTTTTTAACCAGGTCCATGATACCGCTCAGCTTCGTGGTTGAATCATCGTCTTCATAGGCCGTAAACGCAATCGGAACTAAAAATGCGTCAACGAATTTTTTTTCTCAAAACGACCTTTCGCTTCTGATACGGTCCATTCTTAAGCACGGTGAAGCAGGACTGGGATAATCGGGGTCTTATATAGGGTCTCCTTAATATTTTTAGTCAGAACTTTACTACTAAATTGATTTCTAAGCCCGAAGAATCAGGGTTTGGCAAGAGTAGTTCTTCGTTCAATTTCTGTTCCAACCGAACCGAGGTGGAAAAAGTCCCGTACTACCTTAAAGTTATATCTGTCAATGGTGACGTTCTATCCAATTTGTCTTTGATGTTTGTCCTTTCGTGTATACTGAGCTCATTTACGGCCAATCCAATTATTGCCGCTTCCTTCTTTATACTACCAAATGTCCCATCTAACAATTTCGCTTCGATGAAGCACTATCGAAGCTATATCCCCATTAGCAATATTACCTGTATGAAGTTTTATGAAAAAACATTTGGCGCCCTTATTGGAAGCTATTTATAAGACTTCTTTAAATACTTTTAACAAGTCTTATAGAAAAAAACTTTGTTTGCTTATAAAAGCCCTTAGAAATATAGGCTTCGCAAAAAGTCTTTCGGAAAATACTTACAAGCATTACCGAAAATATTAGCAAGCCTTCCCGAAGTGATCTTTTCACCCTACTTTTCCGATCTTTTAACCAAAAGGCTGAACTACAATAGAAGAAGGTTCCGGACGACCACTTCCGTCACTGTGGTAACACATGCGATTTGTATTGTACGACCATAATAGCGCTCTTCTTTCGCTCACTTGAGAAAAAGCGAAGTCATTCGCTCTTTCCTTTGTTTTTTTCAGACAAAAATTTGACATTTCACTTCAACAGCTGTGTACATTTAAATTTGAAGGTTCATAAGCAACGACATTTTTTTTGGCAAAACAACTTCCACTCTGAAAATCGCTTCCATTCACAAAAGTCTTTTATGGGCAACTTGAGTAATTGACAGTACTGAAGAAAACTTAACGTAGAATCTTGAATTCCGATTGATTCCGACTATTAAAGTTTAGCCTTAAGCCTTTTGAAGCCTTCGTTTGTAAGCTCTAGACATATAATGCTTCCTGTTATCTTCTAGCAAAATATCTTAACGTATGATATATATTCACACATTTCCGCAAGCTTAAAAACAACGTTACAGGGGTTATACGATCGTAACTTCGGTTTTACTTGTGAATTTTGCTACACAATGCCTTTAACATGCTTCTATCGAAACAATCGACTGCAAAAATGCTTAGCCTCCGCACACAAGTACTATATAAGCCCTACAGAAATAATTGCATGTGGAAATTAAATTCGATTGCCTTATAGGTGATTATCTGTTATTTAGGGTGGCTGTGACATCACGTTGAGTCCGATGATGTCAATATCGTCGGCGTAAGCTAGCAGTTCCACCGATTTATGGAAGATTGTGCCTCTGGGGTTGACTCGGGAGTTTTTCACAATCTTCTCAAGAACGATGTAAAAGAAGTCACATGAAAGTGAGTCGCCTTTTGTTAATCCTTTTTGGGTATCGAATGTGTCGGTAAGGTCGTTTCCGACACTGATGGAATTCTCCATTGTTATCCTACACAAACGGACGAGTTTGGGTGGTATACCAAAACTAGACAAGGCTCTGTCTCTATAAATGCTGTCGTACGGCGGCTTGAAAATAGATGAATAGCTGGTCGGTATCGATTTGGGCTTCTTGGGTTTGTAGGATCTACCGAACTGTGAAGATTTGGTCAGTTGTGGACTTTCGTGGCCTAAGCCAACACTGATAAGGGCCGATCAGGTTTTTGGTAAACTGTTTCAGCAGTTGTTACGGCAGATATGGTCTTGTAGGCGATGATAGGCAGTTCAGTTGGTCTCTTTTTTTTTGTGGATCGGGCAAACGTTGCTGAGGTTCCATTCTTCTGGCATACATTCATTCGACCAGGTTTGGGTTATAAGTTGGTGGATGTTACTCACCAAATCATCACCACTGGCCTTATAAATCTCGGCAGGTAGGACGTCATTTCCGACATCCTTGTTAAGCTTAGGTTTGGATATTGCTATCCTCTTTTCACTTAGGTCCGGTGGTTGGTCGTTTTCGCTGTCATCGCCGTTTAACAGTCTGCAGAAGTGGTTCTGCCATACCTTCAGGATTGACTGTGTCTCTACTACGATCTCATCGGGTGCTTTACATGTTCTTTTCTTTCTAAGAAGCTGGTGTTCTTTCCTCTATCTTTGCCAATAGAGCTTAATGGCAGCCCTCGTCTTCTCCTTTAGCTTGGCCTTGTAGTCTTTGTTCTTGTCTGCGAACATATGTTGGCATTTGCTCATCAAACCAAGGGTTTCTCGCTGTTGGTTGCGAGGAACCCAGCACATCAGTTGTGGCTGATCTAATGGTTTGTTGACATCGTTGCCATTGTTCTTTGACATAAGGCGCTGGTTGGTGATATGGTGTTAATTGAGAGGTTAAGGGATACGCGATGTGCAAAGGACATAATCGTCTCTTGCGATTTTAGTCCCGCATTCTTACATTTGCTGCATCAAGGTAGTTGTTCGAGTCGATGTTAGTCCCTCGGAATGTTTGAACATCCGAAATACTGAATGCGTGACGCTTGTCGATCGCAACGTAATCAATTTGCTTGAACTTACGTTGATCAGGTGACTGCCATATCATGTTATGAATATCGAGATGAAAGAACCATGTGCTGGCTATAGTGGCATTTCGTTCCATAGCGAAGTCAATTAAGTCCGTTACCAGACGTTTTATCATGTAGCCTTTGTTTTTCCGACAATACTGCTAAGGATGTCTTCTCTTCCAACCTTTTGCTTTAAAAACTCCCAGCACGATTTTAACATCGTACTTCGGTATTCGCTCATAGGTTTTGTCAAGGAGCTCGTAGAAGCAGTCCTTAGCTGTATCATCTTTTTCCTCCGTTTGGGGCGTGAGCGCATATAAGGCTTATGTTGGCGAATTTGGCCATGATGTGGATTGTTGCAATGCGCTCGCTAATGACTTGGAAACATAAGACTTCTTGCCTTAGTCTGGCACTTATAACAAACCCGCATCCGAATAGTCGCTGTTTCTGCTCACTTTAACAAGGTCCGTAGTAGATGTTACAGTTTTTCATCCTCTTTTTTCCCGGCCCATCCCATGGTATTTTCTGGATGGCAGTAATGTATGCTTTGGCGCAGTTTAGGACTTCCACTTGTGTTTTGCTTGCATCTCTCCGAGGCTAATGGTTGCTTCGTAACATATAGTTTTCTCCATGGGTCTGTAGTTAACCCAAAGAACCAATTTTAGTTTAGGATTTCTCAAATCCTTCTATCTATCATCCTCAAAACCCCAGCAAACGGGTTTTTTTTTGGGGTTTTTTAGAACATCAGAAATAGATGCCCCTGCCTAATCAACAACCTTATCCATCCTATCCCCTTTAAATATCTCCATGTCAACTTCAAAACCACATCTTTAAACACTTGCCAATAATGTTAATTGTATCTAGATAGTTTATTTAAACTTTTTTAACTTCTGCGCTGCTCGTGTACTTCTAATCATTTAGTATGCCGTTCAAATGATAGCATTTTTTCGCATGCATGACTGGTGGATTTTAATTAATAATTGGATTTTGATTTTTATTCAATTAGACCTAATGAATTGAATGCGGTTAATTCGAATGTAAAATTAAATTCAATTTAACAAATAAATATAAAAGTGATTCCCCGGCGACCGCTGCGCCTGTGTTCGCATGAAACGCAAACAGTTTATGTTTTGGGTGGCATTGTGTGAGTGCTTTTTCGCATTAGTGTAGGTTGTTAGGCGAATCAGATTCATTTGTTATAAATATTTGATTAGGCTTAGGCATTTCTATGCAACGATAACCTTTGCCATATAAAATTAGATGAAATTATTGTTCAGGGTATTTGAGTTGGTAATGTGCATGCATATGAGTAAGGTCGCCTCTAATTGCAGATGAGATTTCATTTTATTCCTTAATAGGAAGGCATTCCAATACAACCTTGTCATCAATACAGATTCTGAAATATAGATGAATCGCGGAGTATTGCCCATAAACCTAAGATAGGTTGGGAAAGATTTCCGCATTTTTTTTCAGACATACTTAGGTCCTAGTAGGTCAATTGTGATACCGTTCCTACGTGTTCTACGTATATAAACGATTTTTTTTGTCAGACAAACTCAGGTCCTAGTAGGCCAATTGTGATACCATTGAGTAGTGGTTAGCTACGTATATGGACTCATATTCCCTTCCATCTGCTTCTTTTGGTCAATCTGCACTGATATCCTCAGAAAGTTGTATGAATCTGTTCCTCAAGTAACAGAGAATCGGATATTAACAGAGGAAGTGAGACGACTCGCGGTGAGTCTCTTCATTACCAACTACCTAACGATCGTGGTACCCAGGCTCTACGAAATAGAAATGGTATTGGTATCCTATTCACAAACGCTCGGAATTATCCAACGCTAAGTGTGATCCTTTACCAATAAAATGTATCAACATGTATCTGTGTGCCTTATGGTCCTTCAGATCGATCACAGACCAAATCTTTACACTTCCAAAGGAGCAAACTCCAAGTGAATACTTCTCATCTTTTTATCGGCTAAAGGCCCGCATGTAATAGCATACATCCCAATGGCGGTCCGATTTTTTGTGTAGGGTCCTCTACTTGACGCGTCCACGGGCGGCAGATTAAGAAGTCCGCGTTTATGCAATGACGGTTGAAGCAGTTAAAGCTGTAGGAGCCCATCGCGAACCAACCCAAACGTTTAAAGTAGATCCTCCGTATGGCTTTGGATAGGTATGGAATCTTACAAAATTGGACTTGGTTTGACATTTGCGACTATCGGCCACTACTCGCGGTTGATTGGAAACGTAGAGGAGTGCATCTGGATTTGATGATTTTGAGCGCATCAACGAAGCTTCACCAAAGGCTTTTCTGGAACCACGGAAACAGAAGAAAACGAAGACGTGCCATACCTGGGGTGATAGGGAGTGCATCTGGAATTAATGATTATGAGTGCATCAACGAAGCTTCACAAAAGGCTATTCTGGAACCACGGAAAACAGAAGAAAACGAAGACGTGCCATACCTCGGGTTATAAGGAGTGCATCTGGAATTGATGATTATGAGTGCATCAACGAAGCTTCACCAAAGACTATTCTGGAACCACGGAAAACAGAAGAAAACGAAGACGTGCCATACCTCGGGTGATAGGGAGTGCATCTGGAATTGATGATTATGCGTGCATCAACGAAGCTTCACCAAAGGCTATTCTGGAACCACGGAAAACAGAAGAAAACGAAGACGTGCCATACCTCGGGTTATAAGGAGTGCATCTGGAATTGATGATTATGAGTGCATCAACGAAGCTTCACCAAAGGCTATTCTGGAACCACGGAAAACAGAAGAAAACGAAGACGTGCCATACCTCGGGTTATAAGGAGTGCATCTTGAATTGATGATTATGAGTGCATCAACGAAGCTTCACCAAAGGCTTTTCTGGAACCACGGAAACAGAAGAAAACGAAGACGTGGCATACCTCGGGTGATAAGGAGTGCATATGGAATTGATGATTATGAGTGCATCAACGAAGCTTCACCAAAGGCTTTTCTGGAACCACGGAAACAGAAGAAAACGAAGACGTGCCATACCTCGGGTGATAAGGAGTGCATCTTGAATTGATGATTGTGAGTGTATCAACGAAGCTGCCCCAAAGGCTATTCTGGAACCACGGAAAACAGAAGAAAACGAAGACGTGCCATACCTGGGGTGATAGGCAGTGCATCTGGAATTGATGATTATGAGTGCATCAACGAAGCTTCAGCAAAGACTATTCTGGAACCACGGAAAACAGAAGAAAACGAAGACGTGACATACCTGGGGTGATAGGGAGTGCATCTGGAATTGATGATTATGAGTGCATCAACGAAGCTTCACCAAAGTCTATTCTGGAACCACGGAAAACAACAGAAAACGAAGACGTGGCATACCTCGGGTGATAAGCAGTGCATCTGGAATTGATGATTATGAGTACATCAACGAAGCTTCACCAAAGGCTATTCTGGAACCATGGAAACAGAAGAAAACGAAGACGTGCCATACCTGGGGTGATAGGGAGTGCATCTGCAATTGATGATTATGAGTACATCAACGAAGCTTCACCAAAGGCTATTCTGGGACCACGGAAAACAGAAGAAAACGAAGACGTGCCATACCTCGGGTGATAGGGAGTGCATCTTGAATTGATGATTATGAGTGCATCAACGAAGCTTCACCAAAGGCTATTCTGGAACCATGGAAACAGAAGAAAACGAAGACGTGCCATACCTGGGGTGATAAGGAGTGCATCTTGAATTGATGATTATGAGTGCTTCAACGAAGCTTCACCAAAGACTATTCTGGAACCACGGAAAACAGAAGAAAACGAAGGCGTGCCATACCTCGGGTGATAAGGAGTGCATCTGGAATTGATGATTATGAGTGCATCAACGAAGCTTCACCAAAGGCTATTCTGGAACCACGAAAACAGAAGAAAACGAAGACGTGAACTCGGTCCTCAACTAGGATGGTGGTCATGGCTTATTTTGTGTCGGGTTGGTATGTCTCTAACAAGAAATGTTGACCAACATTTTTCAATGCCTTTGATAACATTGGTTGGGTCACCGTAAAATAGGAGCTGTTATGGCCACGTTCACGTTAAGCTCACTTTACATATATGTGTCGGCTTAAGCCGTTCAATTTATAACAAATGCGGCAACATGACAACACAATCGCGTTCACCAAGCTGATTCCTATCAACTGCGACTGTTGCCCTTGTTGCTATAAAGTGTTGGTAGCAGCAGATTGGAACGGATTCAAATCCTTTGTTCCAGACGGCAGCGGAAGAATTCGCGAAATGGAGTCAACAGTTCAAGAGAGTCTGAACGAAGTGAACATACTTAAGGCCCAAAGGCTGCGTTCAAACCCGCAGTATATCCGTGTGACAAAAACGTCGGTGTTGTTACTTTTGGGACGTTAACCTGGGACTCGCGCTTAGTACTTAATTACCGGTCATCTCAACGATAAGTCAGACCCCTTGAAAGGATATGGTGGCGAATTTTCCGAAAGGCCAACGGCTGCGCTCATTATTAAAGTGGATACTGATGGCTCGTGTGCCAGGGGTATCTAACAATATGACGCACTCAGTGGCGCGATAGTTATTGCAATGAACTGCTGCGCAGAAGGTTTGGGTTCGATTCCCAGCCATAGAAATACCAAAATGATTTCTCACTGACCCTCCTCACTGACCCTCCTCACGTGATGATCTGACGCTTCATCCGAGTAGAATCGATTGGCAAGAAAAGCATCAGTAACATCAGCCTTGGATGTGCACAAGCCCCAACCGGTGAAACTGAAGTCCCTTGCAAAAAGGAATTTTATGACCTCCTGGGAGAAGCCTGTCCGAAGGGACTTCAATGCAAAATTTGGTAAGGTAAGCATCCTTGGCGGGTAAGTTGGAAAGTACATCCTCCACGAAATGACAACAAAAAATGGCTTCGCAATAACAGCACGTAGTACTGTCATCAGCAATACTCGGTTCCAACGACTTCAAATTCAAGAAGGAATCTAGCTATCTCCAGATGGTGAAACCACCAACCAAATCGACCATGGGACAAACGTCTACTCTGGGAATTTTCTCGTCCCAGCCAAATACAGAGCCCAACTGTTCATTGAGAAGAAGCTGCGAATGTTGCAAAAAAAAAAAATTCACATTGGACGCCTTATTGAACTGGAAATTGCCAGAGTCTACAAACAAAAACTGAGAGACACCCCGCTGTTCCCTCATCTATCACCAATTTGGTTACAATATCACAACAAGTAGCCGAAACCACCAAAGGCTACCAGCCAACCCGGAAAAGATGTCGGTCTTATGATGATATTTGCAAGTACAAAAGAGAGATGACAGGAGAGGCACATACCAAGGCGCTACAATGCAGAAATCGAAAGCACCAAACCATCAAGAAAGTGTGAATGGATTAGCTCCAAAAGTCCATCTACAAAAAAGACGATCCCATATCTGGCACCAACTGCAGAGGCCTTTTCCTGCCAAATTTCGCAGATCATATTCATTCTAAAACTCCCTTCAGAAGCACGGTACAGACAAGAATTAGGCATTTTCCACATATGGATCCCTTCAAAATCTCCGTAAATCAATAAGTGGAACACGGTACCTAGCCTGAGGTTTTCTTTTTTCAATTTATAGAGACTAATATTTGTTGGATTTGTCCTCGACCAGTTCTATAAAGAGTGCAGCTGGGTATTTTGACGATTTAGGAAACCGATTCCGGATAATATGCTGCAACTTGGGACATTAACTTTTGACAGAAAAAGTTTCCCTCTGCTGAGAATGTTGTTCCACTTAATAAAAAAAATCGCAACTGGGACTGCGAAGTAAAATCTCTCGAGTAAGTCGATTGTATTATATGCGTCGATTGGTTCGCGACGTTTTGAGATTTTGAAAGCTCAAAATTCAGCAACTAGTTGCAGATGCAGGTACAAATTCCTATCAGTCTTCGTTGATGCATTAACGACAGCAATATCGACATCGAAAATGTCAGCAAAGATCGTTTAGGGAACTGCAACAGTGCCTACAAAAATGATGCTGATAATGTCGATATGGATGTAAGTGTAGCTGTTTCAATGTATTTCAGGCTTTATAACTGGAAATATGCCCCTCATTATTCAACATGACATACGTCAAATGCTTTGACATTGTTTTGTTAATGACCCATAGAATTTCAACAAAGTAACACAGAATACGTTTCGCAGCATTCGCGGAGGCCTCCCCAAGCCTCCCAACTTTACATGCAAATCATGTACCTTCTGCTGTCTGAAGCTAAAGTATCTCGTGATTGTGCTGGAAAATTGCGTTCACAGCTTATACAGATACCTACAGCGATGCAAGAGAGAGAATTTAAATTTACGCCGGGGAATTGAAAGATTTGTTTGTGTGCAACTTTTGTTGATTCTTTGTGAAGGGTTGTGTCTGTCTATCTCGCTGTCTGTATGTCATGATCGTGTCTAGTTACTGTAGGAGAGGTTTAATGCGAGCTAAGTAGTTTAGCAATTAATGCAATCGGCTTTTCTGTGGAAATATCCATTTGACTGGCATTTAAGTAAATTGATAATGAAAAAAAATTTACTTGTATCTAGATACGAATGGCGTTTCAAATGAGGAAATAATGCGTCTTTGGCGGAATGTCTGAGCTTTGGTTTAAGTCTCAGATGATTAGGTAAATAAAAAGCGGGAAATATTTTTTCAGGCTGGGCCGGAAATTGATGTGGGTGTTTTTTTTTTAAGCCGATACGAGCTGGATGTTTTGGGGTACTTCCATTAGACATGTTCAGAAATGTCAATTTTGAAAATTATTAGATAAATTACGGCTTGTTACTCAAATACTTAAAAGTTGGCCGAGCATACAAAATACAGTAAGGGGCTATGATCCTTCTTACCAGATCATCTTCATCCCGATGAACGAAGAAGAACTGTGTGACTTATATTTAGATTTAAAAAGCTTGGTAAAAATTAATATATGAGTAGAAATCTCAGCAGGGAATACATAACCGCACTCTTTTGACTGAAAACTACGATGGATGAACACAGACACATATAAAGGATGAACACTCCAGACGCGTGAAATGATCTCTGGAATTCTTGAGGTCATCTAAAGTGATTAAGTAAAAGTTTTACTCAAACGCCTTGCCGACGATATTGACATCATTGGCAAGACCCAACGTCATGTCATAGCCACGTTTGAGTATAGAGAAGGAAGCGGCAAAAATGAGTTTAGCAGTAAATGAGGAAGGACAACACAAAGTATATGCTGTCAACACGAAAGGACACACAACATCGACGAATTGGACAGAACGTCACCATTGGCAGATATAACTTTGTGGTAGTACGGGACTTTGTCTATCTCGGCACCGCTATTAACTCTGACAACTACATCTCAACACCCATGGTGTCAATATCTCCATCGTATGCTAGTAGTTGTACAGATTTTTGAAAAATTGTGCCTCTGGTGTTGGCTCGTGAGTTTTGCACAATCCTCCCAAGAATCAGAGTGAAGAAGTCACATGACAGCGCATCGCCTTGCCTAAATCCTTTTTTGGTATCGAATGTGTCGGTGAGGTCGTTTCCGATCCTGATGGAGCAGCTAGAATTCTCCATCGTCATCCTACAAAAACGGACGAGTTTCGGCGGTATACCAAAACTAGACATGGCTCTGTATAGTTCGTCTCTACACATGCTGTCGTATGCGGTTTGAGATCGATGAATAGGTGGTGGGTATCGATTTGGACTTCTTGGGTTTTTTCCAGGATCTGCCTAAGGGTGAAGATCTGATCGGTTGTGGACTATCTAGCCTAAAACCACACTGATTAGGGCCGATCAGGTTGTTTTTAAACGGTTTCCAGCGTTCACATATTACGGAAGATGAGATTGGTAGGCGATGTTGAGGAGGACTTATGCCTCTGTAGTTGGAGCAGTGCAGAGGGTATCCTTTTTTGTGGATCGGGCAAACGATGCTGAGGTTCTATTCTTCAGGCATACTTTCTTCTGACCAGATTCGGATTATGAGTTGGTGGATGTTACTTACCAAGTCATTTCGAAGGCCGTCATTTCCGGCAGCCTTATTAAGCTTCAGTTTAGATACTTCTATCCTCACTTCACTCAGGTCGGGTGGTTGGCAGTTTTCTCTGTCGTTGCCAATATTGAATGGTTCGTCCTGCCTGACAGCGGAAGGTTGTTCGTCATCGCCGTTTAACAGTCTGCAGAAGTGGTTCGTCCATATTCTCAGCATCGACTGTGTCTCAACTACGATATTTCCTTGTTCATCTCGACAGGATTCTGTTCGAGCCTGGTATCATTGGCTTTAACGTTTTACACTTTGGTAAAACTTGCGAACATGGTTTTTGGAGTGGCACCTCTCAATATCCTCGATCGCGCACTGTTCTTGTTCTTTTTCCTTCTTTCTGAAAAGCCGGTGTTCTTCCCTTCTTCTTTGCCTATAGAGCTCAACGGCTGCTCTCGTCTTCACCTGCAGCTTAGCCTTGTAGGCCCCGTTCTTAGCTGCGAGCATCTGTCGGCATTTCTCATCAAACCAGGGGTTTCTTGCTGGTGCGAGAAACCGGCTGATATAATGGCTTGTTGGCATCGTTGCCATTGTTCTTCGACATTCGATCGAGGGGTTAAGAGATGCACGATCTGTGAAGGACTTTGAGTTCACTTGCGATTGCAGTCCTTCGGATTTCTGGATTGTTGTGCCGTGGTGGATATCCGCATTCTTACCTTGACTGCAACAAGATGGTGGCCCGAGTCGATGTTAGCTCCTCGGAATGTTCGGACATCCAAAATACTGGATGCGTGCCTCTTGTCTATCGCAATGTGATCAATTTGGTTGACCGTTCGTTGATCTGGAGACTGCCATGTCTCCTTATGGATATCGAGGTGAGAAAACTGTGAGCTGGCTATAGTGGCATTTCGTTCCGTAGGGAAGTCAATTAGCCGAAGTTCGTTACCAGACGTGTTGTCGTGTAGGCCGCTAAAGATGTCCTTAGCCAGCACGATTTTAACATCGAACTTCGGTAGTCGCTCATGGGTTTTGTCAAGGAGCTAGTAGAAGCAGTCCTTAGCTGTATCATCTTTTTCCAACGTTGGGGGCGTGAGCGCATGTAAGGCTTATGTTGGCGAAGCTGGCCTTGATGCGGATTGTTACAATGCGTTCGCTAATGTCTTGGAAACATAAGACTTCTTGCCTAAGTCTGACACTTATAACAAATCGGCATCCGAATACTCGCTGTTTCTGCTCACTATAACACGGTCCGTAGTAGATGTCACAGTTTTTCATCCTCTTTTTGCCCGGCCCATCCCATCGCATTTCCTGGATGGCAGTAATGTCTGATTTGTAGCAGTTTAGGGCTTCCGCTAGTTGTTCGCTTGCACCTCTCTTGTTAATTGTTCTCACATTCTAGGTACAGATACGGACGTCTTTGTCCTTTTTTCGTTACGCGGTGTCGTCAATAACAAAATCAGTCCTTTCCGAGGCTATTGGTTGCTTCGTAACAATGGTTAGTGAAATGGGTGGGTACCAACCCCCAACTTGGAGGGCCAGTTCCAATTTATTAGATAACCCTAGGACACGGGGCCACCAGTATCCACTACGGGATTGAGCGCTGTCGTTGGCCTTTCGTTTCATCGGCCACCATCTCTGTTCAAGGGGCCTACCTTTGAAATTGCTAGACAACCTGTTGTTGTAGGCCGGGTAATAATACCGTTCCTTTCTGGCATTGTGTTGCTTTTTTTCGTCTTGTTATCAACCGGCTGGATTAGACCAGTAACCGATGGCTACCGCTTGGAGGTTAAAAATAAGCACTTGATGTGTAGTCAGAGTTACAACCACTGGGCATTGCCAAGTTAAGGCCAATCGGAGTCTTCCCTCGCCTACAACACCCAACCGTATCAATTTCTTGGTTGAAGCATTAGCAGGAGCATCAGTAGGGAAACATCAAACAAACCAAAACAAAGTGGTTTCCCACAAGGCCACAACCTAGAATATTGTCCCGCTTCAGAGTGAAGAGATATCTCTGAGTTTTTGAAGCAGTCAGGGCACTCGTTCCGTCAGTTTAAAAATGATTACGAAAGTGTAGGACAAATTTATAAGTAAGAGGCTTGTAATTTCGTTGTTGTGTGTGTGCACATGTATACAAATTATACGTCACGTACCCAGAAAGTCTCCTTCACTATCGTCAACGCGTATCGTTTTGACACTTCCAGTATGAGTGGCCAAGTTGGTTGCACCCTGTAAACGCCAGCGTTGCCACTCTCCAATGACTCTGCTTATTTACGGATGTTTGTCACTAAGTCTTTAGAGAGTTGACAATTTCAGGAGCACTGTTATCAGCAAATCAGTAGATTAGACTGAGAGAGAGTTGGTCATAAGTTGGTCTGGTGCAGCAATACAACCAGGTAAATCAGAAAAAGGAAGATTCCTTACTATTTCCCCATCCAAAGTAACACCACACAATAAACTTCCTTATCTCCTATGAATTCTGAAAAAAATCGAACCATACCAAGCAGCCTTGAAAGCGGTTAAAGCATCTTTTGTTTTGCCCACCAATTGGAATTACTTACACACTTTCAAGAACTCTGCGCTCCATCAACTTCAATTACCCAAGTGTTTTCATACTGATGCTCCATAGTAGTGGCCTCTCCTTCCTATCTTCTCTGCTTATTTGTGTGTGTGTTTTTTTTTTGTTTGATCCTTCAGTAAATTGCAATCAGAAACACTGTTTAAAGTTTTGATAAACTTGTAAAAGAACATTTTCTCTCGAAGAAAAACAACTTTCCAGGCCCCCTATCCACCGAACCGCCTGACGCCAAGTCCAATCTTTGCCTTTTCGAAAGGAAAATCAACTGACTTGAGCCTAGAGCAGTTTCGTTGCTCCTTACATCATCCAAGACTTGCTTTTGTTTTGTTTTGCTTCATCCCTAGGAACAGGAAAAAAATAACTTTACCGAGCGGGAGAAAGTTTAGTTTTTTTTTTTTTTTAGGGGAAATGTTTCTTTTACGTGAATACTTGCATACAGAATTTAGCTTTTGGGCTTTGTTGGCAGGACTTTTGTAGCCTCTTGCCATCCGTACTCGAAAATGTTGTTAGTTCCTTCGAATCGTCTGGAAACTAAAACACATACGAGAGTACTTTATACGGCTGCGGAACAAATAAAAGTTTCGAGATATTTCAATTTTTGACACTCACACAGAATTGCACTTCACGTCTTTTTTAAGTGTGTGTGTGTGTGTGTGTTTGTGAAAATCCTTGTTCTATAACTCTTTCGGGGTCAGACTTTGTGTGTGTGTGTTTTTTTTCCTACATTTTCTTAGGTGAACTGGGTGGGTTCGAAAATCCATTCTCGTTTCAAGGATTTTCTGATTTTCTTCCTTTTTTTTTTTTCTTATCCAAATTCGACTTCTTTGGCGTAGATTTATGTGTATGTGTGCACAGTCGATGCATATGCACTGAACACTTTAATCCTGGTAAAAGTGTTGCGCAAAATTGATGCAAACATTTGTCTTGTTTGCTGGACGGAATCCTAAGTGCAAATTTACACACAGAACTCATGGAAATCATTTCGAAAATGATTCATTGGAATTGTGGACCGGGCTGGGTTGGGGTTTTCGGATTTCGGGGCGGATATCTGGCATTTGGGTCAGAAATGCAATTTGAGAATGATTTATGGGTTTTGCGTTTATACGGATATAGTTGAATCGAAAAATTCACAGGATATTTGATGATGAAATGGATTTTGGTTCAAGTAGTACTTCAATTTGCTCCTTTGATGTGGCACAAGTACTTGATATCATCATCAAGTTGGGAGTAATGAAATTTTCCTTTAATTGCATATAAGCAAATATTTTGCAAGCGGCTATTGGATTTGCTTGGGAGGTGACTTTTAAATTGCTTTATTCAATTTTTGTGATTCAAGAGCTAAATGAATATCGATTTGCATCGAAGGCAGCTATGACGAGATTTATTATGCCAAAGGATGTAGATTTTCAAAAACTTACTTGATTGGGAAATTTAATTTTCTAATTGATAGCTATTGCTGCTCAATCAGTTGATAGATTTTCGACATTAATTAAGGATATTCAAGGAGTCATTTTGATTGGATCAATGAATTCGTTTGGTAATGAAAATAACTTTCAACAAATAACTGAAGCCACTGTTTACAGCCTTCAGTCCAATTTTACGGTGTTACCCGCTCAAACGACTTATGCAAACATAATGGGGGGATCCGTTTTGTTTACTTCCGTAGAGTAAATTGTATTTTCTGAATCCAATAGGGTTGAAACCGTAAGCCTTGACGATAACAAGATATACTTACTTACAAAAGTGGCGCTACAGTTCGGAATAAACTTAACCAACATACCCCTCCAATTATCTCGGTCCCTAACCAGCTGCTTCAGGTTGCGAACTCTCAGTTGGTTGAGGTCGGTGTCTACTTGTGCGCGCCACTTAAGGCGAGGTCTTCCTCTACTGCGTCCGATGTCTGGCTGGGAATTGAACACTCTGCGAGCCAGAGTATTGGTGTCCATTCTTTCTACATGTCCTAGCCATCTTAAACGTCCACTGGGGAGTTTTTTTGACCAGGGGCATGTCGCTGTACAGCTCGTATAGTTTTTGGTTGAATCTTCGCCTTCATAGATCTTCAACGCAAAGTTGACCGAAGATTTTTCGAAGAATTTTCCTCTCGAATCGACCATGGGTTTTAAAAATCCGCTTTTGAGACGTTCCATGCTTCGTCTATGAATCTATGAATCTTCATAGGTCTTATATAGGATCTCCTTCGTAGTTCTAGTGAGGGCTTTACCACTGAATTGCCTTCTTAGTCCAAAGAAACAGTGGTTGGCAAGAGTAATTCTTCGTTTAATTTCTGATGAGATATTGTTGTCAGAAGTAATAGCGTAGCCGAGGTAGAAAAACTCCCATACTGCCTCATAGTTATATCTGTCAACATTGACGTTTCTGTCAAAATCGTCGATGTTGTGTGTCCTTTCGTGTTGACAGCATATACTCAAGTCTTGCCCTCATTTACTGTTGAGCCCATTTTTGCCGCTTCGCTCTCTTTACTAGCAAGCGTGGCTAAGACATCACGTTGAGTCCTACCAATGATGTCAATATTGTCGGCGTCTGCTAGTAGTTGCACCTAGTAGTGCCTCTGTTGGTAGTTAGGGAGTTTTACACAATCCTCTCAAGAATCAAACTGAAGAGGTCTTATGACAGCGCATCGCCTTGCCTAAATTCGTTTGGGTGTCGAATGTGTCCGTGATGTCGTTATCGACCCTGATGGATCAGCGAGAATTATCCATCGTCATCCTAAACAAACGGACGAGTTTGGGCGGTATACCAAAACTAGACATGGCTCTGTATAGTTGGTCTCGATAAAGGATGTCATATGCGGCTTTGAAATCGATGAATAGGTGGTGGATATCAATTTGGACTTCTTGGGTTTTTCCAGGATCAGCCGAAGTGTGAAAATTGGATCGGTTTTGGACTTTCCTGGCCTAAAACCACACTGATAGGGGCTGATCAGGTGGTTGGTAAACGATTTCAGGCGTTCAAATATTTCGGCAGATAGGATCTTGTAGGCGATCTTGAGGAGACTAAATCCTTTGTAGTGGGCGTTGTTCATAGCGTTTGTTCATTTGTGGATCGGGCAAACGATACTGAGATTTCATTGTTCAGGAATACTTTCTTCCGACCAGGAATGGCTTATGAGTTGGCGGATGCTACTAACCAAGTCCTCTCCGCCGGCTTTATAAAGCTCAGCGGAAAAGCCGTCATTTCCTGCAGCAGCCGTTTTAAGCTTGTGTCTAGATATTTCTCACTTCACTCAGGTCGGGTGGTTGGCAGTTTTCGCTGTTGTTGTCAATATTGAATGATTCGTTCTGCCTGATAGCGGAATGTTGTTCGTCATCGCCGTTTAACAGTCTGCAGAAGTGGTTCTCCCAGATTATGTCTCAACTACGATATTTCCGTGTTCATCTCGACAGGATTCTGCTCGAGCCTTGTATTCTATGCTTTCACGGTTTACACTTTGGTAAAACTTGCGAACATCGTTCCTGGGGTGGCACTTCTCTATATCCTCTATCGCTCGCTTTTCTTGCTCTTTTTTCTTCTTTCTAAAAAGCTAGTGCTCTTCCCCTCTTCTCTGCCTATAGAGTTCAATGGCAGCTATCCCTTCACCAGCATCTTAGCCTTGTAGGCCTTAGGTAAAACTTTCGGACATCGTTCCTGAAGTGGCACCTGCCTATATCCTCGACCGCGCGCCTTTCTTGCCGGTTTTCCTTCTTTCTGAAAAGTCGGTGTTCTTGCCGTCCTCTTTGCCTATAGAGCTCAATGGCAGCTCATGTCTGCACTTCCAGTGTAGCCTTGTAGACCTCGTTCTTGGCTGCAAGCATCTGTCGGCATTTCTCTTCAAACCAGGGGTTCTTGCTGGGGGATGCGTGAAACCCAGCAAATCAGTTTCGGCTGATATAATGGCTTTTGTTGGCATCGTTGCCATCGTTCTTCGACATTCGATGCTGGTGGTCTTTTGCGATTGCAGTCTTTCGACGTTAGATCGTGGTGGTCCGAGTCGGAATGTTCGTTCATCCAAAACTCAGGATGCGTGCCGTTTTCCTATCGCAATGTAACCATATTGGTTAAACGTTCTTTGATCTGGAGACTGCCATGTCCCCTTATGAATATCCGAGCTAGGCAAGGTGTGCTGGCTATAGAGCCGCAGCGAAGTCAATTACCCTAAAGTCCGTTGCCACCCGTGTTGTCGTGTTGGCTATGTTTTCAGGATACTGATGGACACGATACCATTAGCATTCACTACGGGATTCAGCGCTGCTGTTTGCCTTTCGGTTCAACCGCCACCATCTCTGTTCAAGGGGCCTGACTTACCCTTGAGATTTCTAGATAACCTGTTGTCCGAATATGTCGAAGCAGTTCTTCGAGGTTAGCCTAGGAAGGCAGGCCGGGTGTTACGCACCGGGCTGACCAGGCTTTTTGCAGTGTTGCTGTTTTTCGTCTTGTTATCAAAACTCGCGCTTATCGTTTAGCAAGTCAAAGCCGGTTGGATGAAACCAGTATCCCGATTGTTATCACTTGCAGGTAAAAATAAGCGCTTGATATGTAGTCCAAGTTACTACTTCTGGGCATTGCCAGGTTAAAGTCAATCAGAGTCTACCTTCGTGTTACAACATCCAACCGACAATAATTATCCCGTAGGCTGAGTCTTCCGACAAAACTGCGAAATATGTCCTCACTTACCTCGTTTGCTTTGATTGCCAGCATGATTTTTACTTTGGTAGAAACAGTCCTTGTCATTGCAATTTTCTTTCTTTGTCGGAGCGAGACCACACATTGTTTCTATGTTGTCGAAATTCGGCTTGATGGAGATTGCTACAATGTCCTTATATCTTCGATGTATAAGACTCTTTGCTTAAGTCTGTCACTTATAACAAATCCGCATCTGAATAGTCTGTGTTGCTAATCACTATAACAGTGGCCTAGTGGTTAGTCCATCGGACTACTATGCGAGCGCACAAATAATGAAAGCACCAACACCAAGGTTTTTTTTTCACTGTTTCAACTCTTGTCAAAGTCTGACAATCATCCAAGAGACACTCTCATGGTTCGCAAATTATCCGTTCGAAGTCGGCGTCATACCAGGAGGTCCTCTTCTTTTTGGCTGAAATAAAACTTCCCACACACAAATAAAGGGAAAAGCTAGGTTTGAAGCCCTGTATGGGCCTTAAATAGCAGATATTTCAAAGGGAGAATCTTGGTTTGAAGCCCTGTAAGGGCCTTAAATTTCAGATATTGCAATTTATGAAACGGACCGTAGCAGATGCCCAGTTTTTCATCTCATTATAGTTCCTGGATGGTAGTAATGTCTGCTTTGAAAGTCCGACAAACATCCAAGAAACAAATTATCCGTTCGAAGTCGGCGTCAAACCAGGAGGTCCTCTTCTTTTTGGCTAAAATAAAACTTCCCACACACAAATAAAGGGAGAAGCTAGGTTTGAAGCCCTGTATGGGCCTTAAATAGCTGATATTTCAAAGGGAGAATCTTGGTGTGAAGCCCTGTATGGGCCTTACATTTCAGATATTGCAATTTATGAAACGGACCGTAGTAGATGCCCAGTTTTTCATCTCATTATATTTCCTGGATGGTAGTAATGTCTGTTTTGAAGCTGCTTGAGCGTTCCTACATCAAGCCCCATTATAGGTTGCATTTTACTACTATTCCGATATTATGATGACCTCAGATACATTGCTAGATAGTCTTACATTGGCAACATTACATAAATTACTCGAAGTTGGACGTTTTGCAATTAACCTCACTTGTGACACAATTGCATGCTTGAGAAGCTCTGACTCATCTCAGGTATAGATTGCGATCCAAGCGTGTCTTCACAAGCATACAACTCATTGCATGAGTCATGAGACATTGAGGAACTGCCTGGAATTATAAACACTTTGTCGATGGGAAAAACAATATTTTTCAACTAATTACCTCATATCAACGATAGCACCTGCTTTTTATGTAAACAAAAATAATCCTCTTCAACCTTAGGCATGACGGTAAGAAAGCACGATTTCCTCATCACTTCCCTAATGATTCCGAGAATCAAGAAACTGGCAAACACTCCATAAGCCCGGTCGGTATTGCCGCCGCCGCAGGTGGTTGTTGTTCCATTCGAATACAAAATCAATCGGTTACACATCGCTGAATGGCTGGGTTCCTCTCAAGACATTTAAATACTGCTGCTCATCACTACCCTCCCTGTTGATATTACCTTGAGCCCTCCATCCCCCCACTTATCTTCATTTACTTTTGTTTGGTCCGCTAAAACTAATTAAAAGCCAATAAAAGTATAACTTAGCCCTAAGCCAGCTCCCCTTAGAGCCATGTAACGTGTTTAAACAAAGATGATGAAAGGCAGCACAAGTCCCTTGCGGCATCCTTCACCCGACGACATGCGGATCAATGAAAACTTATTCAACAGATGCGACTTTCTGTTTCTCTCGGCAACAAGACGTAAACAATCTTAAAGCTTGTAACGCGCTTTCAGCACTTTTCTCTCGGATTGTATCTAATTACGTATTCCAGATGCTGACGCATACTTTGGACAGTTTTATTTATTTTCTGTTTGTTGTTGTTGTATTTACTTGGCTATGACAGGTAATGTCAGCCAGTGGGGTGAGGGCTTTCGATGAATTTTTCTACCTTTAGAGGTTTGCATCGTAAAACTTTAATCGCAAATCAAAAGATATTCGCATTTGATAGATACAGCGTGAGAAGAATTTTAAGTTGTTTTGTGTTTTTTTTTTTTTTTTTGATTTCGCGCAATTGCTGGTCGGTCTCCATCATATCGTCGTCGCAATGATTGGAATAATAAATTTTATCGACTACCAGGTGGTTTGGTCTTGCAGATACATTTTTAGGTCGCTAGGTCAAGCTGAGAGTTTAAAAATACTCACCTAGATATAGAATGTTTGGCAGACCATGGACGGATTTATATGAGTTTTGTCGGTTAAGGAAAATCATATAAGTGGGAGCACTTACTCAGCGTTTTGTGGTGCGGATTTTTTTTTTATGGCGAGGTGTGATTTCGACGACGCGACGATGGATGGAGAAAAAGATTAAATGAAGCAAATAAGCAGAAATGTGCGAATACGGTCTTAAGTTTCTGCGAAATTCTCTGGCTGCGGCGGTAAATTCTTTCGCCTGAAATGTGGATCTTCTTAGCTGATTTATGGTGGTTTTTGTACGCAGTTTCAGATGTGCGGGGAATTTTTGATTTGGGGTTCATTGTGGTTTCCATTGGAATGCGGATTCTCAAATTTATTACCAATGAAAAATGAGGTTAGCATAATGGGGCATAATAGCAGCGATGAGGCATTCTTTGGCATATATTTACGACAGTAGTCCTGAATGGTGCATTGCATTCTATATTCGTTCGCCTAGTTGAATTATTCAGAGCTAACTATGCAGCGAAGGAGGCTTCTGACATTGATGTTAGCCAGCTCACCTAGATTGTCGAAGGAGTACAGATACAGACTCTCCCAGATGAAGTTTCCTTTTTACTAAGAGAGAGCATGACAAAAGCATAGAAGGAGAGTAATACTTTCCTCCTCTTCTTCATCTAAGCAGCTTCTGCAGAAGTCATTGCTGAAGATGCCTAGTCTACCGGACAGTGTGCGACAACGACAACGATAATGCTGCTGATGTTGGATCTGCTTAGCATTGTCAAGTACATGGAGCGCTTCTGATTAAAGTTAGGCCAGAGTTGCCTGGATATTTGACACGTTGTGCCGTTTATCCATCTGCGGTTTGCTTTCTTGATTGCATCCAGTTTGATCTGTAAATTCCATGCACGATGGACCACCTACCGATCATGTCTACTGGTGGTAGAATATCGAGGGTTGTGGCCCGTCTGGCAAGCTCATCTGCCTGGCAAATCCGTGGTATGTCTCTGTGGGCCGGCAGCCAAAAGAGGTGAATGGTTAAATGCTCCACCATCTCGTTAAGAGACAGTCGGCATTCGTGGCGTGATTTGGAATTGAAAGAGATTGCTTCAAGGGATTTTACGCTTGGCTATCACTGAAGATGCTAATATGCATCGTGGATATTACATTTCATTTCAGCCAGGACAAGGCTTCTTTGATTGCCATGATTTTCACCTGGAAAACGCTACAATGGTCGAGAAGGCGAAAGAATATACTTAGGTTAAGCATCTCGGGGAAAACACCTCCACCCACTCCACATTCTGTCTTAGACCCATCAGTATGGCTGTGAATCAAGCTATTGTTTCCGATCGAATCCCACTCAAGGCGACTAGCAATGGTTGTCCTGAAATTATTCTCACAACTCAGTTGGATAGCGGTCGATGTTTTTTTGTAATGTTAAGGTGATTCAGAATCTCTGTGTTCCACCCTGATTGGCTGTCCATTGTGACGAGGCTCTCAGTCTCACAGCTGAACAAGCTGCGGTTTGTTTGCCGTAGATATCTGGGGGCACTAGATTGTATCTAGGTTCACTAGATTGCATCTAGGGGCACTAGATTGCATCTAGGTTCACTTGATTGCGTCTGGGGCTACGAAGGCGGTTGTTCTAAGAGCTCCGCTAATGCATATGCAAGCTCACCTTTAAACTTTACCTAGTAGTTTTCGGTTGGAGGCTGTTTCTAAAGCCGCCCACTAGACTTAGACACCATACGGGAGAATCGATCTGGTGATAGACACATACAGCCAGAGATATGTGGTTGCATGCTTCATTTCTTTTCGTTTGCCTTTTACAAGCGTATACCGCTACGGTGGCTTTCTTAACGCGTTCTTGGATGTTGGCTTTCCAGTTCTGTTTCCGATCCAAAACCAGACCCAGGTATTTGGATGATTCTGCGAACTTGAGACTGAAACCATTACGTTTGGCAGGGTTAATGTGCGGGACTTTATATTACCTGCTGACCAATCCGGTTTTTTGAGGGTTTGCGTCAAGTCCAATTAGAGAGTAGAGAAAGGCCATTTTGTAATAGATCTCTAAGAATATTTAGGTATTTTCCTGATACTGCAATTTCTATGTCATCCTCGTAGGCAATCACTTTGCATCCCTCTGAGCTAACCGCCCGACATAAGCGTGTTCTCCATGTGTATATCATTGGGGTAATAAGCGCCTAAGATCAGGCTGTTGTCACTAGCCATCCCCCTAAGACGTGCCTTCAAATCACCTTAATAAAGGAAATTTCAATTCTATTCAGCTGAGCCCCATCGTATAGGACCTTGTTACGATAATATTTTATGTACTTGGAATCTGGCGTGCGCACAGTGGGTACCTGCCCATACAAAGTGCGGTCAAAAATAGAATGCTTGATTTTTTTTATTGAAACGCTGATATTATCATTTTAATTTGCTTATTCATACAATAAAATAAAGAAAAAATAAAAAAAATTCACACGAAATTAGAAAAAAAATTATAAATTACATTATTAATAGACTTAATGCATTTTTTGATAAATGCGATTTTTTCTTAGTTGGTAATTTTCTCATATTTGATATGAACGGGTCGGAAGTTAATAACAATCTGTTCATAAGGTCCTTATTAGTGACGACACGAGACATTTTTCTTGTGTGATGCAGTCGGTAATTTTTTATATCCTTATTTCTTGATTCTGCAGCTTCCTCGCTCAATTCTCCTATGGAAATAAGCCCATGATGTTCAATAACCGATGCACCATGCACCAACACCTTGTGCACTGAGGCGGGTAAATAGTACCATGGATAGGTTGTAGTTATTTTCTCAGCTGTATCCAAGGCAAAAGCTCTGAACTTGTCAGAATCGATTTTATAACCCGAGTTTAAGGCTTGTAAAATTGTGGCACATCTGTCGATCAATGTTTTGTCGATTCCGGTTATATCTGATGAAATTTCGGAATTGAGAAAAAATTTCCTGGCTGTATTGCCATCATTTGATGAACCACTTCCTCCTTGTTTTGGTCTGTCTACAATTAATCGGAACTGAGGTTGGATTATTTTCTTCTTATTTTCAAATTCTATTCTGTCTTCACCTCTAACCTGCCATTTTTTAATATTAAGTCTGTACGAAAGATGAACAAAAAACTCGAAAAATCTTATCCACGCATGAAGCGGAGATAAGCCAAAGGAAAAACTATTAGAATTTACCTATTTTTGAAGGCACAAGTCAATGTTGTTCATTTCTTTTGGTGTTGCTGCGCATATGTAACATTTTAAAGAAGATGTAGTATCGTTTAGAGCGTTACAAACTTTACCGTCAACCATAGTCAAATGTAAGTTGTAAGTAACTGTCCATTCTATATCATCGACATTATTAATTAAAGGCTCCAAAGCATTTATTTTTTCAGAAAAGTACTGTTCCTCACTAACAGATACTGCAGTTGTTTCTTTTTTAAACTGAAACCTAATTGGGCGACAGTAACGTGTTGAGGCAGGCCGCGGGTTTTTCCAAACAAGAAAGTCATCATTTTTTAGTTTTAACTGCAATGGAACGTAAGATGTTACAAATAAATCGCTGTCTTTTGCATCAGGATCACGAAAGCTTTGCTTGTACTCGCTTTGTCCAGTACTCCCATCAAATCCCCATTTGCCTTCTAACTGTAAACTTTTCGATGAATCTTTCAGAGTGTCTAGGACATCTTTCTGTGATGTAAGAATTCCTGTTGCCGTGTGGTTAAGTAAAGCTTGCAATTCTACTTCGGCACTGTTTTCGGTGACGGTTATTTTTCCACTTTTTGGATAACAGTTCTCTTTTTCCTTTTTTATAGCATTGTAGCTGGGCAGTGCGTTCTTTTTTATTTTAGAATTGATAAAATTTTGAATAAGTAGGTATTGGTTTTTTGTGAGCTTTGCTTCTACAAAAAGCGACAAAACTTCACTACATGTTGCACCTATTGTATGGTTTTCTTCCAAATCCGAATTACATGACGTTTCACGTAAGGCTGTGGCAATTGATTCATCGGATCTCGATATTTCTGCCAAACGTCTTCGTTTAGTCCGCGCAGAACATTCTTGAAAATCTTTTTTAGGACGACCTCGTTGTTGCGATGTACTTGCAAATTTTTCGTCGATATAATTTACGAAGACATTTTCAGACATATCAAGCCAAGTGGAATGATTTCTTACAATTATTGTTTTTCTAGCTTTATATTTCTTCCAAAATTGTATCAGTTTCTTGCAAACAGAAAGAATTTTGTTATAGACGAGATCAAATTCCACCTTCTCTACCCCTTGATCAGGCCAACTGCTTTTAATGTCTTCCAGTATTTGGTTGACTTGGGTTGAACATGTTGAATTGTTTTGTCGACTTTCAAGCCATTTGCCAAATAAAAAATGTCGTGTAAAAATACATCGATAACCATTCCCTATCAAAGATAAAACCGTACATCAAGTTAGTTTTATAATTTTTTTTCAAAACCGAAAATAAACGTAATGTGTTCACTTGAAGTGAACACATCCGAGTTTAGTATAACTCGGAAAGTGGAAAAAAGTGGAAAAAAAAACAACATGATTTCGAAAGGTAGGATAGTGATCTTTTTTTTAATACCTAATTTATAGAGGGCACTTAGTGGCAAATCAACTAAAACTCTAACTTACTGTAAACTAAGATAAAAAAAAGTTAAAAAAAATTGCTACGCGTAGGGCTTTTCTTGCAATAAGATATCAAATTATTTAATAATAAAATGTATGTTTATAGAAAGTACTCACCTTCTCGTTTAATATCCATAATAATTTAAAATTTTCACACTTTTTTAACACAAGTTATCACTGTCACAAGTTCACGAGTAAATAACAGCACCGGTAAACGAGCTGAATGCTTAAATATAATATCAACTTTGAATGGCTATAAAGGAATGAAAAAAAAAACTGTACCGTCTAACTTTTTTTGCTTTTGGTTTAACGGGAGTTTGTAGAATGTTATTACCACATTGAATTGTGAAGAAGTGACACTTAGTTTTTTGAATTTTGACCTATGGCGATACCCACTGTGGTGCGGTACAATCCTAAGCAGGACCAGCGACAACTCCTTTCAAACGGCCGTATATTTTCCATGTAGGCCGGTGCTACATTGAAACACACGGGACCGCAACAGTAAGCGATGATTAGCCTTACAAGGGCCATGCACCAAAAGACTACCACTTTTGAATCAAGTTGACTGCTTTGAAACAGATTTCTTGTCAGAACAGAAGCCCCCAAGCCAGATACCAAGGTATTTGACTTCACCTCTCACCGCCAATGCCTGTCCATGCTGTCCAAATATACACAAATACTTCCAGTTTTTTTCTGGTATTGCTGGAAGCCCTAAGCTAATCCTAAGCCAATCGTCTTAATATCCTTTAATGTGATCGAAGTCACGTTGCAAAAGTATGTTGATGACCTCGAATTTCGAACCTGATCTATACGTCACTAGATCATCTGCGTACGCTATAGCAGGTCTGAGGGAATCTACAAGATCACTTTTATAAATGTTAAACAATATCGGGATTTCAACGCCACCTGTTGTAAACCGTTTTTAATCCCAAAGCCAGGTTGTTTTGTGGATTCAAAGTCGTAGGAACTTAAGGCTGCTGATCACAGTATGAGGTGCTGCTGCGAAGTCTGTTAATCTGAAGGCAGTATCTGTTGTCATTTCGTGGAGATTGTGCTCTCCAACTATCTCGCCGATGATGTTTTTCTTATCGATTTTCGAACTGAAGTCCCAAAGTAAGAATTTCACATCGCATTCCGGATAGGAAACGTAGGATCCGTCCAGGAGGTCAAGAAATTCTTTCTTTATAGGGTCTTCAGTCGCACCGGTAGGGGTGTGTGCACACGGTAGGCTAATGGTGCATAACGTTGCTCTGGTGCGTATCAGTGTGAGGTTATCCGTTCAGGAGGTCACAAGATTCTTCCTTTTTAGGGTCTTCAGTCACTTTGGCAGGGGTATGTGCACATGTTTTTCTGATTGTGCATAACTTTGCTCTGATGCGTATCAGTGTCAGGCTATAGAAAACCAGCTTAAAGTTGATTAGCTGGACTAAAGTTTCCTCCCCACCACGAATCCGCATCCTAATATGTGCCGCCTCCTGTTGTAGTTGTAATAAATGTCAAATGCCTTAGTTATGTGTATTCCTGACCATGTCCTAGTTATTTCCTGAATCGCGATAATCTCTGCCCTTTACCGTGCGTGTAAAGATTCTAGCTTTTGAATAGCACAAGAGCTATACAGCGGGCTTACGTTTCATAGTCCTAAAACGATCGTCCCCGGTGCATAGTTGTAAGATGTTTTCCAGGTCTACTTGGTATCGAAGGGGATCACGTACTTGAGGCTGTTGTATCTCTCACAACCATGTAGTTTACGCGGTAAGGAAGTTACCCTGCTGACAAAGCCACCAACCTGGAGGGCCAGTTCCAATGCGTATCCCTTAACCTCTCGATTAACACCATACCACCAGCATCGTATGTGGAAGAACAATGACAACGATGCCAACAAGCCATTAGATCAGCCACAACTGATGTGATGGGTTTCTCGCGCCCATCAGCAAGAAACTCCTGGTTTGATGAGGAATGAGGACATAAGCTCACAGCCTAGAACGAGGCTTACAGAGCTAAGTTGCAGGTAAAGACGAGAGCTGCCATTGAGCTCTATAGGCAGAGAAGAAGGGAAGAACACTGGGTTTTTAGAAAGAAGAAAAAAGAGGAAGAAAAGCGCGCGATCGAGGATATAAAGAGGTGCCACTCCAGGAATGATGTTCGAGAGTTTTACCAAAGTGTAAAACGTCAAAGTCAATGATACAAGACAGAATATTGTCGAGATGAACAAGGAAATGGCGTAGTTGAAGCACAGTTGATGCTGAGAATATCGAGGAACCACTTCTGCAAACGGCGATGACAAACAACATTCCGCTCTCAGGCAGAACTTACCATTCAATATTGGCAACGACATCGTAAACTTCCAGCCAGCCGACATTAGTGGGATGAGGATAGCAATATCTAAACTCATGCTTAATAAGGCTGCCGGAAATGACGGCCTTCCCCTTGAGCTTTAAGTAACATCCACCAACTCACAAGCCAAACTTGGTTGGATGAAAGTATGCCTGAAGAATTGAACCTCAGCTTCGTTTGCCCGATCCACCAAAAAGGAGACCCTCTGCACAGCGCCAACTACAGACGCGGAAGTATCCTCAACATCGCCTACAAGATCCTTTCTGCCGTAATATGTGAACACCTGAAACTGTTTACCAACAACCTGATCGACCCTTATCAGTGGGGTTTTAGGTCAGGAAAGTTCACAACTGATCAAATTTCCACACTTCGACAGATCCTGGAAAAAAACCCAAGAAGTTCAAATCGATACCCACTATCTATTCATCGATTTCAAAGCCGCATACGACAGCATTTATAGAGACGAACTATACAGAGCCAGGTCTAGTCTTGGTATACCGCCCAAACTCGTCCATTTGTGTAGAATGACGATGGAGAATTCTCGCTGCTGGATCAGGGTCAGAAACGACCTCACCGACACATTCGATACCGAATAAGGACTTAGGCAAGGCGATGAGCTGTCATGCGACTTCTTAGATTTGATTCTTGAGAGGATTGTGTGAAACTTCTTCCGAGCCAACGTCAGAGGCACAATTTTCCAAAAATCGGTGCAACAACTAGCATACGCCGACGATGTTGACATAATTGGTAGGACACAACGTGATGTCATAGCCACGCTTGCTAGCGTAGAGAAGGAAGCGGCGACAACGGGCTTAGCAGTTAACGAGGGCAAGACATATACATTGTCAACACGATAGAACTCAAACCATCGACGAATTAGAGAGAACGTCACCATTGAAAGAGTTAACTTTGAGGTAGTACAAGACTTTGCCTATCTCGGCTCCGCTATTAACTCTGACAACAACATCTCTTCAGAAATTAAATGAAGAATTACTCTTGCCAACCGCTGTTTCTTCAGGCTAAAAAGGCGATTCAGTAGTAAGGTCCTCCCTCGAACTAATAAGGAGATCCTATATAAGACCCTGATCATCCCAGTCCTGCTCTACGGCGTCTCAAAAGCGGTTGAAAAAAATCCTTGGTCGATGTGAGAGGAAAAATCTTCATTTCCGTTCGCGTTGACGGGCGACATGCCCCTGAAAAAAAAAACTCCACATTGGACGTTTAAGATGGCTAGGACATGTAGAACCAATACTCCGGCGCGCAGAATCTTCGATTCCCCTCCAGACGTCGGACTCAGTAGAGGAAGACCTCGCCTTAAGTGGCGCGCATAAGTAGAAATCGACCTCAACCGACTTGGAGCGCGAAACTGGAGGCAGTTAGCTAAGGACCGGGCTAATTGGGGAGGCATGTTCGTTGAGGCCCAGGTTCATTCCGGAATGCAGCGCCACTCAAGTAAGTAAGTAAGTAAGTAAGTAGTCGCATTGGTAGGGGTATATGCTCTTGTTAGGCTGATGGTGTAGAACGTTGCTTATCAGTGTCCGGCTATGGCTAACCAGCATAAAGTTGATTATCTTGTCATAAGTCGTGTACAGGTCTTCCACCGGATCCGATCTGCTGCCGACAAAAATGCACACTAGGATTGAAATTCTCCCTACGCGAGTAGTCAGGCGGGGTTTTAGAGCTCTGGCACTTAATTTGGTCAAATCACGTATTGACACTGCTTTGCATGCCTGAAGGCTCTATTAACCAGAACAAAGTTCAAATGATCTGATTACACATTGCGAAACTAAATGATTATCGTTGACGATATTGTAGGAGACTTGATAGGTAGGTAACGTGTAAAACGATTATCGTTTTGAATGTTACGAAATAAGTACCCTGGGAACACCCCCAAAAAAGGTATAAAAGCAAATGTTAGTCATTTATGGCCTTCTTCTGCACATGCACTTTAGAGACTAGGAGGAGAAAGAAGCACTTCGACGACCTCTAGAGCTTTCTAAATGACTAGAACTACATCAGTACACGTGGTCTAAATAGATTTGATTAGTAAAAAAGTCCAATTTTATTCAGAAGTAGCTGCTTCTTAGTAAAATCACAATGGAGGATTCATGGTCTAATGGAGTCTTTATTAAAACGCACTCTGCCTCTGAGACATACGTCATATGTAAACGGGAATAAATTCTGCTGGTGTGCATGTATGCCCCTGGTCATTAGGAAGCCTATAGTCAAAAAAAAAGAAAGCCTCCAAAAACAAGATAATCTGAAGTTTCATTTGTCATGACTAAGTAAAACCATGCCTAACCGATTACATAAGTCAACATTTCCCCCATATAAGTAGGCACCTCCATTGATTGAAAGTTGCACATTCCATCACTCATTAAACTCTAAACAAATTCAATAGGCTTTTCAGTATTTCCATCACGTAGCATCTGTCATCTCCATCAACTTCGCATTATGTCCTTAAGCCCGTTCATTACATTCGTAACAACCCTGCCATCTATCGACTTTCAACTGTCAGCCGTTTCAATATTTTTTTTTTTTGCTACTCAATTAAAACCGACTGATGAATGCAAAGTGGTCACTCTAGAATAATAGAATAATTCAGAGCACATATAGAGGCATACTGGTGAAGAGCTTCAGTTATGCAACCAAGTCTCACCTTGTTGGAAATTATTCCATGTGCTCTGAGGTGAATGCATTTACATATTCCTCAACATCACATCGCGTAATATACGAATGCATCCCGAAAAAAAAACAATTCCACTCCCAATCCAATCATCTAATGTATCTCGAAAAAAAAATGAACACACGCATCCTTGCTCGCAGCTCATAACAATCACTGATGGATGGCTTTCGGATCATCACATCCCTCTGCACAATCAATTGAATAGGCGCTCACATCATTTTTGTTGGAAAACTTTGTAAATGAATTTTCACCCAATACCCGCTGAGTTTTAAAAGGAGCCTCAGGACGGACATAGGAACGGTCCAGTGAATACGCTCTCGACCAACACGCATACCAGAAGCTGATCTAACTCGAATGGCAATGTTAACGCGGTTGCATTGGCCGAACGCAATCAGATTACCAATATTCCCAGGATGCGCATCGGGGGATAAAGGACCGCCCGCAGTCCTTTGCAGATTTCATCACAAATTGCTATTACAGAAAATCTAATCATAACCGGAAATTAATTTGGCAGAAATCTCATTAAATTTACAGATAGCTAGATGCTACTTTCTGGCTTTGCTGCATACGTTTGGGGGTGCATATATGTGTGGGTCGTTCCATTTAACTGACAGCCTTGCATCAGGCTCTTGACGTGAGTGCCCATATATGTGATGTAGGTTGGGTGATGCATTTCGTCGCAGCCTATTGGAATATGATTGCCACTCGAATATATGGAATTGTCGGATAAATTATTCATAATTCATGCATTTTAGCGCGACAATTTGGTTTCGTATCGGCTTAATGTATTTACTGCGGTGGTTTTGTCTAGTGAACGTTCGGTCGAATGTGTAAACGGTTCTTGACATAAATCGACGATTGGTGTGGTAGGAAAGGGAGTGCAATTAATCTTGTACTGGGGTTATTCTATGTTAGGAGAGGTGGTGGTCTTGATTTATATCAAGAACATAAAAAATTTCTTAAATACACCCTCGAGAGCAAGCTTTTGTTAACCAAGTTAATTCGAGATGAATGAAATTTCCTATAGATCTAGGTTATGCTGGTGAATTGTTGATGCAGAGACGCTCTTCGACTTTCACTGCCACTCACTTAGCGTCTACATAGTCTCATTGCGATGCACGATGCAGGATGTCTTTTCAAGATGCAAGCACCCAAAATCATAGAATAACTACTCTCTGCTAGTCCTGGGAAATTTCGTCAAAAAAATTCCAATGAATCCTTGTGCTATCAACCTTTTTAAATTCAGAAAGTGTCGAAGCATAAGATCGCTAACTCGTTGTTGAAGCAGTTGAGCTCGGATTGCTAGGTGACTTTACAGCTTGGGTGTCTTTTCACTGAAAAATGAGTTAAGAAAAGGAAATTTTCCCCTTTTTCTGACACACGTTTTATAAAGATTTGTTTCTCTCGAATCCAAACATTATTGTCGACAAACGTAACCTTAAATCAAACCAACTACTTAGGACTAACTCGAAGCATAAACAAGTAGGGAGGCGACAGCAGAGAGATCTCAGATTTAAGGATGAAGGAGAAGAGTTAATCTAAAGTCTCGAATGGCACTTTAGTTTAACTCTTCTTTATCCTCCTCAAAGCTAAGAGCTCACTGCCTTCTCCTCCCGACTTGCCATCTCTTGAGAAAAAAATAAGAAATATCTGGCACTAACGAGTCATACAGGACCTTAAACCTAGCTTCTCCCTTAGTTTGTATCTGCGAGGTTATTATTTTTGCCACAAGGAAGAGGACCTCCTCTGAAAAGCTGACTCTGAATCTTAACGACAAATTCGAGAAGCTTTTCAGTGTTAGTCTTGGATGTCTGTCACTTTCGCAAGAGATGCAGCGGCAAAACAACTTGACTGTTGTCACTTTCGGGATTTGGACCAGTGACCTCGCGGTTAGTACTGCAACGTCCTAGCTACTAAGCGACTTCACCCAGGTCGTTATCTCAGTTTTAGTCTTGGATGTCTGTCACTTTCGCAAGAGATGCAGCGGCAAAAAACTTAGCTGTTGTCACTTTCGGGATTTGGACCAGTGACCCCGCGATTAGTACTACAACGTCCTAGCTACTAAGCGACTTCACCCACGTCGTTATCTCAGTGTTAGTCTTGGATGTCTGTCACTTTCGCAAGAGATGCAGCGGCAAAAAACTTAGCTGTTGTCACTTTCGGGATTTGGACCAGTGACCTCGCGATTAGTACTGCAACGTCCTAGCTACTAAGCGACTTCACCCAGGTCGTTATCTCAGTTTTAGTCTTGGATGTCTGTCACTTTCGCAAGAGATGCAGCGGCAAAAAACTTAGCTGTTGTCACTTTCGGGATTTGGACCAGTGACCTCGCGATTAGTACTGCAACGTCCTAGCTACTAAGCGACTTCACCCAGGTCGTTATCTCAGTTTTAGTCTTGGATGTCTGTCACTTTCGCAAGAGATGCAGCGGCAAAAAACTTAGCTGTTGTCACTTTCGGGATTTGGACCAGTGACCCCGCGATTAGTACTACAACGATACTAGGCGACTGCACCTATGTTGGTATCGGGGCCTTTATTATTTCTGTTGGTGCCTTTGGCACTTTGCCAAAATTATAAAAATATGCAATAAAAGTCTCTTTCGACTGCTGTTGGTTAGCTCCACAGCTGTTATACAGTTTGACAGCTGCGTTTGGAGACTTGCACAGTAGGTGATAATTTGTCTCAATCACATCGTGACGTCACATTTTCTCTTCCATAACACAGACATGCTTTGCGATGTCGCTTGAGCTTGGTGCGCCTGTGTTTTTGTGGCGAGAGTGTTTATACCTGGCCGTCTGCCTTAAAAACTCGGTTGCTACTATGTTGCTCCATTGTTAGGGAAAAGGGACATCGAACATTGTGTCTGAAGTTATGGCTTTGTTGGATGGTTGTCTTTTGGACTGCCCGAGTCACACCTCTGCTTTCGGTGATCACTCATTTTGTCCAATAAGTGCAGAGCGTCTATCTAATCTTTGTCATCATACCCTTGCGTTTGCCGCAGTAAATAAAGGTGGAAATCAAAATGAAGCACAGAATCTTCTCTGGGAACACCACTTTCTGCATCACAGACCGTTGATCTGTAATAGTGGTAGAGAACTACTAGGTAACTTCTTCTTCGAGACAGAAGCTCAACGTGAACATCATCGAACAAAGTTGGTTAAAACCCCGGAGTAGGGACACACTGCCCTTGTACTATTAGTGATCATGATAAGGCACGCTTACCACCTTTGTTTAGTACTGAGGTTCATCTAAAGCCTCTTTTACTCTTAGGTCTACACCTCCTTAAAGTACAATATGTTACCACGATTTTGGGTGATCAAAACCCACGATAGGGGCACACTACTCTGGTAGTGATCATGAGGGATGATCACGAACATATCAGCATATCGAGCTGATATGCCCGTGATCGATATCAGCCACCATTTTTACAGGCCTATCGCGAATAAACTTTCCGGGGACTATTTAGCTTGTTAGCAAACAAATCGGGAAAATTTATTCGCTATAGGTAGGCCTGATAGCGTATTTTTTTTTTTTTTTTATAATTTGCGCGCACTCAAGGGGTTATGAATACCCTTTATATGTTTTAGCACAGTGCGGGCGTTAAGGAAATTAGGGATAAGAAGAAAGGAGATACCGATGCACATTGGTTTTAAATGTCTGTAAGTTATAATGGAGAGGAAAAACAGAGTTTGGTAGAGCATTCCACATTCGTGTTGTTCGGTTTATGTATGAATCTCTATCTTTCAGCGTACGTCCGAAGATAGGCTTGAGGGTAAACTGATTTGCATTCATTGCGTAACGAGTATTGCGGCTGAATTGTTGAATGGGAGGAATGCAGCTGGCTATTTCATTTGAACATTGGTTGTTAAAATAGCGATAAAACAAGGTAAGGCAGGAGATGTTTCGACGGTGTTCAAGCGAAACTAAGGAGTTCGCTATTCTTATGTCTCCTATAAGTTTTTTCGCACGTGTTTGAATCCTATCTAGTAGGTGCAATGTTGATTTTGGTGCACCTGACCAGACATGGGCGTTGAATTCAAGTTTTGGGCGTATAAACGCTTTATATATTGTGGCCAGATCAGAGGGGGTGAAATATTTCTTACATCGATTTAGGAAACCTAGACATTTCGCTGCGTTTTTAGCGACTTCGAATATGTGATCGTTCCAACGTAAGTCGTTACTAACACACATACCTAGCATGGAAAGCTTTTCGGTTTCTTCGACGTAAGTGCCATTCATGGATAATGGCTCTAGATTTTGGTTACGCTTTAATGACAGAAGACAGCATTGTGTTTTGGAAGCATTGAATTCCACTCTATTAGATTTACCCCATTTGATAATGCTGTCAAGGTCGGAATTCAATGAGCTTAACATATTTTGACGTTTAGAGTCCACGTTCGAAGGTGAGGGACGAGGACCTGTAAACGAATATGAGAAGCTGAGGGTACTGTCATCAGCGAAGGAATGAATTGGATTAGAAGTTACAGACAGGAGATCATTTATAAAAATGAGAAAGAGAGTCGGAGACAAAACTGAGCCTTGAGGGACACCAGCATTTATTTGGTGAGTTACAGACTTGAAACCATCCAAAACAACTTGAATTGAACGTTTCGAAAGATAATGTCTAATCCATAGAAGAAGTTTTTCGTCGATTCCAAATGCACGCATTTTCGACAAAAGGGCTTGATGCCAAACCCTGTCAAATGATTTTGAAATATCAAGCGCAACAATCTTGCTTTCGCCACCATGGTGAATTGATTGGTTCCACTTTTCGGTGAGATATGTCATCAAATCACCAGTAGACCTGTTGCTGCGAAAACCATACTGCCGGTCATTGAGAAGTTTTCGTGTTTCGAGATATTTCATAAGCTGACGATTTATCAGCGTTTCCATGACCTTGGAAAGAAGGGACGTAAGTGCAATTGGACGGTAGTTGGAGAGAGAAGAAGATTCGCCTTTTTTTGGTACAGGCTGGACAAATGCTGTTTTCCATCTACTCGGAAAGAGTCCTAATGAGTAGGATAGATAGAAAAGCTTACGCAGTGGTTTTGCTAGCGTAGAAGAACACCTCTTCAGAATGATGGGGGATATACCATCTGGACCAGCGGATTTATGTATGTCAAGATCAGATAAAACTCTTGCAACTGTACGAGTACGAAAGTGAATTTGTCCCATAGAATGATCTACGTTCTCAAGTACAGGAGGAGACTGAACACAATCTGGCAATGTAGAGTTGGCTGCGAAATGGGCAGCAAGCAGATTGGCTTTGTCTAAAGAGCTGACAGCTGGAATGTCATTGTGAATGAGTGTCGGAATTGATGTTGATGCCGAATTTTTTATGTTTTTAACAAATGACCAAAAGTTTTTACTACCTCTGGGACATTGTAGAATTTTTTGCCTCAACGTTCGGTCATAGAGGAATTTGACACGCTTTAAATGGGCATTACAGTCATTTCTGGCTTGTTTGAATTTTGCTCGGTTTTCCTCTGTTGGGTTGGTCTTGTACAACCGAAAGTTTGTCTCTCTCAACCTGATAGCTTCTTTGCAGCTCAAGTCATACCACCCTTTTGCCTTTGGTCTGATACTCTTAATTCTGTTGGGAATAAAAGATCTCATACCAAAGAGAATGATATTTGAAATCATATCAGCAGCAGCATCCACGTCACTATCGAGGAAACATAGTGACCAGTTAAAATTCCTAAAAAAACTGTTTATTGCTTCCCAATTGGCTTTCTCGTATTGCCATACGGTTTTTTGGGAATTTGCTCTTTAACTGTGTGGTTGGAGTACGAGAATTTTGTTGATATGATACAGTGGTCTGACGAACCTAGAGGCGATAATACATTGATGATGTATTTATCAGGGTGAGAGGTAAGAAACAAGTCCAGGGTGTTGGCGGCTTGACTGTTAATATCCGGTATGCGTGTCGGCTCATTTACAAGCTGGGTTAGGTTGTTTACCTCAGCAAAGATCTCAACATACCTTCCTTCGGGTGTTGTCTGTCCAGAATGTTGAAGCCACGTAGAATTGTGTACATTGAAATCGCCCGCAATGACGATATCAGTGTGAGGATGCAGGGATACAATTCTAGAGATGGAGTCGGACAGTGCATCAAACTCGTTAAGGGTTGAATTACTGTCAAGGTTTGGGCTTCTATAAATGAAACAGTAGTGGATTAAATGCCTACGGACATGGAATTTCAGCCATATAAAATTAAATTCCGGATTGGAACATTGGCCGTATTGATGTTGAATTTGGTAGGCTACGTCACTACGTATATATATGGCGAGACCGCGGTGAGAAAAGAATAAAGGCACTAAATTATATCCAGGTAGGGTTAATTCTGATAAGTCAGTATTCACCCCCACCTGTGTTTCACTTAGTGCCAAAACAGCTGGTTTGTATTTACAAATGTGGGCGTATGCAGAAAAAAGATTCGCTTTTAAACCACGAACATTGCAAACGTCCACTCTAAATTTCCTCTCCATTAAAACACATACATTAAAAAACACAATACCGACGACAGACTAAGCTTGGCTGAGAAGTGAAGGTTCGCGTTGGTTGTCTAAAATAACTTGTCACAGGTGTTATGCCCGTATGACAAGTTAAGTTATACGCACAACAAAAAAAAAAAGTTCACTCACAGCCCGCTATACATCGGTTATTGCCTATGCTTCACCAATGCGAGCGCACGCATGAAAAGAAAATTCATACGGCATTTGCATTGGTGATGCGTGGGCAAATAGCAAACGAGGTGGAGGGGGACGCGATGGGCTACCACACACTGCACTATTTTTTTTTTTTTTGTTATTGATTTTGTTTTTTTTTTTTTTTGATCACTGCACTTCACTGTTGTGGTTGTTAGTTTTTTCTGTGTTGTTTGTTTGTTTTGACCGTGTTTATTTTGTTTTTGGGGGTTCGATGGAGACCGACAGATTGCATGTGTAGCCGCGACGGAGAGTGAATCGGCACTGATAGCGTATGGAATACAGTAGGGTCTGTGGATAATTCGCTGGACATGCGGATTGGCAAGGGGAGTCCCGAATAACTTTGCTCGTGTGCGGTTCTCTTGCCGCTTCGCATGACCACCTAATCATCTTCGAACTTCCAAATACTGCAAATGGCCATTTACAGCCAACCACTGTACAGCTTGGTTGGTCAACGCAAATGGGCCTGAAGATTTTTCGAAGAATCTTCCTTTCGCATCGAGCAAGGATTTCTTCATCCGCTTTTGATACGGTCCATGCTTCAGAGCCGTACAGCAGGGCTGCGATGATAAGGGTCTTATCTAGGATCTCCGCAGTAGTTTGAGAGAGGGCTTTACTACTGAATTGCCTTCTTAGCCCGGCTAGACATGGCTCTGAGTAGTTCGTCTCTATAAATGCTGTCGTATGCGGCTTTGAAATCGATGAATAGGTGGTGGGTATCGATTTGGAAATCTTGGGGTTTTGCCAGGATATGCCGAAGTGTGAAAATTTGATCGTTTGTGGACTTTCCTGGCCTAAACCACGCTGATAATGGCTGGTTAGGTTGTTGGTAAACGGTTTCAGGCGTTCAAATATTACGGCAGATGGGATCTTTTAGACGATGGAGACTTGAGGAGGCTTATGCATCTGTAGCTGACACAGTTCCTTTTTTGTGGATCATTCCATTCTAAGGTTCCATTCTTCGGGCATAATTTCATCCGACCAGCTTTGGCTTATGAGTTGGTGGATGCTACTTACCAAGTCATCTTCGCCGGCTTTATATCGCTCAGCGGACAGGCCGCCATTTCCGGCAGCCTTATTAAGGTTGAGTTAAGGTAACGCTGTCCTCACTTCTTTTACCACACGACGTAAGAGAAGTGTGGATAGCAGTTTTCCTTTTCATTGCCAATATTGAATGGTTAGTCCTGCCTGACAGCGGAATGTTATTCCTCATCGCCGTTTATCAGTCTGCAGAAGTGGTTCTTTCATATCCTCAGCTTCAACTGTGTCTCAAATACGATATTTCCATGTTCTAATCGACAGGTTTATGTTCAAGTCTTGTCTTTGACGTTTTACACTCTGGTAAAACTTGCGAAAATCGTTCCTGGAGTGGCACTTCTCTATATCCTCGATCGAAAGCTTTTCTTGCTTTTTTTCTTCTTTTTTGAAAAGCGGGTGTTCTTCCCTTCTTCTCTGCCTATAGAGCTCAATTACAGCTTTTGTCTTCACCTGCAGCTTAGCCTTGTAGGGCTCGTTCTTGGCTACGAACATCTGTCGGCATTTCTCATCAAACCAGTGGTTTCTTGCTGGTGGCCGCGTGAAACCTAGCAAATCAGCTGCGGCTGATCTAATGGCTTGTTGGCATCGTTGCCGTTGTCCTTCGACTTTCGATGCTGGCGGTCTCTTGCAGTCTTTTGACGTTATATTGTGGTGGATACCCGCATTTTTACCTTGGTTGCAACAAAGTAGTGGTCCGAGTCGATGTTAGCCCCTCGGAATGTTCGGACATCCAAAATACTGGATGCTTGCCTCTTGCCTACATGTGACCATCTGGGGTGAACGTTCCATGATCTGGATACAGCCATATCACCTTATGAATATCGTGGCGAGTGAACCGTGTGCTGTCTATGGAGGCATTTTTTCCGCATTGAAGTGAATTACCCTAAGTACGTTACCAGATGTGTTGTCGTGTAGGCTATGTTTTCTGGCTACTGATGGACACGGGGCCATCATTTTTAACTACGGGATTGGACGCTAGCGTTGGATTTACGGTTCATCCGCCACCATCTCTGTTAAAGGGGCCCGACTAACGCTTGAAATTCCTAGACAACCTGTTTTCCGAATACGTCCAAGCAGCTGGTCTGGGTTCGTCTGTGACAGCAGGCTGGGTATTCATTCTTTGTCCTTCTGACCTGGCAGTCTATAGTGTTGCTGTTTTTGGTTGGTTGAAGTATCTTACTGGGATGCGAACTCGCGTTCTCTCGCACGGTAGTCCAAAACACTATCCACAAGGGCGTACTCTGGAACATGAAAGACCAGTAAGTACAACGAAGTACTTGAATCGTGTTGAGTCATTCTCCGGTAGGTTCTCATTCCATTCATCTTTCTCCAGATCTTTTAACCTTAGCTTTTATTCGTAAGCTTTATACAAACTATGCTTCGGATTAACTTCGTGCAAAGTTCTACCGAAACATCTTAACGTATGTCATATGTACACCCATCACATAACATCACAGCTTCAGTTATATTTGTGAATTTTCCTGCATGATGCCTTTAACAGGCTTCAACCCAAACAATCGACTGCAAAAATGCTCACAAGCACTATATAAGGCCTACAGAAGAAATTGCTTGCGGAAATCAAATGTTATTGCCTTATAGAGGAATAGTTGTTAGTTAGTTGGATCTGGTCTTAAAAAAACACCGCATTAGACATTTAAGATAGGTGGGACATGTAGAACTGAAATACACCAATATTTCAGCTCGAACCCTAGCTAGACATAAAACGCAGTAGAGGAACAGCTCTGCCGAAAAATCCTGCTCAAAAAGAAACAAAACTCAACCAACTTGAAGGGCGCCACTAGAGGCAGTTAGATGAGCTGGGCTGAGAGGGCTGATTGAAGAGGCTTGTTGGCTAAGGGCTAGGTTCATTCCGTACTACAGCGACACCAAATTAGGTATGTAATGCTCCGTACGGACGTTTTTCTTTGCAGTCAAGGAAGAACTCATGAATATGGATATCCATCACCGTTTTAAGCTTTTTGGCACTACTCGTGGTGTCTTCCACAGACCTTGATCTTTTGGATGCGGTGTCCTCGGAGGAGCTGGCGAAACGCTGAAACTTAAAGTCGAGTTCTGTCTTGCAGTCCGATCTGCGGACGGAATTTTTTGGATGAGCGGAAATATTTTGTGGAGTGCGCTGTCCTCGGAAACGTAAATTCACCAATAAAATTTATTCAACACTATAAATTCAAAGAATCCCGCTATTTTGAATAAAAAACACTAGCGTACATACTCAACTGTTTAACACTTTAACTCATCCATCACCCCTATCTCATGTTTTACAATTCAAATGTCCACATCAATGCTCCATCCTCGATCGGTGTCGTTGTGTCTCTTCTCGTTTAATTTATGAGAACGAATCGTTCCGTCAATTCAATACGCCACTCCTCGTTACACTATACTCCTCTATCTTGCAGTTGTCGAAAATCGTCCGTGTATCTATGTGCGCCTTCTGTCCGGCAGACAATGAAAAGTGAGTAACGAAATGTCAACAAAACTATACTCGTACCGGAGTACTATCGTGTGTCGTTGTCGGTCGTCACCATTCTCCAGTTTCCAGTTTCCAACCCCGAAAAAAGCTATCAATCAGTTCGCCCAATTAGCTGCAATAATAAGCCGCTCTTTCTCGTTTCGGACTATACCCGTGCCCGCCTTCACGCTGTGCCGTTCGACTTTCGAACATTTCGAGCTAACCGATGTCTGTGCCTGGTGCTAATGGTGGTGGCAGGGTACTGGACCTGAAAATGCTTGTTGACATATGTAATTACAATTGATTTCGTTTATCCGGGTACAATGACGCGATTTTTGTTTGCGTTTGCATTGAATCGGAGCGTCCCCAACACACCCCTTCGTGGATACCATCCTCGACGCGTGAAACGCAAAAAAAAAATTTTTTTTTGTACATAAATGTCGGTATTTGGATGCAGTCGGTGGGGGTATAGTAGCCAATTGTCTGCATACATTGACATCAACTCTAGGAGGTGGGAATGATGGCGCGCCACATACCTACCTATATGCCAGACATGATGGACCAGATACAACGGGTTGAGTTCTTTTTTGTTTCAATCCTCGAATCAATCCAATTTACGCCTAGCAGGGGGGCTGCCATTGCCGGTATCCAGGGTCCAGACCATGTCCCAAAGAAAAAAGTGTTCACATCCAAAAAAAAAAAAAACTACATGCCCCCGTACAGAGTCGAAAACAAGTAAACGACAACGAGACGAGGGAGGCTAGTGACTCCGGGCTTGGATCACTCGCCATCGCCATCGCTGAGTGAGAACGGTGATTTTGGGTTCAGTTCACGTCGCATCGCATCGTGAATGGCTTTTCAGCAAACGATTGGGACGTGTTTTTCGGACTTTTTTTTGTCAGTTCTACTGCTGGTGGGGAACATACCCGAAGTACCCAAAACCCGGAGGTTTTTTTTCTCACACCAATGAATGAGTGACTCTGTCACCGAAACTAAATTGCGCGCTATTCTCGTCTGAAGGGGGTGAAGCGAATAGTTTGTAATAAAGCGGGCAACGGAGGGTGTTCCGTATGGCCAGCTTTAGATGGCATTGTTCCCCCCGGATTGGTATCTGATGCATTGGTATTGTTGAGGAATGCATTTAATATTTGTTATTACAATTTTTGTTGTTTATTTTGTTTGGAATTATGTTAATAATTTTGTAAAAGCATGTACAGTAAATACATAACACCCTATGGGTCGATACTATTCAACTCTTAAACGTCCAAAGCGGAGTTTTTTGACCAGGGGCATGTCGCTGTACATCTCGTATAGTTCATGGTTGAATCTTCTTCTTCATAGCCCGTCAACTCAAAAGGGGACGAAGATTTTTCGCAGAATTTCCCTCATAAATCGACCAAGGATTTCCTCATCCGCTTTTGAGAGGGTCCATGCTTCAGCGCCTTATTAAGCAGGGCTGGGATGATCAGGGTCTTAAATTGGATCTCCTTAGTAGTTCGAGCGAGGGCTTTACTACTGAATTGCCTTCTTAGCCTGACGAAACAGCGGTTGGCAAGAGTAATTCTTCGTTTAATTTCTGACGAGATGTTGTTTTCAGAGTTAATAGCGGAACCGAGATAGGCAAAGTCCCGTACTACCTCAAAGTTATATCTGTCATGGTGAAGGTCTGTCCGATTCGTCGACTTTGTGTGTCCTTTCGTGTTGACAGCATATACTTAGTCTTGCCCTAATTTACACTGCTTAACCCATTTTTGCCGCTTCCTTCTCTATACTAGCAAACGTGGCTATGACATCACGTTGGGTCCGACGAATGATGTCAATATCGCCGGCGTATGCTAGAAGTTGCACCGATTTTTGAAAAATTGTGCCTCTGGTATTGGCTCATGAGTTTTGCACAATCCTCTCAAGAATCAAGTTGAAGAAGTCACATGACAGCACATCGCCTTGCCTAAATCCTTTTTTGGTATCGAATTTGTCGGTAAGGTCGTTTCTGACCCTGATGAAGCAGCGAGAATTCTCTATCGTCATCCTACACAAACGGACGAGTTTGGGCGGTATACCAAAGCTAGACATGGTTCTGTATAGTTCGTCTCTATAAATGCTGTCGTATGCGGTTTTGAAATCGATGAATAGGTGATGGTTATCGATTTGGAATTCTTGGATTTTTTCCAGGATCTGCCGAAGTGTGAAAATTTGATCGTTTGTGGACTTTCCTGGCCTAAAACCACACTGATAATGGCCGATGAGGTTGTTGGTAAACGGTTTCAGGCGTTCAAATATTACGGCAGATGATATCTTTTAGACGATGGAGACTTGAGGAGGCTTATGCATCTGTAGCTGACACAGTTCCAGTTTTTTTGTGGATCGTTCCATTTTGAGGTTCCATTCTTCGGGGATAATTTCATCCGACCAGATTTGGCTTATGAGTTGGTGGATGCTACTTACCATGCCATCTTCTCCGGCTTTATATCGCTCAGCGGACATACCTCGAACGCTTTTCTTGTTTTTTTTTTATTCTTTTTTGAAAAGCCGGTGTTCTTCCATTCTTCGTTGCAGATAGCGCTCAATAGCAGCTCTCGTCTTCACCTGAAGCTTAGCCCTGTTCTTGGCTGCTACCATCTGTCGACATTCCTCATCAGCTCAGGCATTTCTGGCTGGTCTCGCGCGAAACATAGCACATCAGTTGCGGCTGATCTAATGGCTTCTTATCATCGTTGTCATTGTTCTTCTACATTCGATTTCATTGCGCAAAGGTCTAAGTGATCTCTTGCGTTTGCAGTCCTTCGACATTAAATTTCATCACAATATTTCTGCATTGTTGTGGCGAGGTGAATGTCCGCATTCTTGCCTTGGCTTCAACAAGGTAGTGGTGCGAGTCGATGTAATCTCGGACATCCAAAATACTAAATGCGTATCTAGCTCATAGAAGCGATCCTGATATATATCATCATTTTCCTCCGTTGGAGCGTGAGCGAATATTAGGCTTATGTTGGCGAAGTTGGCCTTGATGCGGATTGCTACAACGCGTTCGCCAATGTCTTGGAAATATAAGACTTCTTGCCTAAGTCTGGCACTTATAACAAATACGCATCCGAATAGTCGCTGTTTCTGTTCACTATAACACGGTCCGTAGTAGATGTCACAGTTTTCCATCCTCTTTTTACCCGGTCCATCCCATCGTATTTCCATGATGACAGTAATGTCTGCTTTGTAGCAGTTTAGGGCTTCCGCTAGTGGTTCGCCTGCACCTCTCCTGATTAATATTTTCACATTGCAGGTGCACGAACGTCGTTGTCCCTATTTTCGTTTAGCAGGGTCGATCTTAGCAATAAAATCAGTCCTTTCCGAGGCTATTGGTTGCTTCCAAACCTTTAGTTAACACAAAGTTCGACCCCCAACCTAGAGGGCCAGTTCCAATTTATTAGATTCCCCTAGGACACGGGGCCATCAGTATCCACTACGGGCTTGAGCGCTGCTGTTGGCCTTTTGGTTCGTCCGCCACCATCTCTGTTCAAGGGGCCTGACTAACCCTTGAAATTCGTAGACAACCTGTTGTCCGGATATATCGAAGCAGCTTGCCTAGGTTCCCCTGGGATATTCGTTCCGTGCCATGCCGACCTGGCAGCTTATAGTGTTGCTGTTTTTCGCCGTGTTGTCAACACTCGTGGTTATCATTGAGCAAGTCCAAATCGGTTGGATGAGACCAGTACCCGATGGTTACCACTTGGAGGTTCAAAAATAAACACTTGCCAGAGTAACAACCACTGGGCATTGCCAGGTTAGAGCCAATCAGAGTCTACCCTCGTTCTTCAACACCCAACCATCATTGTACACAAATAGAGATGTTATATCCTTGATTTATCTCAAATATTAGAAAAATATCTCAAGACGTAGACCCATTGTCATCTTATTAATTTTAGTACAATTTCCATTCGCCATTTTAACACGGCTAATTGACGTTCCCACACGTCAATATGAATCCGATGTCCTCCAGTCCTTTTTAACATTACTTCTGTGTGTGTGTGTTTTTTTTTTTTGCAACACACAACGTATGCGGGTATGCAAATGTCAACGCTGTCCTTACATCCTGACCCGTACGAGCACACACCGAATGCAGTGGCAGGACAGTCATTTTACTCGATTACTTGTTAAATCGATGCTCTATTTATTTTCGACATTATCCGAGTGAGGCTTGTAGGGCTGATGGCTTGGTGCAGTGGACCTCCTTCTCCTTTATCCCTTGAATCAATTGTTTACGAGACTCGTTCGCTGGATTGACTCGAGTGAGTATTTGCTTTCAGCTTTTCCGAGTATGCATACGATTACTTGAGGGTAGTTTTGTCCTTTATTTCATTTTTTGTCCCCGGGAAGTGGAAAAGGCAAAACGATTTCGTTTTTTTTTTTTTTTTTAATTTTTAAATAAGGACGGTAGTTTGGACGCAAGGCCTTGTTTGTAATGTAGACTTACTTAAGTGTACTGAAGATTTATTAAAAATAAGTTTTTAGAAATTATTTAGAAAAACTGTTACTTCCATATAACGGGTGATCCAAGTAGAGATACTTTTTTCAATAGCCTTTTTTGACAGATCACGTGTGAGTCGTGTCATGCTGTCATGTTATTTTTGTTTAGTATTGTTTGGCATTTCATAATGGAAAGACATACGCGTGAACAACGTTAACAAATTGTTCAACTTAATTATGAAAATTCACGTTCTGTGAGGAATGTGTTTCGTGCACTTCGCTCAACTTATGGTCAACATAATCGGCCTACTGAGCGTACTATTCGCAACACCATCACCCATTTTGGGACCCAGCATTCATGGATAATATACGACCGAATAGACCACGTCCAGCACGCTGTGAAGAAAATATAGCGGCCGTAGATGAGAGTGTACACGAAGACCGAAGAGAGTCGATTCGGCGCCGTTCGCAGCAACTCGGACTGACGTATGGAACGACTTGGCGCATTTTACGTAAAGATCTTTAATTGAAAGCGTACAAGATACAGCTTGTGTAACAACTGAAGCCGCTCGACCTTCCCAAGCGACATCGCTTCGCTCTATGGGCTCTTGAAAAGTTCCAAGAAGATCCGACGTTTTCGAGGCAAATTTTGTTTAGCGATGAGGCCCATTTCTGGCTCAATGGGTATGTAAACAAACAAAATTGCCGCATTTGGGACGAAGAGCAACCTGAAGAGATTGAAGAACTGCCACTTCATCCAGAAAAAACAACGGTTTGGTGTGGTTTGTGGGCCGGTGGAATCATCGGTCCATATTTCTTTAAAAATTATGCCGCTGCGAACGTAACCGTCAATGGCGACCGTTATCGTGCCATGATAACCGACTATTTGATGCCTGAAATTGAAGCTCGTGATCTCGGCGACATTTGGTTTCAGCAAGACGGCGCCACTTCCCACACATCGCATCAATCAATGGACTTATTGAGAGAACATTTCGGTGAGCACATAATTTCACGTTTTGGGCCGGTCGATTGGCCACCAAGATCGTGTGATATCACACCGTTAGACATTTTCCTGTGGGGATATGTAAAGTCAAAAGCTTATGCCGACAAACCCGCTTCGATTCAGACCTTGGAGGAAAACATAACGCGTGTCATTCGCCAGTTATCAGTCGAAATGCTCGAACGAGTGATCGAAAATTGGACTCAACGGATGGACCATCTGCGACGTAGCAACGGCCAACATTTGATAGACATAATCTTCAAAAAATAAATGCCAAAGAATGTTTTTTTCAAATGATAATAAACATTCTCCATTACATTTGAATTTTCTGTGTTTTTTTCTTTAAAAAAAAGTAGGGAACCTCGAAATGGATCACCCTTTAGTTCTTCATTTAATTGCTGACCAATTTCACAGTGCAGCCTTCGTTCTAGGCTTTGCTGAGGCTTCGAGAGTTTTATGCAAAAACAGATGAATGCCCATCAGAGAGCACGTAACATCCTTTCCTCCAAGTAGTGCGGGTTTCGCCAAAATCACAGTTGCACCACCAACATTTAAAAAAAAATTTGTTGAAGATATCAGGCTTGTCTTGGATGATGACCATGTTACGCACTTCTTGACTTTTCCAAAGCATTAGACACGGTGGACCATGGTAATTTATGCCGCAAACTCTCCATATATCACGGTTACTCATCTCCGAAAGTGCGTTTGTTGTTATCCTGTCTTCGAGATAGAAAACAAGTAGTCTCTGTTGGCAACACAATTTCAAATTTTCTTCAAACAACTAGAGGAGTCCCTCAGGGTTCAATTTTAGGACCTTTTCTTCTGTTTTTATATAAATGAACTTCCAAATAGGATTACAAGATCCTCAATTCAAATGTATACAGATGACGTGCAACTCTACAAAAGCTGTCCACTTGGACTATGCTTTCACAATCAACAAAGATCAAGAAGAAATCTCGCGCGGGTCTGCACCTAAAGGTCTCTTCCTAAATTCATTTAAATTGAAATACCTTGTCATTAGCAAAAAAGCCATTAACCATGAAAACTTCCCCATCTTATACTTAAACAGTTTACCTATAGCCTATTACAAATTAAAAGCCCCTGGCTTTCAGAAATTTTCGGGACTTAGTTCTTGAGAAATGAAAAGCCCCTGGCTTTCAGAAACGACTGGACGTTTGTTAGTGAATAAATCGTAGGTGCGGTAATTTTTGGGACTTTAGTCAGGGACCCATCTCTAAGTTGTCCAAAGCATGATATGCTAGTTCTTGACAATTTAAAAGCCCCTGGCTTTCAGAACGACTGTATGTTTGTTAGTGAATAAATCGTAGTTGCTGTAATTTTTGGGGCTCTAGTCAGGGACCCAGCTCTTAGTTGTCCAAAGCATGATATGCTAGTTCTTGACAATTTAAAAGCCCCTGGCTTTCAGAACGACTGTATGTTTGTTAGTGAATAAATCGTAGGTGCTGTAATTTTTGGGACTTTAGTCAGGGACCCAGCTCTTAGTTGTCCAAAGCATGATATGCTAGTTCTTGACAATTTAAAAGCCCCTGGCTTTCAGAACGACTGTATGTTTGTTAGTGAATAAATCGTAGGTGCTGTAAGTTTTGGGACTTTAGTCAGGGACCCAGCTCTTAGTTGTCCAAAGCATGATATGCTAGTTCTTGACAATTTAAAAGCCCCTGGCTTTCAGAAATTTTCTTGACTTAGTTCTTGAGAAATGAAAAGCCCCTGGCTTTCAGAAACGACTGTACGTTTGTTAGTGAATAAATCGTAGGTGGTGTAATGTTTAGGACTTTAGTCAGGGACCCATCTCTAAGTTGTCCAAAGCACTTCTGTGTTTTACAAAGAAAAAATTGTGGTTTTCTTAGAAAAATATTCGACCTCACGATTTTGATTGAATCGAACATTATGACGATATCATAACACAAAAATGTCTTTTTCGTCATTTAGTCCAGCCTAATCGGCTTGACTGGCTCGAGCGTTGACGTCTGGTTCATACAGTACAGTGGCCGCCTATCCACAGTTCTTTGATAGAAGTGGTAAATTAGTAGGATAGGCGATCTGTGCTGTATCAGCCCTCGACTGTCCAAATTTAGAAAAGCTTCAGATATGCACTCTAAAAAAAAAAAATTATTGGGGAGCATAGCTGTTGTCGTGTGACCCCGAATGAGTCTTACCAGAGTATTATCTATTCTATTATTGCAACCAGGTCTCGTTGTATAGGACTGCCACACCAGGAACTCACAAGCCTGATAAGGGCCATGTAATAAATCAATTTCACCCTGCGGGCAAGACGACTGCCATAAAACAATCGGCACGTCAGGGATAATGCTTCCCTAGCTCTGGCATCTACATGTCTACCGAAATATACTGATCAAGCCAGATGCTCAGTGCTCAGAGCTCAGTGGCGCGTTGGTTAGTGTGATGAGTTGCCGCGCAGAAGGTCTGGCTTCGATTCCCAGCCGTAGAAACTCCTAAATGATTTTTCACTGGCCCTCCTCTCCTGATGATCTGACAAATCATCCGAGTAGTATCTATCAGTTGTCATGAGAAGCTTATCTCAACTTAGCCGTTCGGATTCGGCATAAAACAGGAGGTCCCGCCATCGTGCTAAGAAGTACACACGCACACATGAGCGGTTGTGAGAAAAAAGCTAAGCCCTGTGTACTAACGAGCCTGTTGCGCCATCATTTTTTTTTAAGCCAGATGCAAAGGTACCTTACTAGACTTTTACTAGAAGTGGCTTTGCTTTCGTTTCACGATCACCAGCATGCGCCTGTTCTTTCTTGCGTCCCTTGAGGCCCTAGACAAAAGTTGAGTTACAACTTCCAGTCATTATATTGTCGTTGTTCCGCTTTAGAAAAATTCAAATGACCACGACCGTATTGGCTGTTCAGTACGCGATAAGATCGTATGCATATGAAGTTGCCCAAGTAAGACTATCTTTCCATTCGCTAGTGTTAATGCTAAATAGAGTCGGTGAGTTAACCGCTCCTTGTGGCAGACCATTTTTAATAAAAAATTCCGAGGTAGAAGTTACATTCCCATTTTTTACAACAAATGTTCTACCACTCAACATGTCATCACGTGTATATAGCAAGTGCTTACGCCAATTTTGATCAGCTTCAGGCCAGCTAACCATACAGTGGCGGAAGCCTTCTCTGAATCAATCAGACATGGACACTCCAACTGCGTTTTTACTTTATTTCATTGTAATTCAGAGATCAGTTTGAAGGCGGCATGAATATTGTCATAGCCCACCTTGAAAACAAAATGGACCTTTGGAATTTTTGTTTTGTCTCCTGCCTACTTGAACTGAGCCTGATTGAGAATTTTTTCGAATCCATTTGATGGCGAATTTGAAATGTTGTATCCCCAAAATCGAATCGCTTTCCTTTGAAAGCGTTAGGTATAGAAGTCCCAGATTGCTTGTGGATACAATCCGCAAAAAATTACCACACTTACTTCATTTAAATGGCGCTACAGTCCGGAATGCACCTGGGCCTCAACCAACATGCCTCTCCAATTAGCCCGGTCCTGGGCTAACTGCCTCCAGTTGCACACTCTAAGTTAGTTGAGGAAACGAAGACTCTGCGCGCCGGAGTATTGGCGTTCATTCGTTCAACGTGTCCTAGCCATCTTCAACGTCCAATGCGGAGTTTTTTTTTACCAGGGGCATGTCGCTGTACAGCTCGCATAGTGTTTCCATAGCCCATCAACGCAAACGGGACCGAAGATTTTTGAAGAATTTTCCTCTCAAATTGACCAAAGATTTCTTTATCCGCTTTTGAGACGGTCCATGCTTCAGCGCCGTAGAGCAGGACTGGGATGATCAGGGTCTTATATAGGACCTCCTTTGTAGTTCGAGTGAGGGCTTTACTACTGAATTGCCTTCTTAGCCCGAAGAAACAGCGGTTGCCAAGAGTAATTTTTCGTTTAATTTCTGACGAGATGTTGTTGTCAAAGTTAAGAGCGGAGGTAGACAAAGTCCCATACTACCGCAAAGTTATATCTGTCAATGGTGACGTTCTGTCCAATTCGACGATGTTGTGTGTCATTTCCTCTTGATAGCGTATACTTGCCCTCATTTCCTGCCGCTTACTTCTCTATACCAGCAAACGTGGCTATGACATCACGTTGGGTCCTACCAATGATGTCAATGTCGTCGGCGTATGCTAGTAGTTGTACCGATTTTTGGAAAATTTTGCCTCTGGTGTTGGCTCGTGAGTTTTGCACCATCCTCTCCGGAATCAAATTGAAGAAGTCGCATGACAGTGCATCGCCTTGCCTAAATCCTTCATTGGCAACGAGTGTGTTGTTGAAGTTATTTGCGACCCTGTTGTAGCAGCGAGAATTCTCCATCGTCATCCTACACAAGCGGACGAGTTTCATGGTATACCATGCCTCTGTATAGTTCGTCTCTATAAATGCTGTCGTACGCGGCTTTGAAATTGAAGAATAGGTGGGGGGTATCGATTTGGACTACTTGGGTTTTTTTCCAGAATCTGCCGAAGTGTTAAAATTTGATCGGTTTTGGACTATCCTGGCCTTAAACCACACTGATAAGGGCCGATCAGGTTGTTGGTAAACGGTTTCAGGCGTTCACATATTACAGCAGATAGGATCTTGAAGGTAATGTTCAGGAGACTCATGCCTCTGTAGTTGGCGCAGCTAAGAGGGTCTCCTTTTTTGTGGAAAAAAAAATGTACCAAGGACCAGAAATAAAAGCACAAACAGCTTTGAGGGGATTTTTTGGAAAATAAATCAAAATTTTCAAAGTTAGAGGGGAAATAAGTGCGATGCGCTGCTTTTGTTTTTGAGAGCAAAGCGATAAAGTTCAAAATTGAGGTATCCCACGGTTTTTGGAGTAACCGCCTTATATATCAACACATTTACTCGAGTTCCAACATCATCAGTCAATATTGGACCTGTTTTGGTGATAGCAATCACTGTCCTTGCAACAAGAAACTTACGATTCATCCTTAATCGTGAAGCCAATACCCCACCTAAAAGGACCATGAAAAATGAAAGGTAGAACTAAGCCATGCGGATGGAGATGAAACAATCACCGACATATTTTATCCATTTGCTTCGTCAATACTCTTTGGTTGTAAATCACCCTGTTTTATGTGTGAGCTAGTAGGGAAAATGCGATTAGCCAGCCAACACTGTTTGCATTTCAATGCTCGTTTTAACTGTAGACTCGAGGATCTGTATGCAAGTGCAGCTATATGTGTTTTCATTTAGGTAGATAACAGTTGAAAACAAAAATTACATCAACCTTGCAGTGAATTAAGACTGCAAATAGTTCCCAAATAAGATTGAAGTACTCAACTGTTTGTTGTTAATGTAAGGCAGTAACGCAATGACTTATCTGTAAATTTTTTTCAGACCAAAACCGGCAGGTCATACGATTCCAAGGCATGTGAAACTAATCGTTGCTTCATAAGACCTGACAATATATTTATTAAGATCTGAAAAACTGTTTGTTTTCAACAGTCTTACATCAATCTCAGGAAGCCAAAATCAATACCCACCACATATTCCTCGATTCGGATTGAAAACAACTATACAGGACCAAGTTAATCTGTGGAGAATGATGACAGAGAATAGACATCCATGTCTACCAATTGGACTGACCGTCACTCAGTAGACCGTAATTTAGTAGTAAAGCCCTTACTCGAACTAATAAGGAGATTCCTATACGAGACCGTGAGATCATTCCAGTCTTGCTCTATGACGCTAAGGCATGGACTGTATGAAAAGTGGATAAAGAATTCCTTGGCCATTTTTAAGGAACTAATTCTTCCGAAATGGTTATGCAGACGAAAATTCAGCCCCGAACTAACGACATAGATCTAGTAAACAAAAACTCCTTAAAGATGGCTAGGCCATGTAGATCACATGGATAGTAATACTCCGCCTCGCAGAGTGTTCTATTCCCAGACAGACGGCAATCGCAGTACAAGAAGAGCTGGAGCCTTCTATTCCCGGCCAGGTGGTGAACTCACTAGGAGAAAGCTCAACCTAATTGGCGCCCTTTAAATCAAACATGTTGGTTAGGTTCATTCAAAAAAGTCGCCTGATTACGTGCACATTTTTTCCCATAAATAAGTGGAAACTATAACGGGAGTGCCGGGGCTTCGCGCTTATATTGATTTATAAAAACTGACTTGAGATACATTTTTCTACGATAATTTCAAGGTACTACTCAGATACAATATCAGATAATGGCGAGACGAGCAACATAACTTTTTATCTTACATAAATATTTACAAAAAGAAATACGCCCGATGTCCACCCTACAACCCCCATCCCACTGTTTCATAGAGTGTAGGGTGATCCATTTCGAGGTTCCCTACTTTTTTAAAGAAAAAAACACAGAAAACTCCAATTTAATGGAGAACGTTTATTATCATTTGAAAGAACATTCTTTGGCATTTATTTTTTGAAGATTATGTCTATCAAATGTTGGCCGTTGCTACGTCGCAGATGGTCCATCCGTTGAGTCCAATTTTCGATCACTCGTTCGAGCATTTCGACTGATAACTGGCGAATGACACGCGTTATGTTTTCCTCCAAGGTCTGAATCGAAGCGGGTTTGTCGGCATAAGCTTTTGACTTTACATATCCCCACAGGAAAATGTCTAACGGTGTGATATCACACGATCTTGGTGGCCAATCGACCGGCCCAAAACGTGAAATTATGTGCTCACCGAAATGTTCTCTCAATAAGTCCATTGATTGATGCGATGTGTGGGAAGTGGCGCCGTCTTTCAGAAACCAAATGTCGCCGAGATCACGAGCTTCAATTTCAGGTATCAAATAGTCGGTTATCATGGCACGATAATGGTCGCCATTGACGGTTACGTTCGCACCAGCATAATTTTTAAAGAAATATGGACCGATAATTCCACCGGCCCACAAACCACACCAAACCGTTGTTTTTTCCGGATGAAGTGGCAGTTCTTCCATCTCTTCAGGTTGCTCTTCGTCCCAAATGCAGCAATTTTGTTTGTTTACATGCTTGAACCGATTTTGATGTTCAACCACCATTGCGCCACTGAGCCCCTGAGAAAGTTATACCCTTTGAGCCAGAAATGGGCCTCATCGCTAAACAAAATTTGCCTCGAAAACGTCGGATCTTCTTGGAACTTTTCAAGAGCCCATAGAGCGAAGCGATGTCGCTTGGGAAGGTCGAGCGGCTTCAGTTGTTGCACAAGCTGTATTTTGTACGCTTTCAATTTAAGATCTTGACGTAAAATGCGCCAAGTCGTTCCATACGTCAGTCCGAGTTAATGCGAACGGCGCCGAATCGACTCTCTACGGTCTTCGTGTACACTCTCAGCTACGGCCGCTATATTTTCTTCACAGCGTGCTGGACGTGGTCTATTCGGTCGAATATTATCCAATAATGAATGCTGGGTCTCAAAATAGGTGATGGTGTTGCCAATAGTACGCTCAGTAGGCCGATTATGTTGACCACAAGTTGAGCGAAGTGCACGAAACACATTCCTCACAGAACGTGAATTTTCATAATTAAGTTGAACAATTTGTAAATGTTGTTCACGCGTAAGTCTTTCCATTATGAAATGCCAAACAATACTAAACAAAAATAACATGACAGCATGACACGACTCACACGTGATCAGTCAAAAAAGGGTATTGAAAAAGTATCTCTACTTGGATCACCCGTTATAAATACCGAGTTGTATCAATTTTTCAAGAAAAGCTTATCTTGACTCAGCCTTTCGGATTCAGCAGGAAATAGGAGGTCCCACTATCTTGCAAGAAGACCCTGTGGGTTCTATTTGACAAGACTAAGCACAGTAAAAAAATGTTGAAGCTGGTTGGGCTAGCAATTGGATTTGGAGCTTCTATCCGTTTGATCTCTGTTGCTTGAACTTTGAAAGTATGGCTGAGTATGTTCGCATATCACTGGAAAAGGTAAGACCTTGGCTATTTATCTTAAAGACTTTTACTTACTTACTGATTTAAGTGGCGCTACAGTGTGGATAAACCTGGGACACAACCAACATGCCTTTGCAATTAGCCTGGTCCTTAGCTAACTGCCTCCAGTTGCACACTCCAAGTTGGTTGAAGTCGGTTTCTACTTGTCCGCGCCACTTAAGGCGATGTCTTCCTCTACTGCGTCCGACATCTGGCTGGGAATCGAAGACTCTGCGAGCCGGAGTATTGGTATTCACTCGTTCTACATGTCCTAGCCATCTTAAACGTCCAATGCGGAGTATTTTGACCATTAGCATGTTGATGTACAACTCTTATAGTTCTTGGTTGAAATTCGTCTCCATGCCGTCAACGCAAACGTGACCGAAGATTTTTCGAAAAATTTTCCTTTTAAGTTCACTTTTGAAATGGTCTCCAGCTCCGTAGAGCAGGACTGGGATGATCAGGGTCTTATATAGGACCTCCTATGTAGTTCGAGTGAGGGCTTTACTACTGAATTGCCTTCTTAGCCCGAAGAAACAGCAGTTGGCAAGAGTAATTTTTCGTTTAATTTCTGACGAGATGTTGTTGCCAGAGTTATAGCGGAGCAGAGTTAGGCAAAGTCTCGTACTGTCTCAAAGTTATATCTGTCAATGGTGACGTTCTGTCTTATTCGTCGGTGCTGAGTTTCCTTTCGTGTTGGCAGCGAATACATTGTCTAGCCTTCATTTAGTTTTAAACCCACTTTTGCCGATTCCTTCTATATACTAGCAAACGTGGCTGTGACATCACGTCGTAAACTATGCTGAGGTTCCATTCTGCAGGCATTCTTTCATCCGACCAGATTTGCCTTATGCGTTGGTGAATGTTACAAACCAAGTTATCTCAGCCTTCTTTATAACGCTCAGCGCGAAGGCCGTCGTTTCAGGCAGCCTTATAAAGCTTGAATTCAGATATTGCCATCCTCACTTCGCTCAGGTCGGGTGGTTGGCCGTTTTCGCTATCGTTGCCAACATTGAATGGTTCGTTCTGCCTTACAGCGGAATGTTGTTCGTCATCGCCGTTTAACAGTCTGCAGGAGTGGTTCTTCCATCTCCCCAGCATCCATTGTGTCTTAACTACGATATTTCCTTGTTCAGCTCGACAGGATGAGCCTTTGAGCCGTGTATCCTGGGCCTAGACGTTTTACACATTTGTAAAACTTGCGAACATCGTTCCTGGATTGGCACCTCTCTATATCTTCGAGCGCGAGCTTTTCTTGCTCTTTTTTCTTCTCTCTGAAAAGCCGGTGTTCTTCCCTTCTTCCTTGCGTATAGAGCTCAATGTCATGTCTCGTCTTCAAAGCTTCGCCTGCATCTTAGACTTGTAGGCATCGCTCTTGGCTGCGAGCATGTGTCGGCATTCTTCATGTTGCTGATGGGCTCGAGAATCCTAGCACATCAGTTGTAGGCTGATTTAATGGAATGTTGACATCGTTGCCATTGTTTTTCTACATTCGATGCTTGTGGTATTTAGGCCTGCCGCGAATAAATTTTCCCTGGAATTTTACCCTTGTTAGCAATGTAAATCAGATTTGTGAATGCGAACCGTTTGCCGGGAAAATTTATTCGCGATAGCCCTGATTGCGTGAATTGCGAGATTAAGGGATACGCGTTGCGCGAAGGTCTTGTAGGTCTCTTGCGATTGCAGTCTTTCGACATTAATTTTCTTCACAATATTTCTGGATTTTTGTGGCATGGTGGATATCCGCATTCTTACCTTAGCTGCAACATGGTAATGGTCCGAGTCGATGTTAGCCCCTCGCACTCATCTAAAATACTGGATACCTGCGTGCCTCTTGTCTATCGCAATGTTTTCATTGCGATAGACAAAGTCTTGTTTAGCTTTTTTTTTAAACATAATATGGTTCAACAAAAAAAAAGTGGTCCTGTCAGTTGGCAGACTTTTTTTTTGTCAAGCAGAGAGCCTATAAACCGAATTCCATCATGCTAGCATACTAAGCTCCAAAAGTCAGTGACAGATTGATAGCCGGACAGACAGACATGACCTACATCTAATCAGCTTTCGATTCTCGGAGTCCATCAATATGTTTACGATATGTGAATATAATTAATTCCTGTGTTTCAAACTATAAAGTTAAAAAGTTGTTTAAAAAATCCAATTCACACCGTCCATTAGGAAGTTTTACTGCAAAACTAAAATTGCGCAGATATATGACCTCTTCTTCGTTACACTTTCAAAAAATCCAATTCACACCGTCCACAAAGAAGTTTTACTGCAAAAATAACCCGGCGCAAACATATGACTTCTTCGTTACACTTTTTCGTTTCAAAAAATCCAATCCACAGCGTCCAGTTGGAAGTTTTACTGCAAAACTAAAATTGCGCAGTTATATGACCTCTTCTTCGTTACACTTTCAAAAAATCCAATTCACACAGTCCACAAGAAGTTTTACTGCAATAAAAAACGGCGCAAACATAAGACTTCTTCGTTTCACTTTCGTTGATCTGAGAACCTTCATGTCCCCTTATTGCTATCTATTTGAGAGCTCGCTATAGAGGCATTTCAGTACGAAGTCGACTAGCCGAAGTCCGTTGCCAGACGTGATGGCCTGTTGGCTATGTTTTTCGATAATATTGCTAAAGATGTCTTCTCTTCCTACCTTTGCGTTAAATTCTCCCGGCATCGTACTTCGGTATTCGGTCATACGTTTTTGCCAAGGAGCTCGTAGAAGCAGTCCCTAGCTATATATTTTTCTTACGTTGGTCCGTGACACATATAAGGCTTATGTTGGCAAATTCAGCCTTGATGCGGATTATTACAATGCGTTCGCTAGTGCTTATTCGCATATCACATGAAAATTCAAAACCTGTGAGCTTTTGTAGTGAGGTAGATCCCATTTTTTGCACACCAACGTACGTGTTGTCTCAGATACAAGAACGCCCGTGCAAAACACACTATTAAACAGCCACAACACTTCAGGACAAGCTGCGAAATTTGTTTCTCTCTATCGTGACGCTTTTTCGTTTCATAAAATCTAAACTTTACCATCCGAAAAAAAGTGTGTATTTTTTTTAAATTGACTATATCGTCCTGTTTTAGGAGTATCAGTCTGAGAAGTGAATTAAGTTCTCAGCTAAGCTATCTCGCCAAATATCCACATTTCGATTTCACTTTTAAACGGTTATTTTATTTTATTGTAGTTGGAGTAGAAAACTTATATTACCGTTAAGTGGATACAGAATATTTCCCCTCCTTTGCGACAACACCCCCACCTTCGTCATGAATTCCCCGACTTGGAAGGGTGTAAACACAGAAAAACTCAAACACATTATTAAAATTATCATTAAAACACCATATGCTGCGTAAATAAATCACTTACTCAGGCGTAAGGACACACACAATGACGTAAAATTGTTTTCCCAATTCGTGGCCACCCTTGCAGGTATCCCGCACAAGGGAGTAGGACTCTGCTCAACTTTCCCCGGCACAGATGGAAGTGTGTCGATCGATATGCCTGGTTTGGCTTTCCCAGCCCCCTTTGGGTGAGTGCTGAAATTGATGAACGCTGCCATTTTCATTAATCAAACGCAATAACAATAATAATTATCGTTTCGTGGTGTTTGTACTTTTCGCCATCATAGCCGCTCGATAAATTACCGCATTAATATTGTTTCCTTGTAATAAACTTAATTTACTGTTTCAACAGCAGTCAAGTTGGCGGCTCGTGATGAGGGCGCCGCGGCGGCCGAATCATCGTCGCACCTTGTGTCCGCCCGCGTCCAGCCAGAATCTTAATCACTTTGTCGGCTTATTTGGACGCGCCATCGTCAGGCGTCATTGACAAGTGTAATAAATAATTCTGCACGAGGTGATTCCATGAGATTTTCTTGGAAGCCGTTTTCAACTCACTTCACCCACGCTCATCCCATAATGAGAGGTGTCGTGTCGCATCGGTGTGTTTGCTCTATTTCGAGGCTAATTTATCATGTTTGTCAAAACTTTTGACACTTTCCTCACAAATACAATTGACAAGTAATAAAATTTTGTTTTTGTATTTTTTTTTCTATTTTAGCACGTCCCAAGGATGAGGTCGATGTTGTTGAAGTGCCGCGTGGTCCACAACGATCACGAGAGAATGCTGACGATGATGATGATGCCGAACCAGATTTCAGGGACTTTAAGGGTGTTGTAGACACTGGTGCAGGGTATCCTTTCCTTGCGCCTCTGCCACAACCGTTCAGCTTCAATTTGGGTTTCTTCGATTCGTTTGAAGGTAAGTGGAAGCACATGCGGTTCCATATTTATTTTAGAGGGCACACTCTTCTGTCCCCAAAGATGAGACAACATTTTGTGGTGGTGAAATATTCGTCTCAGAGTAGAAAGCAATTTGGTTGTGTTGTGGATTTTTTTTTTTTGGCAGAGTCGTTAAGCATGCCGAAATGAATCACACTGTCAAGGCTAAAGATGTTGCTTGTGTTTTAAATATAGACTTGTGGTTTAATGGTCTGGTTGGAGGAGTTGTTTTTCTTGCGGTGTGCGGTTAGACGTTAATTGAAAATTCATTTTTGCAAGAGTTTTATCAATTTAAGCGACATATCTCATGGCTGAGAGGATTCTTTTTTCGAATAAGCAGCACCAACTCGAAGTAAGGCCATTGTGGGGTTCAAATCTACAAAAATAAAACAAAAATTGTTTAGACAAATGGTTCGTTGGTGTCCAGCAACCATTTTGTATTCTATGCAACCATTTTGTATTCAATATCTAGTTTGCTAGCTTATGATCGAGCTTACAGATCGAGCGACATATCTCATGGCTGAGAGGATTCTTTTTTCGAATAAGCAGAACCAACTCGAAGTAAGGCCATTGTGGGGTTCAAATCTCCAAAAATAAAACAAAAATTGTTTAGACAAATGGTTCGTTGGTGTCCAGCAACCATTTTGTATTCTATGCAACCATTTTGTATTCAATAGCTACTTTGCTAGCTTTTGAGCGAGCTTTTTTTTTTTTTTTTAAATATTTTTCAACACTTAGGACTCAGTCCCTGAAGGTTATAAAACCCAGTGATGGAAAGAAGGAAAAAGGTTTGTAAGATAGTTAGAGATTGGGAGTAGGTGGGAAAAGAGTGAGGTGACGATGCGCGTTAATTTTGAATCTTTGCAGGTTGTAGTCATCTGGAAATATTGAAGAAGGCAAGCTATTCCATAATCGTGAAGTGTGGTTAAGAAATGATCTTCTAAATTTGACTGTGCCCCCGAAAACAGGCTCTATGCAATATGGGTGTGCCGAAGAAGTCGCACGAGTATTTCTATTAAACAGACCGACAGGCGGGATACAACTATATATTTCGTCGGAACATTTATGGTGAAAGTAGCGGTAAAGAAGCGCAAGGCATCCAACATTCCGCCGGTGTTCGAGAGAATGAATTTCGCTACAAACTGATTGGTTGTCAATAAGTTTGATAGCATGACGCTGGACTCTGTCAAGTAGGCTCAAGCATGTTGCAGGGGCACCCGCCCAGATGTGCGAGTTATATTCAAGTCTTGGACGAATGTAAGCTTTATAGATATTAGCTAAATCTGATGGAGTGAAAAACCGTTTGCATCGTTTGAGAAATCCTAGGCATTTAGCACCACCTTTAGCAGCATCTATAATTTGCTGGTTCCATCGAAGGTCTGGGCTAATATGCATGCCAAGCATAGACAGGCCATTAGATTCCTCAACTTCAACTCCTTCCATGTTAAGTTTAGCTACATTTGTATCCCGCTTCAGAGATAGGAGACAGCACTGGGTTTTTGACGCATTGAATTCAACCCGGTTGTTGGTACCCCAATTGATAATTGTATCAAGATCAGAGTTGAGTTCAGTTGACATTCGCTGGCGTTGAAACTCCACAATTTGGGGATCTTGTCGCGGAGTCGTTAAGGAGTAAACGAAGTCAAGAGTGCTGTCATCCGCGAATGAATGGATTGGATTACAAGTCAGAGAGAGAAGGTCGTTAATAAAAATTAGAAACAGAGTCGGTGAGAGGACTGAGCCTTGGGGTACTCCAGCGTTTGTTGAAAAGGGGGTGGAAGTTGACCCATCTAATACAACTTGTATTGATCGGTTACTTAAAAAACTCGTAATCCAAATCATAAAAGTATTACCGACACCAAATGACCTAAGCTTATTAATAAGAGCGCTGTGCCACACTCTATCAAAGGCTTTTGAGATATCCAGGGCAACAATTCTACATTCACCGAATTGGTGAATGCAACGATTCCATTTTTCGCTTAGATAGACCATAAGATCACCTATAGAACCTTGCTGACGAAAACCATGCTGACGGTCACTAAGGAGATGGTTTTTTTCTAGATCGCTCATGAGGTGGTAATTGACTGTACTCTCCATGACCTTAGAGAGTACTGACGTTGAAGCTATGGGTCGGTAGTTTGAAGGGGAGGTTTTTTTGCCCTTTTTTGGAATTGGCTGAACATGCGCAAGTTTCCACCTATATGGAAATATTCCTGCAGTGTAAGACAAGTGAAAAAGTTTGCGTAGAGGTTTGGCCAGAGTGGAAGAACACCTCTTCAGAACAAGGGGAGGAATTCCATCTGGACCTGAGGCTTTATTTTGTTTGAGATCTTTTAGAACTCGAGCCACTGAACGGGTTCGAAAAAACAACGGTCCTAAAGAATATTGAACCGGACTCAGCGATGGTGCTGAAGAAGAGATGTCTGGTAAGTCGGAATTGGCTGCGAATATGGAAGCTAGCAGATTTGCTTTTTCTTGGGAGTCCGTGATATTTCTGTCGTTGTAGACAAGCGCTGGGATTGTTGATGATGTACAACCTTTAATACGTTTGACTAAAGACCAAAAAGTTTTGCTGCCTTTAGGACATTGCAGTATTTTTTTTGCCTCACTTTTTGGTCACGTAAGAATTTAGCACGTCTTAATATAACCTTACAGTCGTTTCCAGCCCGCCTGTAAAGACTCCGATTTTCCCCCGGAGGTGTTTGACGCCAAAGGGCAAAAGTCTCTTCTTTCTTCCGGAGAGCAGTCACACAAGACGGATTGAACCAATGTTTTGCTTGGAATACAGTTTTTCATCCCAAGCAGGATTAAGTCTGTTATCATGTCAGCAGCGATGTTAACGTCTCTACTGAGGAAATATTGAGACCAGTTGAAAACCCCAAAAAAAAACGATTTTAGACCGCTCCAATTAGCACTCTCGTATTGCCATATTGTTCTTCTAGGGTATTTTTTTTTTAACTGGTTGTTTTGAGTACGAGCTTACACATTTTTTTTACTTCAAGCACGATGGCCGGATCTCCTGAATTATGCCAACTCCGAACGGTGAATTTGTAAGTTTTTGTTGACAATTGATTCTATTCGGATGATTTGTCAGAGAGGAGGGCCAGACAAAAATCATTTACGTGTTGCTACGGCTGGGGATCGAAACCAGACCGCAGTTCATCGCACCAACCATCGCGCATCTGAGCCCGTCACAACATCCAACCGCGTCAGAATGTAGTTTACTTAGAGATAAAAGTGCTCCAAGATTTGAAGCCATCCTCCAAGTTAGCAAACCTAGCCTCTTCTTGCCTATCTACTACCAGTTGCAAGTCTTTAAGTGTGATTCGTGTTTGATAGTTCGCTGACTAGGACACATTGTACAAAGCAATGCCTAAAATCTTCACCGGCTTTGTGATAAAATCCTTTGGATAGTCCCGTTTGGAGAGTGGTGCCAGTGTGGATTAGTAGGTCGGCGGTTTCCTGGCATCAAATTACTCAGGTCCGCGAATCGTACAAAGCAATATCCCCGAGTAATAGGATCTTCTGAAGATCACCACAATGATGGGAATAATCACGAAAAATGCTTTCTTTTCAATTTGCATGCGTATTACTTTTGCAAGCAGGCTTCTGTGGTGTGGCCCCCAAAAGTACTAGATTTTTCTTTAAAATCGTCATTAACTGGTGCCATAGATCTATACTTACTTTCTTATCGGGCTCCCGACCCGTGGAGAGTCTCTGTCTGAGACACTGCAGCTTTCCATCCTCTACGATTTCGGGATCGCTGCTTCCAGTTGTCCAGACCAACTGGCATAATGCTCTTTGAAACGGAGGTTCGGTCTTCCTTGCATTGTCGAACCTGGGGGCTGGGATTCGAAGATCCTCTAAGCTTGAGAATTATTGTTCATTCGCTCGATGTGGTCGAGCCAATGTAGTCGACGTGTTTTGGCTTTTCGGACTACATCCACATCTTGGTACAACTCATAGAGTTCGCGGTTGTATCTTCTCCTCCACTCGCCCTCCTAGCACACAGTATCGAAAATCCGCCGAATTGTTTTTCTCTCGAAGGAGCCCAGTATTAGCTCTCAATTCTAGCTTATCGTCCAGCTTTCGGCGCTATAAAGCAGAATTGGCATGATAAGGGTTTTGTAGAGTTTTGAACCCAGTTGTTTCGCCAAACCGAAGTAGCAACGGTTTCCTAGGGTAATTCTTCGTCGGATATCCAGTAGGGTGTTATTCGTGGAGTCTATGCTTACTCCGAGGTAGGTGGACTCCTTGGCTACCTCAAAAATGCTGCTATCAATAGAAACGCTTTGTCCTAGGCTTTGGACAGATGCTTGTTTGTTTATTGATAGCATGTACTAGGTTTTGACATCATTTACTATAAAGCGAACGGATTTCGCTTGTTCTTCAATCGCCGTGAACGCTTCTATCACGGCTCGCTGGGAGCGACCGATGATGTCAATATCGTCCGCATAGGCCATCAGCTGGACGGGCCTGTTGAGAATAGTGAATTCAATGTTGACACCTGCCCTTCGTACTATCTGCTCCAGTACGAGATTGAAGAAGTCTCATGATATCGCGTCTCATTGCCGAAATCCGGTTAATGTTTTGAATAGTTCGGAGGAGCTACTTCCAAACTGCACGTTACAGCGCGTGTGTTATAGGATCACGCGACATAGCTGAATCAGTTTTGGCGGTATTCGTCCATCGCCATGTAGAGTTCCTGAAGATGTATGCTATCATACGCGGCTCTGAAGTCGATGAATAAGTGGTGAGTTTGGACTTGAAATTCGTTGGTCTTTTCTAGGATTAGCCTCAGTATGAAAATTTGCTCTATAGTCGACCTGCCGGGCTGCACTGGTACGTGCCAGCTAGTGTGTTGCAGAACGGCCTTAGACGCTTACATAGTACGTTGGATAGGATCTTGAATGCGACATTTAACAGGGATATGCCTCGATAGTTCTTACAAGACATAGGATCGCCTCTTTTTTAAATGGAGCATATAGAGCTGATAGTCCAGTCATCGGATGTGTTTTCTTTCACCATACTTGGTTTATGATTCGGTGCATGCTCCCTATCAAAACATCACCACCTTCCAAGAGTTCCATAGTAAGCCATCAGAGCCTGCGGCCTTGTTTTTCTTAAGCTTTCTTATAGCTAAGCCAACTTTTTCTATACAAGCTGGTGGAAGTAGTTCTTCATTAACTGGACGTGGGATCTCTTTTTGCCCTATCACTCTCTCTACATGATGCCCATTAAGCAGCTGCTAAAACCCATCTAATACCTATTACCTGCTCTTCGGTGACTAGATTGCCATCGCCTTTTTCGAAGAGCCTGCATTCCAGTTTTGTAGCCAGCAGCCAGTTGCTTGGCTTTTTTATAAAACCTTCGGATATTGTAACGATCGCGCTCCTTGAGCTTCGAACTCCTTGAGCTGGGAAGCTTCGTAAGCCCTCTTCTTTCTACGCAGGGTCTTCTTTTCCCTTCCTGGCTCGATACTCTTCTCTCGCTGCCCTTGTTTTACGCTGCAGTGCTTCCTTATGTGCATCTTCTGTCATCTTTTTTCTGTATACGCATTCATCATCATACCACCGGCTCCTTCGCGGGGGGTGGCTGGTACCAACGATTATAAAGCCATACAGATGACGCATTGAGAAAAAAAAAACAGAAAAATTTGTTCACCAGCTTCATGGTACGGGCGGGCGGTATGCACATGCACACATCAGAAACGAGATCGAAATTATATGGCGGGCTGTGCCAGTACGACCGGCCATAGAACAATTCTTCTTGTATGCAGTGCTTCATCTGATTTGCTGGTACTCAACACTGGTTTCGGCTACCTCCTCGATGATGTCGCGATACTGGCACCACTGATTGTTGGATAGTGCCCAGAGGATAGTTTCATATGAGCTCGCTATAGGCTCTGGCTACTCCAGGTGTGGTAATGCGTCCAACGTCGAATTTCTCATTCTGGGCAGTTCGCAGCTTCTTCTCGTTGTCTGAATTTAGTCACCACAAGAAAATGTTCAGAGTCGACATTTGCCCTCGGATTGTGTGCGCGTCGAGGATGTTGGATGCGTGCCTAGCATCGATTAGCACATGGTCTTCTTCTGGGCAGTTGGCAGAGTTGACATTTGCCCTCGGATTGTGTGCACGTCGAGGATGTTGGATGCGTGCCGAGCATCGATTAGCACATGGCCGATTTGGTTGTCGGCTCGACCGTTCGGAGAGCGCCAGGTTGCTGTATAGATCCCTAACCATGGGAACCTAGTACTACTTATCACCGTATTACGAGCTGCTGCAATATCGATTAGTCGGCAGTCGTTGTCCGTTGTTGGTTCGTGGATTCTGTTTTACCAATGAAACCACCAAAGATGTTTTTCTCTCCTACTTTAACATTGAAATCCCCGAGTACGAATTTTACGTCTTACTCCGGACAGTCTCCCTAGGCTCCATCCAGGAGGTCATAAAACTCCTCCCTGATGGGATCTTCGGCCTCGTCGGTAGGGGCGTGTGCAAATATTAGGCTTATGTTTTGGAACGTAGCTTTGATGCGGATCACAGAAAGACAATCACTTATCGGCTTGAAGTCAATGACTTTTGTCCTAAGCCGATTTCCTGCGAAGAATCTGCATCCAAATAAATGCTCTTTCCGGATCTACGTGTAGCCCGTTCCTATCTACGACATAACCTACAATTTTCAAAGATGGCCTACTAAAGTTGCATTTTTTCGGCTAATTTTTAGCCCTGCGTCGCACAGTCCCTTAAAAACTCCTTCCAGATCTTGCAGATGTAAGTTGAACGAATTTGTGACGATGATTATCTCGTCGAAGCACACAAATACGTGTGTGTCAAGATCGGCACCCAATACCCTGTGTAAGAAAAAAGGCATTCGTTTGAACTGGAACAAGCCTCTATTTGGAACCGTAAAAGCGGTGAGCGGACGAGATCCCTTCTCCATAGGAATCTGCCAATAAGACGACTTTATATGCAGTTGCAGATGTAGAAAACTCGTATCTCCTGGATTTAGGTTGTATCGAATTTCTTATCCTTATACCGCATGAGGACCGTGGTGTGGAACGTTCGTACATTCCAGGAACATGCTTTCATGTGATAGTCCATTGACGTTCCGGGTCCTGTTGCCATATGAGAAGTTCATTATCCGAGGCTTTTTGCGTCTCTCCCATCACTAATATTTTTTTCTATGGTCGGGAAGTTAAACCGACGGTACAACCACCAACCTGGAGGCCGAGGTCTTTCTTTTGACCCGTGCACAGCGGGCCGGAAACACCGATGAAAATAACCCATTTTGGGATATTGGCGCTGCCAATTGACCCATTGAGGGCTCCTCCGTCACCAACTCTTTTCCAACACCTTGGCTTAGTAATGGAAATCCCTATAGACCTGGTGTTCAAATATGTCGAAGCAGTTCTATTACATTACACTTACCAGTTCGATCTAACTTGTGCTGTAGGCGCTACCGTTGACTGCACCACGGGAATTCCTCCGCTGTCGTCTGAGAGTGAGAACCTTAGTGACGGGTTACACCACCCCTTTCTCGATCGCTGCCACCAACGACCTTCCACAGGGGTTTGATACCCCATCTCCACCCACCAGTCTAGGGGCTAGAATGAGGGCGCTTGTGTATTCATGTTTTCGCATCGCTACCCTTAAACACCGGCGCCCTAGATCTATAATTTTATTTAATCTCAGCTTGTATTTCCCCATGAACCTCACTCGTATATGTCACTGCATGGCTGTCATTAACCACCACAAATTTACGATCTGGAAAACCCAAACAAGCTCCACTATACAACCGGTATTTGTGCATTCAAGGGCGTGCCATAAAATTACCCTCTCACCTTTCATAGCTCCATCACGATTAGCACTATTCATGCTTTATAAATAAATGACCGCAGATCATCATCTGGTGATCGTGTAATTCACTAGAAATTCCAAGCGATTAATTTTTTACCAAAAGGGTGGCTTCCAATTAAAAGCTTCATAAAAGTAGTAATTAGCGTGGTTTTTGTTTCTGCTGATAAATCATGAATCCCATGATCTTTGACCGGTCTATTGTTTGCCGACAATTTGTTCTTACAAGATGACAGTCAGTGCTAATCGAACTTTAATTATGAAATTGATGCCTACCTACCGTAAAAGTGTTTTTTCCATTGAGTGACGTTACTTAAGTGAACAAATTGTGTTAAGTCGTTAGTTTTGTTGTTAAAGTTGTTTATTCCCATTAATAAACAAAAAAAAAAACAGTTTCCAATTGTTTTGCACTTAATGACATTAGCGAGTTATCTGTGTCATCGCGGGCAATGTCATTATGACATTCCACCATGCGTTGGCAGCACTAAACACTTAAATGTGGGTGACAACTGACAAGCGTCAACTTAAAATGACAAAACGAAATAAAATATCATCCACCATGAAGAACGGGAATACGTCAAAGTGCAATGAGCTACATTAACCCAGATGTAGATGGGTAATAAGATTCAAGCACACACAACAAAATGGATTTATGCGTGTGGAGTGCAGACTGTTTTAATTCGCGTGGTTCTATATGAATGCCTAACGGTTAATTTGTCGTAACTGCATATGAATTCGTTTTTGTTTTCTTTTTCGGGACAAGTGCAAAATTTCAAAGTGAATTGCTTTCAAGTGTTTTTTTTTTTTTGCTGTTCGATTTCCGTAATTTACAGTCAAGTGGTTGGGCGTTCCTTTGACAGCCGCGTTTGACGTATGCTTTGTGTATGGAAACACTTCAGATGTTTTGTTGTACCCTGAGGTGGTGCGGGTATGCCATATCAAGGGGCAGATGCAATTTGATTTATTGTATACATGTACAAATAAAAATACACTCACACATGGACACATGTGCTCTTAATGCGTGGAGGTTAAGCACTTTAACACTTGTTGCCAAATGATCTGTAAATTTGATTAAATCAAGTGATGATGCAAAAACGGTGAAGACATTTTGAGGTATTTTATCCGAAGGTAAGGCGAATGATTCAATATATCTTATGGTTCCTTGTAAATCACTGTGCGAATTAACAATTTCGCAGAAAGAGGACGGATTTTATCCTTGAAATTGGCATTTAAGGAATGGCTGAAGTTCTTTTCAGATTTTATCATACTGATTGTTGGTGGACGTAGTCTTATTATGATTTTCTAAAATCTTTTCTTCACAATAATTGTGAATTGATGGTGGTAAAATGGTAGGCAATGGGATTATATGAAACTAAACTCGACTCTTAGAGTTCCCGTGGTGACCGCTGAATGGATAGTACCTTGGAAGTTGATAGCGTCTTAACCCCTGTGTAAAGTCTTGGTGTTAGCAGAAGCGAGAGGGAGGAACACATGTCCTCACCCTTATGAATTTATTCCAATCCATTTGGCAACGGAAGAACTCCCAAGATGAAGCCAAAAATGGCGTCCGCAGTCCCAGTTAGAATGCAAAACATTAATAACCCAAATCAGCTGCTTCGACATATTTTTTTAACACGGGTCAACTACTAGGAATCTCAAGGGAAAGTCAAGCCCCTTGAACAGAGATGGTGGTAAATGAGCTGAAAGGACAACGGCAAAACCATGTCCTAGCGAGATCTAATAAATTGGAACTGGCCCTTCAGGTTGGGGGTTTTGCTTTGGTTTAACTACCTACCAATGGGAAAAAAGCAACCAATAGTCTCGACAAGGGCTGATTTTGTTGTTGACGACCCAGCTAAACGAAAAAGGCAAATCTACGTTCTGCACCTGGAATGTGAACATGTGAACAGAAGAGGTGCAGGCGAACAACTAGCGGAAACCTTTAGCTGCAAAAAACAGACATTACTGCTATCCACGAAATACGATGTAATGGGCCGGGCAAAAAAAGGATGGAAATCTCTTACATCTACTGCAGACCGTGTTAAAGTAAGCAGAAATAGCGACTATTCGGTTGTGGTTTTGTTGTAAATTCCAAACTTACGCAAGAAGACTTATGCTTTCAAGAGAAGAGCAAACGCATTGTAATATTCCGCTTCAAGGACAAGTTATCAACATAAGCCTTATACGCACCCACTCCCCGACGGAGGAAAAGCATGACATAGCTAAAGATCACCTCTACGGGCTCCTTGACGAAACCTATGGGCGCCTAACCAATTACGATGTAAAAAGATGTAAAGATTGGAAGAAAAGACAGCTTTAGCAGTATTGTCGTAAAACACAACCTTAACCACGTCTGGTAACGGACTTAGGCTAATTGACTTCTCTACGGAACGAAATGCCACCATAGCCAGCACACAGTTTCTTTACCTCGATATTCATAAAGTGACATGGCGGTTTCCAGATCAACGAACGGTCATCCAAATTGATCACATTGCGATAGACAAGAGGCACACATCCAGTATTTTGGATGTTTGAAAATTCCCAAGTGCTAACATCGAGTCGAACCACTACCTTGTTGCAGCCAAGGTAAGAGTGCGAATATCCAACACGCCACAACAATCCAGAAATACTGTTAAAAAAATTAATTTCGAAAGACTACAATCGCAAGACGGCCAAGGCCGTCGCGCAATGCGTATTAACATCTCGATTCGCACAATGAGGGCTATCGCGATTAAATTTTCCCGGGAAACGGATGCCATTCAGCAATCTGTCTTACATTGGTGATAAGGGAACAATTCCAGGGAACATTTATTCGCGATAGTTCTGAATACCACGAGCATCACATGTCGAAGAACAATGATGCCAACAAGCAGCCAACTGATGTTGGCAAGATGATAAAGGCAAACAAATGCTCGTTTCCAAGAACGAGGCCTACAAAGCTACGCTGCAGGTAGCTGAAGACGAGAGCTACTATTGAGCTCTTTAAATAGAGACGCAGGGAAGAACACCGTCTGTTCAGAAAGACGAAAAAATGCAAAAAAGCACGCCATCGGTATATAGAGAGGTGCCACTCTAGGAACGATACTCGCAAGTTATACCAAAGTGTAAAACTTCAAAACCATAAATACAAGGCGCGAACAGAATACTGTCGAGATGAACAAGGAAATATCGTAGTTGAGATATAGCCGATTCTGAGGATATGGAAGAACCACTTCTGCAGATTGTTAAAGAGCGATGACGGACTACATTCCGCTGTCACGCAGAACGAACCACCCGACTTGAGTGAAGTGACAATAGCAACATCTAATCTCAAGTTTAATGAGGCTGTCGGAAATGATGGCCTTCACGCTGAGCTTTATAAAGCCGGCGGAGAAGACTTGTTAAGTATCATCCACCAACTCATAAGCCAAATCTGGTCGGAAGAAAGTATGCCTGAAGAATTGAAATTCAACATCGTTTGCCCGATCCACAAAAGGACCTCTGAACTGTGCCAACTACTGAGGCAAAAGTCTACTCAAAATCGCCTACAAGATCCTATCTGCCGTAATATGTGACCGCCTGAAACAGTTTACCAAAAACCTGATCGGCACTTATCAGTGTGGTTTTAGGCCAGGAAAGTCCATAACCGATCAAATTTTCACTCTTTTGCAGATCCTGGAAAAAAGCCAAGAAGTCCAAATCGATACCCGCCATGTCTTCGTCGACTTCAAAGCCGCATACGACAGCATTTATAGAGACGAACTATACAGAACCATGGCTAGTTGTAGAATACCGCCAAAATTCGTCCGTTCGTGTTGGATGACGATGCATAATTCTCGCTGCTCCATCAGGGTCGGAAACGACCTCACCGAACACATTCGATACGAAAAATGGGTTAAGGCAAGGCGATGCGCTGTCATGTGATTTCGTCAAAATGATTCTTGAGAGGATTATGCAAAACTCCCGAGCCAACATCAGAGGCACAATTTTCTAAAAACATGCGCCGACGATATTGACATCATTGGTAGGACTCAACGTTAAGTCTTAGCCACGTTTGCTAGTATAGAGAAGGGAGCAGCAAAAATGTTTTAAGCAGTAAATGAGGGCAATACTAAGTATATGCTGGTTACACGAAATGACACACAAAATCGACGAATTGGACACAATGCCACCATTGACAGATATAACTTTGAGGTAGTACCGGACTTTGTCTATCTCGGCTCCGCTATTAACTCTGACAACAACATCTCGTCAGAAATCAAACGAAGAATTACTCTTGGCAACCGCTGTTTCTTCGGGCTGAATCGCCAGTCGTATAGCCCTCACTCGAACTACAAAGAAGGTCCTATATAAGACCCTGATCATCCCAGTCCTGCTATACGGCGCTGAAGCATGGACCGTCTCAAAAGCGGACGAAGAAAGCCTTGGTCGATTCGAGAGGAAAATTCTTCGAATAAACTTCGGTCCGGTTGCCGTAGGCGGGCTATGGAGACGAATATTCAACCAAGAACTATACGTGCTGTACAGCGATATGCCCCTGGTTAAAAAAAAAACTCCGCATTAGACGTTTAAGATCGCTAGCACTTGTGGAACGTATGGATACCAATACTCCGACTCGCAGAATCTTCGATTCCCAGCTAGACGTCGGACGCAGTAGAGGAGTACCTCACCTTAAGTGGTGCGCACACGTATAAAGCGACCCTAACCAACTGGTAGTGTGTAACTGGAGGCAGTTAGCTAAGGACCAGGCTAAGTGGAGAGGCATGTTGAGAAAAGATCTCCAAATTTGTTTGTTTGTTCGTCCATGTTTGTGTTCAATGGAAAATGGAAGGTGGACTTTCATCGTCCTTTTGCTTAATTGGTTGTGATCTAATTAGGATCACATGCAAGTTCGAACTTCATTTTGTAGTTCTGAAAATTCGTTTTTTAATTGATTTCGTATTGTTTTTCTAAGCGGTTCCGTAGGTTAAATTTCTCGAGGTATTTCACCATCTACGATAGAGTTAATCATTCCTTTCAGCTTTCAGACAATTCCCTTGTTATCCACGCAGTCCTTTTTCTTTTCGCACGCTCCCAATAAACCATTTTACAATTTGAGCATATTTCACTCGTTTTATCCACTAAGGATGCTGTCTCTACCTCATCCGAATTATCGATAAATTTATACAACTGAAACGTCTGTAAATAAAAACTCAAGGCCAACTTCCCCGTAAGTCCAAAATGAATATTTTCAACTCAGAACATCTACCAGACCCATCACATGCCTTTCTGTACAGTAATTGCCTGAAGAGGAAAAATTTCCTTAAACCCCTTCCGTTTTGCTGGGAACGGGTTTATAGACATTTTGCCACTTATCAGCCCCATCTTAACATCAATTTACTTCTGCGAATTTTGCTAAAATCTATGAGTCCTTCCTTTCATTCGAATCTAATTAAAAATCGCTAAGCCCGCTGATTCAGTCATAATGAAATGTCAACCTGATATAATTTATGGCCAATTGCATGTTTTACCGCGACGTAAACAATTCGAATCCCCGGTCGTCTTCAACAAAACAGGGTGGCAACGCTCCAGTGACAAATCGCTTTTTGTTCGTTTTGACATTTGCCAACACAAGTTTGCTCACCGATGTGACATTTGGTGCGAATAAAACGGCACACACAGTGAATCCGCTTTTGGTAATAGATTGCATTTCTCTGTTTTATTGGATTCCTCCAGTCCGTGTGAAGGCTTCCATCCACCACTCCCATCCACCCTACACACGTGTAATAAGAATGTCAAGAAGACTGTCATCATCATCGTCATTATTTTGTTGTCGAGTTCATCATGCCATTTGCTGGCAGTGTACCTTGAAATGCATTCACAGAGCACAGCTTGTGTGGGGTGGTACCACCCCATCGGTTGGAGGAAAGCAAAGGAACCAGGGCGTATGAGTAATCTTTTTGAAATTTAGTGCAAGGTATTTGTCATTCTCACTGGCAACTACCCCATCCCCCGATTGGAGCTTTTGTAAGGATTCCGAAATTGGCTCATGTCTGGTGCTGCTTTTGCTTACAGTTTTTGTGCGCATATTGATAGAGTTAACTGGGAAACGGTGTTACGGGTTGAGCCCTAAGTGAGTGAAAGATTGAGGAGGTGACAAATGAAATTTGTAACAGTTACTGGGGGGAGAAATGAATGAATGTTTAGGGCTTGTAAAGATCGATGGGAACACTAAAATAAAAAAGGGGTCGCTTGGCGGATGGTGTTGTTGTTATTTGATTCAATAAGGGGCTTGAACTTCAGACCTTGGTTTCAATCCGAATAGGCGCCGCATTTTATGGGGGTGAAGGCGGCCAACTGGCTTGTATTCGGATCAAGGTGCTCTTTGAACGTGGTGGGCATTTTTGGAGCAGAAGTTATTGCCTAATGAAGTGAGTTGTTAGTTCGGCGTCACTTCGTTGGTTGGTGGAACTAATCCCATTGGAAGTTGATGGTTTCGAGAAGGAATGTAATAGGCTTTGTGAGGGACGACGGCAATAGGAAGTCAGATGAGAGATAGGGTTCTTTATGAAAACCAACAATTCGATAGTCTTGGATGGTCTGGTAAATTGTTTATTTAAGTTTTTTTTTATTTTTAACCAGACATTCGAGGTGTATCTAATGGTAGGTCTTAGGTTAGGTAGTTTTAATGGACTGTTGACACTCAGGTGAGTTGTCAAATTCGCATAGGCCTACGTGGCCCTATAGCGATACCCTTTGTTGAAAGATGAGTACCTGAAAGGAATTTTTGTATATTGTATATTGAGTATGATAATTATGTTGTTATCTGCGTTGTTCCATCCACTGGTAGGTCTTACTGAAATAACCATTTAAGGGACTAAAACCAATGAAGGGGTTGTCCAAAAGCAATTGGCTTGTGAAAGATTCAGCATTTTTTTCTATTCGGATGTCTAAGCCTTAATGAATCAAATGACATCGTCATGACTTTAAATAGGACCTCGTAATTGCCTTGGAGCCAAAAAGCAAGGTGTGTGATGTCTTCTTCTCTGATGGGTTACATCTCAGTCTATTTTTCCGTCTTTCTGGTCACGGCAGAGTGTTCCAGGCGGAACTCACGTCGACCAAAGAAGCCTTCTTATCTTTTTTAAAAGAGAACGTAATATCGGGTTTTTCAACAGGGACGCTACAAAAGTTGAGCGACAGTTACAGCAAACGACGCCATATTTCTTGCCGCCCTTTTGACATTTCTCTTCAGTAAGGTTTGCCATTTTATGATGGAAAGATATACGATCCAACAACGAGTCGAAATTATTAAAATTTACAACAGAAATTCGGAGTCAGTGGCCTCAACGTTAAGAGCGCTACGTGCAATCGTCGTCATAATCGTCCTGGCAGATCAACAATTGAGCATCTAGTGGGCAAATTTGAATCCACAGGCACAGTACAGAGTGTTCCCGTGCCAGTGAGACAAAGAAGTGCCCGTAGTGTCGAGAATATTGCTGCCGCTGAGGCTTCAGTTGAAGAAAGCCCAAATGTGTCTTTCATACGTCGTTCTCAAGCGTTGGGCATCTCTGTGACGTCTTTGTGGGGAATTTTGCGAAAAGATCTTGGCCTAGAAGAACTGAAGCCGCTTGACCACCAGAAGCGTCGTATGTTCGTGAATTGGGCTGACCAACAACGGATTTTCATCGAAAAATCATCTTCAGCGATGAGGCTCATTTCTGGCTGAATAGCTTCGTCAATAAACAAAATATGCCGCATTGGTCAGGCAGCAATCCACACGTACTCCATGAGTCATCATTGCATCCCGGCCGGCGGCGTCATTGGGCCGTACTTCTCCCGTGATGATCAAAACCGGCACGTTACTGTGGATGGGAATCGCTACCGTTCAATGATAACCGAATATTTTCGGCCCCAATTGGATGATGTGGACTTGGAGGACATGTGGTTCCAACAGGACGGCGCCACAAGCTACACAGCGAATGCCACAATCAATTTATTAGAAGCCAAGTTTGGAGAACGTGTTATCTCACGAAATGGTCCAGTCGCTTGGCCGCCTCGGTCGTGCGATTTGACGCCGTAAGACTATTTCCTCTGGGGCTACGTCAAGTCTATGGTCTATACCAACATGGCCAGCGACGATTGATGAACTTCGTACGAATATCGAACGTGAAATTGCAGCAGTATCGGCCGATTTATGCTTGAAAACCTTCGAAAATTGGGTTCAGCGTCTGGACTTCTGCAAGCGTGCTCGTGGTGAGCATACAAAAGAAATCGAGTTCCATACATAATGGCATTGAACGTACTTTGACAGGAATAGAGAATTTCATTGATATCCAAAACCGTTTTTGTTTTATTAAAAAAAAACTTTTGTAGCGCTCTTATTGAAAAACCCTTTATCAAACGAGGATCGTAGCATCTTCTCGGACAGCCAAGAGGTCATCAAATCCCTGAAATCTGTCTCAACAAACTCAAAGATAACCCTACATTGCCGCTAATTTTTGAAAAAAAATGTCAGAGTAGATTAACGTCCACGTATGCTAGGTGCCTGGGCATAGTGACATTCCAGGGAACTGCAATGCTGATGAAACTCGCCAGACATGGGGCTACATTATCAGTCATACTCATCAAGGGTGCAATAGGTAGACCTATCGCTACATGCAAAAGCCTATCATCACTGATGACGACTTCGTATATGGTATTTGCCAAATAGGCCGATCTGCGTCTGCGTCTGGTTGAATAGTCTCTAGCACGGATTATTGTAGTCATGTGCTCTGTATGTCCTAGCATTCTCAAACCTCAAACTTTACGATTCTAGCGAACAATTCATCATCCGCTCTTGATTTGGTCTATGTTACAGCGCCATTGTGGAGGACTGCGGTACGAGGGTTTTAAGTAGGAGCCTATTAGCAAATCGAGTGACTAATTTATTAAAATCCATTGGAAAGAGTAATTCTTTGCTTGATTGCTGACGTCAGAATAAATAGTGGAGTTAAGGTAATGCCCCATGAGAGTTAAATCTATCTGTTTTGACAATCTGCTCAATTCGTCGATGTTATGTGCCATTTTGTATAACAGATACTTGGTCTAATCCTCAATTGAAGCTAAACGCGTTTAGACACATCCTTCTCCGTACCAGCAAACGTTGCTTCGACATAGTTCGTCTCTATAAATGCTATCTTATGGGGCTTTGATCTCGCCGAATATGTGGGGGGTTTAGGCTTTTAGGTTTTTTTTTTTCAAGGACCTGTGAAATTGTGAAGATTTGATCAATTGTCGAAATTCCTGTCTAAAATAAAAATTATATAAGCCGGACAGGTTAATGGTAAACGACTGAAAGTTCACATATCACGGCAGGTGAGGTAGTTTTGCGAAGCCCAGAGGATCTTCTCTTATGTGGATTGGGCAAGCAATGATTTGGTTCTATTTTAAAGGCTTACTTTCACCTGACCGAATTTTGCTAATGAGTCGGTATGTTGCTCACAACACCATCTCCACAGCATTATTAGGCTTACAAAAGATATTACGATCCAAACTTCAATAAGGTCAGGTGGCTGGTAGTTTTCGCTCTCGTCGGGAATATTGAGTGCTATGCTCTTCCTGAAGTCAAAGCCAAGGAAACAAGGCTCGAGCTAAGCAATGAAATATCGTAGTTGGACGCAGTAGATGCTGAGGGTATTGAAGAACTACTTGTATAGACTGTTAAACGGCGATGACGAACAATATCCAATTGTAAGTCGGAACGAACCATTCAATATTGGAAAAATCTACCAAACACCGACCTGAGTGAAGTGAGGATAGCTATATCTAAACTCAAGCTTAATAAGGCTGCCGGAAATGACGGCCTTCCCGCTGAGTTTTGTAAAGCCGGCGGAGTTGACTTGGTAAATGACGTCCATCAGCTCATAAGCCAAATCTGGTCGGAAGAAAGTATACCTGAAGAATGGAACCTCAGTATAGATTGCCCAACCTACAAAAAAAGGAGACCCTCTAAGCTGCGTCAACTACGGATGCATAAAACTCCTAAACATCGCCTACAAGATCCTATCTGCGGTAAAATGTGAACGCCTGAAACCGACCTCACCGACACATTCCATACCAAAAACGGACTTAGGCAAGGCGAAGCGCTGTCATGTGACTTCTTCAGTTTGATTCTTGAAAGGATTTTGCAAAATTCCCAAGCCAACAGCAGAGGCACAATTTTCCAAAAATCGGTACAACTACTAACATACGCTGACGGTATTGACATCATTGGTAGGACTCAACGTGATGTCATACCCGCTTTTGGTAGTATGTAGAAGGAACCGGCAAAAATGGGCTTAGCAGTGAATTAAGACAAGACTAAGTATACGCTGTCAACACGAAAGGACACACAACATCGACGAATCGGACAGAACTTCACCATTGATAAGATAAAACTTTGAGGCTCCGCTATTAACTCTGACAACAACATCTCATCAGAATCTAAACGAAGAATTACTCTTGCCAACCGCTGTTTCTTCGCGCTAAGAAGGCGATTCAGTGGTATAGCCCTCACTCGAACTACTAAGGAGATCTTATATAGGACCCTAATCATCGCAGTCCTGCTCTACGCCGCTTAAGCATGGACCGCCTCAAAAGCGGATGAAGAAATCCTTGGTCGATTTGAGAGGAAAATTCTTCGAAAAATCTTCGGTCCCGTTTGCGTTAAAGGGTTATGTAGACGAAGATTCAACCAAAAACTCCGCATTGGACATCTAAGATGTCTAGGACACGTAAAACGAATGGACACCAATACTCCGGCTCGCAGAGTCTTCGATTCCCAGCCAGACGTCGTACGCAGTAGAGGAAGACCTCACCTTAAGTAGCGCACAAGTGTTAGAAACTGACCTCAACCAACTTGGATTGCGCAACTGGAAACCGTTAACCAAGGCGGTCCTTGACTACTTAGAGATGCATGTTGGTTGAGGCGCAGGTTCATTCTGGACTGTAGCGACATGTACGTAAGTAAGTATGTTATCCGTGACGATGGAAGACTGTTCGTCACCGCCGTTTAACAGTCTGCAGAATTTGTCCTTCATATTCTCAACAGAGATTGTGATTCAATTGGACTTGGGTCATGTCGCTGCACAGCTCGTATAGTTCTTGATGGAATATTCATCTCCATAGCCCGTCAACGCAAACGGCACTGAAAATTTTGCGAAGAATTTTCCTCTCCAATCGACCAAGAATTGGTCCTTCGTGCTCTCAGCATCGACTTTGTCACAACTACGATCTTTGGTTATATATATCGACAGAATTCTATGGTAGTCTCCCAGTAATTTCGGAATGAAACCTAATTCCAACACAGCAAATCGTGTAGTTATGATAGGAACGACAAGGAACAATGCATGAGTGAAGGGAGAATCACTTGGGCTACATCTAGCTTCTTTGATCGTACAAAGCCCTAATCATACAGAAACTCATGATTACAGACGACTGGATATCCGCTTACATGATTCACTCTGATTGTCATTAAAAAAGGAGTGAAATATGTATCAGAGAATATATTCACTTCCGGTATATATTTCACTCCCTTACATATAAAAAAAAAAAACGTTACTCAATTTTTTTTACATGAATTTTCCAAATAAATTCAACTCCCTCAGTGGCACCCGGTCTATGACATCTTAAATCCTCTCAATTGAAAGCAGATTACCCAAACCATTGTTCTAGGATTTCCCATCTGTTTTGCAACCATAAGGACAAATATCTGTTGTGCGTCGTGAAAAACCGATCTCCTACTGCATACAAAAAGGAAAAAAAAAAAAAAAAAAAAAAAAAACAAGAAACAGTTAAAACTGTAAAAGAAAACAGAACAGCATACGAATGAGCCTAATGTCAACTTTACATACGTTTTAGTGCTAAAAAATGTCCTACTCCGGCAACGTCACAGACACCCTCACACCACAGACCCTTATACTTTTGCATGCATACATTAAGAAGGGATGAATCGACTTAGCACTTAACTACACCTGTGCGCGTTCCCATTAGGCTTTTCCACATGCCAACCAACACCACCTACTGGGGGTGACAATGTTTGTTCTGTGCCTTGTAACGGTTATATGCAAACCGTTTGCGTTAACATATACCTGAACTACAAAGCTCGCTGTGGCGACAATGTTATTGTCATAGTCCTTGTGCGTTGATGTTGTAGTACGTTTTACTTTCGCTTAGGGTCCTCTTCTTCCCCAATATACCCATTCGGGTACAGGATAAAACGATTGCTGCGCTCGCCTATACACTCTTCTGCTGCTCGAGTGTAATTTTACTTTTACGTGCGCTGCCTATAAGTAGGACGAGGAAGGGCGGCTACAGCGGGTGACGCTGCTCCAAAAATGCGCACATCATACAGTGATTTTAAGGACTTAGGTCCCTGACAGTGATTTGCATACGAAATGCAAGAGGATTTTCACACGTTATCTTGTTGTTGGCTCTTATCCGTTTTTTTTCAGCTTTTCTTCGCTTTTCCGATGATGTGACACTTTAAAATGAAAGGATGTTTCGTTTTTTTTTTGTTCTTTGCAGATATTTTCAGACGACTACGTACTCGTCTATGGTCAGAGCATTCTGGAGAATCCAGCGAGGAGGGAGTTTTCTCATTGGGCTTGGATCCAACTAAGGGTGCTAATACGACTTCTGTTGTTAAGGTAAGTTGCTTGGTTGGGTGATGTTTGCATGGAAATTATTTTTTACGGCTGTAATGTTGAAAAAGTGATGATGCGTCTTTTCCCCGAGGGTAACTCTCATGTTTATGGAGGGAAACCTTTTATAATAAAAAGGACAGGTCATGGAGCTTAGTTGTTTGCAGGTTGAGGAAAAGTTTTAATGTAAATGAAGTGTTTACTGTTATATGAATTAAGGTTATGGTGGTAGCTTTATTAAAAGCTATACGAGGCATCCCGCATTCATATAAGGACTTGAATGACAGTGTAAAAGTTTATTAGACTTATTGCTGGCGAATAAGTTGTTCCTTAATCTGCTGATGATGGGTGTTTTTTAAGGTGAATAAATTTTTAATATGACAGCTGGCGTCAACAAGCCTCTCATTTTAGTCCGGTCCTTAGCTAATTGCCTCCACGGTGCGCACATTCCAATCCTGCTGAATCCTGAAGCGTGGACCGTATCTAGAGCGGAGCAAGAAATCATGGGGGGCTATTTGAAAGAAGTTTTTTCCAACAAACTTCGGTCCCGTGTGCCACCGAAGCCACAGTCTGCAAAATTTACTAACTTACTTACTTAACCAACATCCCTCTCCAAATAGCCCGGTCTTTAGCTAACTGCCTCCAGTTGCGCACTCCAAATTGGCTGAGGTCGGTTTCTACTTGTGCGCGCCACTTACGGCGCGGTCTTACTCTAATGCGTCCTACGTCTGGCTGGAAATCGAAGACTCTGCGAGCCGGAGTATTGGTGTCCATTCGTTCTACATGTCCTAGCCATCTTAAACGTCCAATGCGGAGTTTTTTTTTGACCAGGGTCATGTCGCTCGTATAGTTCTCGGTTGAATCTTCGACTCCATAGCCCGTGAACGCAAACGGGACCGACGATTTTTCGAAGAAATTTCCACTCAAATCGACCAAGGATTTCTTCATCCGCTTTTGAGACGGTCCATGCTTCAGCGCGTAGAGCAGGACTGCGATGATCAGGGTCTTATATAAGATCTCCTTAGTAGTTCGAGTGAGGCCTTTACTACTGGATTGCCTCCTTATCCCGAAGAAACAGCGGTTGGCAAGAGTAATTCTTCGTTTAATTTCTGACGTGATGATGTCAGAGCTAATAGCGGAGCCGAGATAGATAAAGTCCTGTACTACCTCGAAGATATATCTGTCAATGGTGACATTCTGTCCAATTCGTCGATTTTGTGTGTCCTTTCATGTTGACAGCATGTACTTTGTCTTGCCCTTCGCTTCCTTCTCTATGACATCACGTTGAGTCCTACCAATGATGTCAATATCGTCGGCGTATGCTAGTAACTTCACCGATTTTGGGAAAAGTGTGCCTCTGGTGTTGGCTCGTTTTTTCCAGGTTCTGCCGAAGTGTGAAAATTTTATCGGCTGTGGACTTTCCTGGCCTCAAACCTCACTGATAAGAGGCGATCAGGCTGTTGGTAAACGGTTTTAGGCGGTCACTTATTACGGCAGATAGGATCTTGTAGTCGATGTTGAGGAGACTTATGAGGTTCCATTCTTCAAGCATACTTTCATCCGACCAGACTTGGCTTATGAGATGTCGGATGTTACTTATTAAGTCATTCTCTGACGGCTTTATAAAGCTCAGTGGGAAGGCCTTCATTTCTGGCAGCCTTATTAAGTTTGATTGTAGATATTGCTATCCTGGTTGTTGACAGTTTTCGTTGTTGTTGCCAATATTGAACGGTTCGTTCTGCCTGACAGCGGAATGTTGGTCATCATCGCCGTATAACAGTCTGCAGAAGTGGTTCTTCCGTATCCTCAGCATCGACTGTGTCTCGACTACGATATTTCTTTGCACATCTCGACAGAATTCTATTCGAGCCTTTATCCTTGGCTTTGACGTTTTACACTTTGGTAAAACTTGCGAACATCGTTTCTGGATTGGCACCTCTCTATATCTCCGATCGGGCTTTTCTTGCTCTTTTTTGCTTTCTGAAAAGCCGGTGTCTTCCTTCTTCTTTGCCTCAGTGGCAGCTTTCGTCTTCACCTGCAGCTTAGCCTTGCAGGCCTCGTTCTTGTCTGTGAGCATCTGTTGGCATTCCTTATCAAACCAGGGGTTTCTTGCTGGTGGCCGCAATACACCTAGCATAACAGTGGCGGCTGATCTAATGGCTTGCTGACAATGTTGCCGTTGTTCCTCAACATTCGATTCTGGTGGTGTGTTGGTAATGGTGAGTCTAAGGGATAAGTGTTCTGCAAAGAACTTCGCGGGCTCTTGTGATTGCGGTATTTTCACAGTATTTCTAATTTTTGGTAGCTGGTGGATATTTGCATTCTTACCTTGGCTGCTACCTTGTTGCATCCAAGGTAAGAATGCGTTGTTCGAGACGATGTTACTTCTTACTTACTTATCGGGCGCCCGACCCGTGGAGAGTCTCTGCCTGAGACACTGCAGCCTTCCATCCTCTACGATCCCGGGCTCGATGCTTCCAGTTGTCTATATCAAGCGCTGTGGCATCCGCGACAGCTTTGTCTTTGAAACGGAGGTTCGGTCTTCCTTGCCTAATCGAACCTGGCGGCTGGGATTCGAATACCCTCTGAGCTGGAGCATTCTTGTCAATTCGCTCAATGTGGCCGAGCCAATGTTGTCGACGTGTTTTGGTTTTTTGGACTACATCCACATCTTGGTACAACTCATAGAGTTCGCGATTGTAAAAGGTTTTTTTTTTTAGAGGTAAATAACTTCGAATTGACATAAAACACAAGAAAAACATTTTAGTGTCCCTCGATTCAGCTCTGTTGTAAGGATAACTTTTTGCCATTAATGCTTGAATATGATTTCGGGCATGCGGTTGGGCTGGTTCTAATAAGGCCAAATCTCGAGATCCAATTTTCAAAGACTTTTACGAGAATTGCAGGCCGTATGTCGGCCACGAATGTTGGCTTCCAAGTCCCCTAACATTTCTGGTTTGTTGGCGCAGACGAGCAATTTCACATATCCCTAAAGGAAATATTCAAATGGTGTCAAATCACGCGAACTTGGTGACCAATTGATAGGTCCATTCCGCAAAATTATGCGCTCATCGAATGTTTCCTTCAATAAATCGATTGTGACGTACGCTGTGTGGCATGTAGCGCCGTCTTGTTGGAGCCACATCTCATCCACATTCATACCATCCAACAAAATAGTCGGTTATCATGGCTCTATACCGGTGTCCATTAACGGTTACTGACTCTCCACCATCATTTCGGAAGAAGTATGGCCCAATGACTCAACCAGTCCATAGAGAACACCAAAGAGTCAGTTTTTGTGGATGTAATGGCGTCTCAAGGGTGTCATGTGGATTCTCTTCACTCCAATTGCGGCAATTTTGCCATTCAGCCAAAAATGAGCCTCATCACTGAACAAAATTTTGCGATGAAAACCAGCATCGAGATCAATCGCATTTTCGGCACATACACCGAAATCACGACGCATCGCATGATCTCGCGGCTTTAATTCTTGCACAAGCTGGATCCTGTAAGTTCGTTAGCCAAGATATTTGTTAAAAATCTTCCATTACGTTGAAGGAAAAAGCTCCAATGCGGTGCACGGTGGCGAATCTATTCATTCGGGTCCTCTTTGACACTTTGGTCTATTGTTTCTTCGGTGCGCACTATTTGACGTCCCTGCGGATGCGTATGGTTGACCGAATTAATTGCTCTGATGGACGATTATGTCGACTTCGCGAACTGAACCATTTTTTTTTTTGAAATAAATTTGCATGATTTGCATGCGCTGTTCATTTGTCAACCTGTTCATGATGAAATGGCAAACCAAACTGAACATAAATGACATAAGAGTTGCCCGATTTGACCACGAAAGACTAAACTATAAAATCACCCGATACCGTCTCCTCCATTCCCCCTCCACGCACACAGGACCAAAAATCCGCCAAATTTTTTTTTTCTCGAAGGAGCTCTATATCAGCTCTCCCTGCTTATCGCCCAGCACTCGGCGCCATAAAGCATAACTGAACAAGGGGTTTTGTAGACCACACATTTCGTCCTTCGAGTAAGGAGTTTTGAACCCATTTTTTTCGCCAACCCGAAGTAGAAACGGTTTCTTATGGTAATTCTTTGCCGGATCTCCAATAGGGTGTTATTCGTTGAGTCTATGTTTACTCCGAAGTAGGTGAACACCTTATCTACATCGAAATTGCTGCTGTCGATAGTGACGTTTTGTCCTAGGCGGTGGACATATGTTTGTTTGTTTGTTGATAGCATGTAACTAGTCTTTTCCTCACTTACTTCAAGGCGAACGGATTTCGCCTGTTCTTCAATCGCCGTGAACGCTTCTATCACGGCACTCTGGGAGCGACCGATTATGTCAACATCGTCAGCATCGCGCAGCAGCTGGACGGACCTGTCGAAAATAGTGCCTTTTGTGTTGACACCTGCCATTCGTACTATCTGCTCCAGTACGAGATTGAAGAAGTCACATGATAACGCGTCTCCTTGCCAAAATCCGATGCATGTTTGGAACAGTTCGGAGTAGCTACTTCCAAACTACACGTTGCAGCGCGTGTTTTCCAGCGTCACGCTACACAACTGAACCAGTTTTGCCGGGATTCCGAATTCACCCATCGCCATATAGAACTCCTGACGATGTATGCTATCATTGGATCGTTGATCTAAATACCACCGTGTCCCCTAATGGATATCGAAGTGTGGTTGTAGTGTCATTTTGTAGTGCAACTAACTCAATTGGTTTAAGACCGCTGCCAGACGTGTTATAGGGTAGGTTGAGTTTTCCGACAATATTGTAGAAGAAAAAAAGATGTCTTCCTACCTCCCTTGCGTTAAAATCTCTATTTTTACATCGTAACGGGTGATCCAAGTAGAGATCCTTTTTTCAATAGCCTTTTTTGACAGATCACGTGTGAGTCGTGTCATGCTGTCATGTTATTTTTATTTAGTATTGTTTGGCATTTCATAATGGAAAGACTCACGCGTGAACAACGTTTACAAATTGTTCAACTTTATTACGAAAATTCACGTTCTGTGAGGAATGTGTTTCGTGCACTTCGCTCAACTTATGGTCAACATAATCGGCCTACTGAGCGTACTATTCGCAACACCATCACCCATTTTGAGACCCAGCATTCATTTTTGGATAATATTCGACCGAATAGACCACGTCCAGCACGCTGTGAAGAAAATATAGCGGCCGTAGCTGAGAGTGTACACGAAGACCGTAGAGAGTCGATTCGGCGCCGTTCGCAGCAACTCGGACTGACGTATGGAACGACTTGGCGCATTTTTCGTCAAGATCTTAAATTGAAAGCGTACAAATTACAGCTTGTGCAACAACTGAAGCCGCTCGACCTTCCCAAGCGACATCGCTTCGCTCTATGGGCTCTTGAAAAGTTCCAAGAAGATCCGACGTTTTCGAGGCAAATTTTGTTTAGCGATGAGGCCCATTTCTGGCTCAATGGGTATGTAAACAAACAAAATTGCCGCATTTGGGACGAAGAGCAACCTGGAGAGATTGAAGAACTGCCACTTCATCCAGAAAAAACAACGGTTTGGTGTGGTTTGTGGGCCGGTGAAATCATCGGTCCATATTTATTCAAAAATTATGCCGGTGCGAACGTAACCGTCAATGGCGACCGTTATCGTGCCATGATAACCGACTATTTGATGCCTGAAATTGAAGCTCGTGATCTCGGCGACATTTGGTTTCTGAAAGACGGCGCCACTTCCCACACATCGCATCATTCAATGGACTTATTGAGAGAACATTTCGGTGAGCACATAATTTCACGTTTTGGGCCGGTCGATTGGCTACCAAGATCGTGTGATATCACACCGTTAGACTTTTTCCTGTGGGGATATGTAAAGTCAAAAGCTTATGCCGACAAACCCGCTTCGATTCAGGCCTTGGAGGAAAACATCACGCCAGTTACCAGTCGAAATGCTCGAACGAGTGATCGAAAATTGTTGAGTCCAATTTTCGATGGATGGACCATCTGCGACGTAGCAACGGCCAACATTTGATAGACATAATCTTCAAAAAATAAATGCCAAAGAATGTTCTTTCAAATGATAATAAACGTTCTCCATTAAATTTGAATTTTCTGTGTTTTTTTCTTTAAAAAAGTAGGGAACCTCGAAATGGATCACCCTTTACTTCGGTAGTCGCTCACATGGTTTGTCAAGGAGCTCGTAGAAGCAGTAATTTGCTATATCGTCTGTCTAACAACACGCATGTGGATTGTAGAATTCTGTGTCATAAGCTGTTCTACCCATACAAACCACTTCGGTGTATTCTTTCTTCTCATAATTATTGCGCTGGTGGTTTAATGGGATACGGCAATTCAAAAACCCAAACTGATTAAACACTCTTTTGTTGGAACGTGTTAATTTTTACTCCCTAGTAACATGCAATGAAAAAAATTAGCTTACAGTCTTGCAAACCAAATGATTAGCAACTAATGCTATGCAACGTTAATGTAGATCGACTTTTTATAATCCAAATATTATGCAATTATTTTCGATTATACTTGCCATGGGATTGTGCTTAATGCATTATTACAACGAAATTAAATTTAGATTTCCAATTAATTGTCTGTCTAAATATTTACCGCACGTATTGCAGGGTGTGTATATATTTTATTTATTTCTACTAATTTTCAATCTGATTTATTCAATGCTGTAACGGAAAGGATTATGTCAAAAAAAAACAACGAAATCAGCGATTTTTGTGTAAGGCCATTTTTAGAAAATTTTAAATAACTTGCAAACTATTTATATTGTCTAGTTGGATAAAACTGAGTATATAAACTAATTTGGACTGTTGCGATAATGCCTCATACGTCGTTTATGCTGTGTATCGGTGGTTGTTAATGATTGCGTTAATTTTATAAAATGTTTGCTTCCTCTACGTTGAGCGTTCTTGTAACCATTATTAGCTGCATATAGGATATCATCTACAGCATTAGACCTTCTGCTTCTTTCGGATTCTGGCTCCATACCAGCTTTGCAATCAAAAATAGGTAGACGAGCAGGAGAGATTGCAAACTTTCAACCCTTATTCAAGAATGGGTCTGAAATGGGGTGACTGGGAACTATGTTTGCTGCGTTATTTCATCGCGTCAACATATTTTTTTCTGAAAAAATATCTGCATTGTAGATGTTGCATTGCAACTATAAATGTGGCCTACTCTTTCCTACAAAAGGCACGAATTAAAGGACTAGCAGGGACGTGACGAGAAACATACCATGGCATACATTATTGATAGTTACGTGTCTTAAGAGTTTAGTGATATGTTCCCAAGTTGCACATCGGCACCGAGACAACACCAGAGGCACAATTTTCTAAAAATCGGTGCAACTAATAGGATATGCCGACGATATTGACATCATCGAAGTACTCAAGGAGATGACAAAGCACATTTGCTAGTATAGAGGAAGAAGTGGCAAAAACGGGTTCAGTAGTTAATGAGGTTGAGACTAACTGGGCACGAAAGGGCCACAAGTCACATGACAGTGCATCGCCTTGTATTAATCCTTTTTTGGTACCGAATGTTTCGGTGTGGTCATTTCGGACACTGATGGAGCAGCGAGAATTCTCAATTGTCACATCTCGGACGAGTTTGGGTGGTATACCAAAACTAGACATGACTCTGTATAGTTCGTCTTTATAAATGCTGTCGTATGCGGCTTTGAAATCGATGAAAAGGTGGTGGGTATCGGTTTGGATTTCTTGGAGTTTTTCCATAATCGGCCGGAAACCTTTTGCCAACAACACGATCAGCCCTTATCAGCGTGGATTTAAGCCAGGAAAGGCCACAGCCGATCAAATTTTCATACTACGGCCTATGGTTTCCGACAATACTGCTAAAGGTGTCTGCTCTTCCAACCTTTTGCTTTAAGAACTCCCAGCACGATTTTAACATCGTTTTTTGGTATATTCGCTCATAGGTTTTGTCAAGGAGCTCATAGAAGCAGTCCTTAGCTATATCATCTTTTTCCTCCGTTGGGGCGTGAGCGCATATAAGGCTAATCTTGGCGAAGTTGGCCTTGATGCGGATCGTTACAATGCGTTCGCTTATGTCTTGGAAACATAAGACTTCTTGCCTAAGTCTGGCACTTATAAAAAAAACCGCATCCGAATAGTCGCTGTTTCTGCTCACTATAACACGGTCCGTAGTAGATGTCACAGTTTTTCATCCTCTTTTTGCCCGGGCCATCCCATCGTATTTCCTGGATGGCAGTAATGTCTGCTTTGTAGCAGATTGGGGCTTCCGCTAGTTGTTCGCTTGCACCTCTCCTGTTTAATGTTCTCACATTCCAGGTGCAGATACGAACGTCGTTATCCTTTTTTCGTTTAGCCGTGTCGTCAACAATAACATCAGTCCTTTCCGAGGCTTTTGGTTGCTTCGTAACCTTTAGATTTTTCCATGGTTGGGTAGTTAACCCAAAGCACAACCCCCAACCTGGAGGGCCAGTTCCAATTTATTAGATACCCCTAGTACACGGGGCCATCAGTATCCACTACGGGATTGAGCGCTGCCGTTGGCCTTTCGATTTATCCGCCACCAGCTCTGTTCAAGGGGCCTGACTAACCCTTGAAATTCCTAGACAACCTGTCATTTCATTTTTTTCATTTCATTTGTGTTTATTTAGCAGGTAATAAGCTATTATAACATTTAATATATTTTCTTAAAACTAAAATGGTATACATTTATCTTTCACAATTATTTCTTACATACGTAATAATGTGTTTTTTAAACCTTATTAAATTAGTTTCATTTTTGATTTCTGAGGGTAATTCATTATACATCTTAAATCCCTTATAAAAAACACTGTTTTGGGCGTTTTGAGTTCTTAATAGTGGAAGACGAATATCATTTCTATTTCTCACATTATAATTGTGTACATTTTCAACATACATTATTTTATCACATAAATAATTAGGCAACATTCCGGACTTCATTTTAAAGACAAAAATTAATACATTCATTACTGTTCTTTGTTTCACATTTAACCATTTCAATACACTTAACATATTCACAGTCGGTGTTAGCCAATGACATTTTAAAATAATTCTCATAGCTTTATTTTGAAATTTTTGCAATCTTTCCATCATTGTTGCGTTTGATGAATATATTATTGTTGAACAATACTCAAAATGAGGTTTAATAATTGAATTATAGATATTAATTGCACTAACAAGAGGTATTCGTTTTCTAATTCTTCCAAAGAATCCAATTTTTTTACTAATTTTTTTTGATATGTATTGAATGTGACTGCTAAAATTCAAACGTGTATCAATAACAATTCCTAAATATTTAATTTCATTAATTACTTCTATTTTTTCACCATTTATTATAATATCTGCCTCAGGTTGTCCATTTATGACCATGCATTTGGTTTTACTTATATTTAGACTTAGTTTGTTCATTTGAAACCACTTGTAAAGGCTTTCTAGATCATTATTTATTTTGTCTATACATTCATTTACGTTATTTGATGATATGTAGAGTAGACCATCATCTGCGAACAACTGTATTGAAGCGTACTTTGATACTCTTGTCATTTCATTTACATAAATAATAAATAGCAGCGCTCCCAAAACTGATCCTTGTGGTACTCCTAAATTAACTTTTATCGCCTCAGAAATTGCCTCCTCAACTCTTGTTCTTTGCCTGCGTTCATTTAAATATGACTGGAACCATTTAAATTCTGCATCTCTTATACCATATTGATGTAACTTGTTCAGAAGGATGTTCCTGTCTATTGTCTCAAAAGCTCTTCTTAGGTCGATAAAAACAGCAACAATCTTCTTATTTTGTTGAACTTCATATTTCCAATCCGCGATGATCAGGTTTAGTAAAGATTCACAACTATGCCTGCCTCTGAACCCAGATTGACATTCTACGAACAATCGATTGTCTTCCATATATTTTTGAAGTTGAATTTGCACCACTTTTTCCAGTATTTTAGCTTCATTTGGCAACATATTAACAGGACGAAAATCAGATGGCTCTTTCGGGTTATTCACTTTTGCAATCGGTATTACAATCGCCTCTTTCCATAGGTTCGGATACACTCCTTCAGTCATCGATTTATTTATTAGTGCGCACAATTTCATACCGATAATGTGAAACGCGTCTAAAATCATGTTCATACTTAACTTATTTGGATCCTTCTTATTTTTCATATTTTTCAAAATACTTTTTAGCTCATTAGGTATTATGGACTTAAATTTAAATATTGTGCTTACATTTGAAATAATATTTTCGTAAGAGACATTGGGAATAGATCTATTCAATAGACTGACACTTTGTACAAAAAAGACATTAAAAAAAAAAAAGACATCGGACAACCTGTTGTCCGAATATGTCGAAGCAGCTTGTCTAGGTTCGTCTGGGAAAGCAGGGCGGGTATTCTTTCCGTGTCATTCTGACCTGGCTGTTCATAGTGTCGCTGTTTTTCGTCGTGTTATCAACACTCGCGCTTATCGTTTAGCAAGTCAAATCCGGTTGGATGAGACCAGTACCCGATGGTTACCACTTGGAGTTACAATACTGGGCATTGCCAAGTTAAAGCCAATCAGAGTCTGCCCTCGTTCTACAACACCCACTTGTAGGCGATGTTGAGTGAACTTATGCCTCCGTAGTTGGGGCACTTCAGAGGTTCACCTTTTTGGTAGAATTCCATTCTTCAGGTATACTTTCATTCGACCAAATGTTGCTTATGACGTGGTGAATGTTATTTGCCCTATCGCTTTCACCGGCAGAAAGGCCGTAATTTTCGGCAGCCATGTTAAGGTTAAGTTTGGGTATTGCTTTCCTTACTTCACTATCGACGGGTGATTGGCAGTGTAAGCTGTCGTAGCCAATATTCGTCATCACAGTTTAACAGACGGGCTCAGTGGCGCTATGGTTAGTGGGATAAACTGTCGCGCAGAAGGTCTTGGCTCGATTCCCAGTCTTAGCTACACCTAAATGATTTTTCACTGGCCCTACTCTCATGATGATCTGACAAATCATCCGAGTAGTATCAATTGTCCAGAAAATTACCTCAAATTCGCCGTTTGAAATCGGCATAATCGGTCCCGACATCGTGCAGGAAGTATACACGCACACATGAATGGTTGTGAGAAAACTCAGTACTTAGGAGCCTGTTGCGCCAAAAATTTGTATTTTTTATTGTTTAATAGACTGCAGAAGTTTTCCTTCCATACGATCGACTCTGTCTTAACTACGATATTTCGCTGCTCATCTTGACAACATTTTCGAGCCTTATCGCTAGATTGAGTGCTTACACTTTGGTAGAACTCGAGAACAACTTTCCTGCGTCATCTTGACAGGATTCTGTTCGACCCTTATCCTTAGATTGAGTGTTTACACTTTGGTACAACTTGAGAACAACTTTCCCGTGAATACCTTTCCTGTATAAGGCTTATGTCGGCGAAGTTGACCTTGATGCGGATTTTTACAATGCTAATGTCTTGGAAACATAAGAATTCTTGCCTATGTCTGGCAATTATAACAAATCCGCATCCGAATAGGCGCTGTTTCTGCTCACTATAACACTGTCCGTCACCGTTTTTCATCATCGTTTTTCCCGGCCCATCAAATTGTATTTCCAGGATGGCAGTAATGTCTGACTTTTAGCAGCTGAGGGCTTAAGCTAGTTGTTCGCCTACATATTCCAGGTGCAGAAAAGTCCTTTTTTTCGTTTAGCACAGTCATCAACACTAAAATCAGTCCTTTGCGAGCCGTTCGGTAGCTTCGTAGCAGGAGATGTTTCTTTGTTAAACTGAAGTACAACACCCAACCTGGAGGGCCAGTTCTTATTATTGTATACCCCTACATTACGAGGACATCTGTATTTATTACGGTGCCGGGCGCTGCCGTTGGCCTTTCAGCTCATCTGTGACCTAGGTGACCTGTTGTCCGAATATGTCGAAGCAGCTCATGTAGGTTATTCACTTTGTCCATCCTAACTGGGACTGTAGACATCACCGTTGACTCCATATTGCGAGTACTTCCTTTGCCGTCTGGAATAGGATTTGTGTATTAGTGTGATATCACGTCTTACCCCGATCTGCTGTCTCCAAGACTTTACACAGGACCTAGTACCGTCAATGGTATTAGGCACTCAGCGGTCGCTAAGTAAACGCTGAGAATCTGAGGTGGTAGACATCAGCTAATTGGAAAATCAGGGTTTCATATAATCGCATTACCCCTCATTTGACAACTTTTGACCCAAGAACATCAGACCATCGATTGTGTCACAACTACGATATTTCCTTATTCATCTCGACAGGATTCTATTCGCGCCTTGTATCCTTGGCTTTGACGTTTTACACTTTGGAAAACTTGCAAAAATCGTTCCTGAATTGCCACCTTTCTATATCCTCCATCGCGCGATTTTGTTGCTCTTTTTTCTTCTTTCTGAAAATCCTAGGACTACCCATTGTTGTGTTACTACTTTTCTTAGCCTGTGTACCTCTTGCAAGATGGTGGGATCTCCAGTCTTATGCTGGATTTGAACGACTGAGTGTTGGTTTTAAAATGTATGGGAATCATTATTTGGTGTGATTTGTTCACAAAAGTCTTGAAACAAATTAAATTGCATCTTCAGCTCCTTAAAGTAAAAACCTCGATGACATGTACCCCCACTTTCTCCTTTCAGGTTGTTGATGGACACAAGATCGAAATAAACGATACCGTCTACGGTAATGGTGATGGCTCCAATGGCGCCGTATTCAAGTTCCGTGTGATCAATATTCGCCCATTGGAAGTTGGTGAAGAAGTTGCCGAGGATGACAGCCAAAATCCCACAACTGAAATTCAAAACACCCCCAAGAGTCGTGACATCGAAGGCAATTCCGATGAAACGACAGCCACCAGCGACGAGGAGGTAAAGCCCGATGAAAACGAGATCAATGCCAATATCGATGATCCGGAGGTAAAAAAATCTAACAACTAACAACCATGCTTGGCCTATAAACGCGCAGCGCAATAAACGTAGTACCACTATAAATATTGTAAAAATTATATAAATATCCCATATATGCCTTGTTGTTAAATGTTTTTTTTTTCCCTTTGATTTTATACAGAATATATTATATACTACAATCCTATATATATATATACAAAGACCTTACTAATAAAACAAACAAAAATACAACTAAACTAACAAAATAAAAATAATAAAATTAATTAAATTTATTATATAAATAAAAAAAAATAACTCGCTGCTTTTTTTGTAAATAGTTTTCAGCGAGTGTCCTTTCTGTCACCAATTGTACAGTATCATGGTTGACAGATTCATGCTCTATCGGAATGGATTGCGGATTGAAGTTCATTTGTTGGCATAAAAAATAGTTTTTAAGTATCTAGCGGAATTAATACTCATCTGGTTAAGGAACGTACGAATTATTTGGGTGTGTGTGTGTGTGCAATGTCCGTCTGTCCACCTTCTTTAGCTGCATTATGTTTCAGCTAATTACACGAAATTTCTCCCTAATTGGAGGGAAGGATATTTTTTCAATTAAAATTCGCAAACTAAAAAAAAAAACCGATGGTGAGTGGATGTCCTTTTTTTTTTTGCCTTGGTCCTGGTTTCAATGTTATTTTTTTGTAATCACCCCAACAACGTGGTAAACTGATGCTGCTGAGTAATATATGTGCTCACATACTATATGCGGCTTAGAGACGGACCAGGGTGTATGGTATGGAACACAAGGTGCCAACAAACATATACCTTCAGCTTTGTAGTTTGCTGCGATATGGTGGCTGGTGTAGAGTAGATGACGATGTTGGGGCATCCTTGGGTGACTTAAGAGCATTAAGTGATGTTAAGTTGAAAATGGGATGGGAATTTTTGAGTACCTAGCCGCAACCTCATGCAACTGGTAATTGACTTGAAATTTGTTCGCTTAGGACATCGTTATATGGATGAATTTGTTGTGCTAGAGGTTTTCACTTAATAAGCTGCTTGAAAACGGTTTTTCTGAAATCAATTTAATTATATGGGTGGTGTGCTTTGGAATTGGTTTGCTTGGAATGGGCTATCACTTATGTTTATTATATTTGTCTGATAATTAAAATTTATTGACTGACGGACTTTAATGTCCTTTGGTTAGGAATATTTTTTTTAGCCTTGAAAGCATTTTTCTGGACTTATGTGATAAATGTTGTTTTACGAGCTTTTTTCACTTAATATTCAGCTTTTCTTTCACTTTTTTTTTTTTTAATTTTTCCTCCCGTATCCGTTGAGGATCTCTGCTTGAGACAAGTCAGTGTTCCATCCTGTTTGGTTCTTCCGATTGCTTGGTTCTTTAAGTTAAGGCTTGTTATTCTGTTTCTCCTCGAACCTGAAGGATGGGATTCGAAGATTAGTTTCAGTGGCTGAGCTAAGGTCTAATTCTATTTGCCTTTTGTACAACATTCACATCTTGCTGCAGCTCATGAAAATCCCAGCTGTAGCTTTTTCTCCATTCTCGCATACAGGACCAAGAATTTGCCTAATAGTTGCTCCGCTACAGGACACTACACGGATTATTTGAAAAAGGTGCCTTCCGTATTTACTCCTGCTTTTCGCACTGTTCTAGCATGACATTGACGAAATCGCATGATAGCGCGTCTCCTTGTCAGAATCCGGTTCACTTTTCGAAAAGTTCATATGAATTTTGCATCGCGTGTGTCCCAGAGTAAGCCAACACAGATATATACTAGCTGTAGCTTTGATGGTATCCCGAATCCCGCCATTAATTTATAAAGCTCAAGGGAATGGATGCTTTTTTTTGTGAATTTTGCATCGCGTGTGTCCCAGAGCCAACACAGATATATACTAGCTTTGATGGTATCCCGAATCCCGTCATTAATTTATAAAGCTCAAGGCGGTGGATGTTTTTTTTTTTTGTATTTAATTAATTTAATAATCGTACTTAGCCTTAAAGTCGATGAGGAGATGGTGTGCTTCGACTTGAAATTGTTTGCTATTTTCCAGGATTTGTCTTACTGTGAAATTCGGTCGATCTACCATACCGAAGGCATACTGGTAAGAGTCGTTAAGTGTGTTGCAGAAAGCCTTAAGGACTTTTAATGCGACATGCAGGGATATGCCTTGTAGTTGGTGAATGACATGTAGATGCGATCGCCTTTTTGTGTTTATGGACTGATATTCCAGTCATCAGGCATGTTCTCGATGACACAAACTGTGTTGACGGTTTGGTACATGCACACTTTTTTAGCAACACCTCCTAGTTTGAAGCGTTCTGCTGGTAATCCGTCAGGAGCGGATGGCTGGTTTTTCTTCAATTTTTTGACGGCTGCACTTACTTTTTGAATGCCACTTCGATGCGTTCAAATGGTGCGGTTTCTTACGCCGAAACCCTTTGGAGGTTATGCACATTAAGCAGCATCAGAAAATGCTGTCTGTGACTATAGGTTTCGATTGCTATGTCGTTGAGTCTGCGACCCTACTTTGAAGTCAGCTGGCCGTGCTTTGGCTTACTGGTAGAATTCTTGATGTTCTTCGTGTCGAGAAACTTTTCGATTTGAATGAGCTGGGAGGCTGCGTGTTCGTTTTTTTCCTACGCAGTATTTTTTTTTCCTTTCTTCCAGTTCGGTAGTCTTCCCATGGAGCGCGTCTATTACCTTGTAGCGCCTTGATATGTGCCAATTCTGTCATCTCTTTTTACTTACTGAACCTGGACCTCAACCAATATGCCTTTCCAATTAGCCAGGTCCTTAGCTAACTGCCTCCAGTTACACACTCCAGGTTGGTTGAGGTCGGTTTCTACTTGTGCGCATCGACTTGTGAGCATCGATTGTGTCACAACTACGATATTTCCTTATTCATCTCGACAGGCTTCTATTCGCGCCTTGTTCCTTGGCTTTGACGTTTTACACTTTAAAAACATGCGAAAATCGTTCCTGGATTGGCACCTTTCTATATCCTCGATCGCGCGATTTTCTTGCTCTTTTTTCTTCTTTCTGAAAAGCCGGTGTTCTTCCCTTCTTCTCTGCCCATAGAGCTGAATGGCATCTCTCGTCCTCATCTGCTGCTTAGCCTTTTAGGACTCGTTCTTGACTGGGAGCATCTGTCGGCATTCCTCATCAAACCAGGGGTTTCTTGCTGGTGGGCGTGAGAAATGTTGCACATCAGTTGCGGCTAATCTAATGGCTTGTTGGCATCGTTGCCATTGTTCATCGACATTCAATTCTGGTGGTACGTTGTTAATCAAGAGGTTAAGGGATACGCGTTGTGCGAAGTCATTGAAGATCACTTGCGATTGCAGTCTTTCGATATCAAATTTTTTCACAGTATTTCTGGATTGCTGTGGCGTGTTTGATAACCGCAAACTTACCTTGGCTGCAACAATGTAGTGGTCCGAGTCGATGTTAGCTCCTCGGAATGTTCGGACATCCAAAATATTGGATGCGTGGCTCTTGTCTAACGCAATGTGATCAATTTGGTTGACCGTTCGTTGATCTGGATACCGCCATGTCCCCTTATGGATATTGAGGTGAGGAAGCCGTGTGTGCTGGCTTTAGTGGCACTTCGTTCCGTAGCGAAGTCAATTGGTCTAACTCCGTTAAGGGAGGTGTTGTTGTGTAGGCTATGTTCTCCGACAATACTGCTAAAGATATCTTCCCTTCCTACCCATGCGGTAAGTTTTCCCACCACGATTTTAACGTCGTACTTGGGTATTCACTCATGGGTTTTGTCAAGGAGCTCGTAGAAGAAATCCTTAGCTAAATCATCATTTTCCTCGTTTGGGGCGTGAGCGCATATAAACCTTATGTTGGCGAATTTGGCCTTGATGTGGATTGTTACAACGTGTCTGATATTAGAGTCTTGAATCCTCTATTTACCCAGCCCATCCCATCCTATTTCCTCGATGGCAGTTACGTCTGCTTTGTAGCAGTTTAAGGCTTCCTCTAGTTGTTCGCTTGCACCTCTCATGTTTAATGTTCTCACATTCCAGGTGCAGATACGAACGTCGTTGTCATTTTTATAAATCAGTCCTGTCCGAGGCTATAGGTTGCTTCATAACATAAAGTTTTTTACATGTTGGGTAGTTAACTCAAAGCACAACCCCCAACCTGGAGGGATAGTTCCAATTTATTAGGTATCCATAGGACGCGGGGCAATCAGTATTATCCACCACCATCTCTGTTCAAGGGACGTGACTTATCCTTGAAATTCATAGTCAACATGTTATCCGAATATGTCGAAACAGATTGTCTAGGTTCACCTGGGACATCAGGCCGGGTATTCGTTCCCTGTCATTCTGACCTGGCTGTTCATAGTGTTTCTGTTTTTCGTCGTGTTATCAACACTCGCGCTTATCGTTCAGCAAGTCGAATACGGTCAGATGAGACCCGTACCCGATGGTTACCACTTAGAGGTTAAAAATAAGCTTTGATCTGTAGTCAGAGTTACAACCACCTTGCATTGCCAAGTAAAAGCCAATCAGAGCCTCGTTCTACAGCACCCAACCATCACCAGCTACCGGTGTTAAAAAGCCAACTGAAATGACAGAAATCTCCATCACCGACAGAGCCTATATACCCACAGCTCTATATCACAACCAAGAAGGCTTACAAGGGTAATCCTTCCTGCAGAGCGAATTGCTGGCTACTCGATGAAATAATGACATACAAGCGAAAAAATATCCCCTCGTCATTAATTAAGCGTTCACACATATCTTTTTAAAATAACTTACATCCTTGTTTGCACAAGGCCCCTTGACACGAGAAAAACAAACAATTCGACTGGCCCCATTTTAATTTGATTATCCTTTCACGGTTTAATTCCACGCACAACCTCGAACCCTGTAAGTAATTTAAATCACAAGCTTATCCATAATTTATTGTCTTAAATTACTTGGAAAAGGAAAATTCGCGCTCGCAAAAATAAAACCAAAAAAAAAAAAATAATTTCTGATTCATAAATTCGCCATTCAGTGTAAGGATACTCGAGTCACGTTCTCAGCCTTTAGGTCAAATGAATAAAAACCCTCACAAAAAAGTCCTCCTTTCAGGTCTGGAATGTTTTTTTTTTCGCTGGTGTTGTGTTTTCCTTTTTTTTTTATAACGATCATCCGCAGTGTGTTGTAAATCGAAAAGCTACTGCAGCAATTCGGTTGTTAAATTCCCCAAATGCGAACACCCATTTGTCCGTGTATCCTGAGAGACATTTTGCACTTTTATTGGCCGCCTTTGCCATAAAAACACACAAAATCCTCGACAATAAAATGTTTCATTCGCTACGGGTATTAAATTCAAATCGATGTGCGCTGAGAACTCCAAGAGCATCATGAGGAGTTCGTGTAAGACTCCAAAAGTGCGCAACAGAACAAAAAAAAAAGGATAACCCAACACAACTTTAACTTCTTTGCCCGGCGGCGGGTAGACATTTGCTCTCTTTTCGTACCAAGCCGGGTGCGATGCTCTGAAAGACTACTGTCAACGAGAACGTGGCAAGGACAACGATGGCAATCGCTTGGAAAAGTCGTTAATGCCAAAATTGATTGGAAAATGAATAGAATTGAAAAAAAAAGAAGAATCTGGGGCTAGGATTTCCTTAACGCCCGATGACAACATCTTGCGTATGAAATGTGAGAGCACTACGTATGCTTAGACGTCTGTTCTTTGGTACTTTTGTGTCGTCTGATTTAGAGGTGTGTATCTGCAGCAGAGTTTTGCAATCGAAGGATGGTAAGGTGAAGATGAAGGGTACCCGTGGCATGATATCTCTGTTCAAGGATGAGGGAGTGGTGGAAGATTTATTACGTCACGCTTGGGAAAAAAGCTAACACGTTTCATTGTCCATAAAGGCGTCAATTGAAGAAGTTCGATGGGTTAAGAGAATAAATTTTCAAAGTGGATGAAGCTAAGGGTTGATAGGATGCCTAATGTTGCGTAATAGTAATCGTGATATTTGAAATGGATTTTCTAAGTATTAATGTGCCGATATCTGATGTTGGCGTTGGGAGTTGCAATACGATACTTTTATCTGAATAACTTTAGGTTTTGAGGTTGTTAAGCTGGAGTCTTCCATCATATTTAACTGGTCGCAGTGCTAATGTGTTGGTTCTTGCTTGGGAGAAAAAAAAATCTGACTTTAACGGGCCTTAACTCTAGCTTCTGTTTCCATATGTCTGTGAGAGCCCTCTGTTTAACGTCGATTCCAAAATTCAAACGGCCAACTTGAGAATCTTCTCATGAAAGAGCTTCTCTTCGATGCTTGTCGGGCTTTTGCAAGTGTTGGATCAGTGAAAATAACTCAGTTGTTGTGACTTTCGAAATTCGAACCAGTGAACCCGGCCTCAGTAGTTCACTGTGATAGCCATGAGGGCTTTGCACCCCTGCTTAGACAGGAAATACAATTATTAGGCTGTTGTTGTATTTTTTTTATAGAAATTTGAAAAGTTTGAAGAGCTTGTCTACTAAAGGGTCTTTCATCAAACGTTTCCCATCTTTTAATTTAAATAAAACAAATGAAATAAAATTTGGCATTTACGGCCCATACATGGTCTCACACCTACCTTCTCCCTTAATTTATGTACTTACTTACTTCAGTGGCACAACAGTCCGAAATGAACCTGTGCCTCAACCAACATGCCTCTCCAATTAGCCCGGTCCTCAGCAAACTTTGTCCAGTTGCGCACTCCAATTTGGTTGAGGTCGGTTTCTACCTGTGCGCGCCACTTTGGGCGAGGTCTTCCTCTACTGCGTCCGACATCCGGCTGGGAATCGAAGACTCTGCGAGAAGGTGTATTGGTGTCCATTAGTTCTAAATGCCATCTAGCCATCTTAAACGTCCAATGCCGATTTTTTTGACTAGGGGCATGTCGCTGTATAGCCCGTCTGTGCAAAGTTCACCATATCGTTGCAGTGGAAGACAAATTTAAAAAGTTTTGGATTCACGCAGACCGCCGCTGCAAACAGTCGACAAGGATACACACGACACAGATGATCTACACGGACATGTTTACAACAACAAAATGTATTGGTCCGCAACGTCTTGTCTGCACCGTGTATGGTATAAGGTCGGTTTCTACTTTTGCGATACACTTACGGTAGGGTCTCCTTACATGAAGAACGGAGTGAACATAACCATCAATCAAAATGCCAGTTATTCCGGTCCTAAGCTAACTGCCGCCTCCAGTTGCACACTTCATGTTGGTTGAGGTCGGCTGCTACATACGTGCGGTATGCATCTTCTGCGTTTCAAGTTTGGCGTGGCATCAAAGGCTCTGAAAGCCGGAGTATTGGTGACCTTTCACTTTACATGTCCTAGCCAACTTAAACGCCCAATAAATCCTTTTTTGAATAAGTTTATGTAGCACTACAGGTCGTACAGCTAGTGGTTGAATCTTCGATCCATTAGTCCATCAACACAAATGGGATCTGTGATTTTTTTTAAGATTTTTCTTCTTATGATGTGGTCTCGGCTTTGGGGCTGCGTTTTAAAGACGTCCATTCGGAATTTCCAATTTTGCGTCACTTTTTCGAGCATTTCGGCCTGTATTCCACGAATTACGCGTTTTATGTTATCCTGTATGGCTTCAATTCTGTTCGGCTGGTCCACATAGACTTACAACTTTACCCCATGAAATAATCAAGAAGCGTTAAATCGCATGATCAACATTTCCATTGTTTAACGATTTGTAAGGCAAGTGGCACCGTCTTGATGAAACCACATGTCAACCAAGTTCAACTCGGCCAACTGGGGTAAAAAAAAGTCGCGATATCGTTCGCCGTTGACAATAACGTTTCTTCCACGGTCTTCGAAAAAAAATGGACCGATGATGCCACCAGACCCTAAACCCCACCAAACTATCGGTTTTTTGGGATGCATCGCAAATTCTTCTAGGCATGTGGCTGTTCATCACTCCATATGTGCCAGTTTTGCTTAGTTACGTGTCCGTTAAGCCAGAAATGAGCCTCAGCGCTAAACACAATTTTTCGATAATACAGCCAGTTTTCATGGAGCTGTTCCAAGGCCTATTCACCAAAAATTAGACGTTGTGGTAGGTCATTTGGCTTCAATTCTTGCACAAGTTGAATTTTGTGGCTTTCAAACCCAAACCGACATGTAAAATTTTCCATGGTTGTTGAGTAACACACACCCAATTACTGAGAACGAATAGACATTTCACGATCTTCATTAATATTGGACGCTACGACTGCAATATTCTCTTCGGTACGCACTGTACGCATGCGAGTCGATGGTTTAGTTTCAAAGAAAGTTAATTTGGTGCGAAATTTGGTGATAACAGCACTAATTGTTGATTCACTAAGTCGATTATTACGTCCATAATATGGTCGTAACAAACGGTGCAAATTTTTCACAGAGCACGCATTTTGATAATAAATTTCAATGATTTGCAATCGTTGCAATCTTTCTATGATTAAATGGCAGAGTATACTGAAAACTTTTCACTTTGACAGATGACGTTTGAACGCCATTACAAACCAGTGTTGCCAAACTGAAAAACTTAAGCCTTAAAAAATCACCCCTGGATCTTGTTATTAGTTCGAGTGAGGGTTTCGTTACCTAATTCCATTTTTAGCCCAAAGACGCAGTGGTTGACAGGTGTAGTCATTCTTTCGATTGCTGACGAGATATGTTTGTCACCACCGGCTTGCGAGTGCTAGGTTGCCTCTTGAGTTATACCTTTGACACACTGATGGTATCCAATACTAAAGTAAACGGATATACCATCTATGTGTCATGAAATACCACGCTAATGACACACGAGCAGCATGTTATCTGCTTGGCTTGATACTAACATTTTCACCGTGGTATACTTAGAATTCTACTGATCGCAGCGCCATTCTTACTAGGTGGTACGTTGAAGGACTGATTTTGGTGTTGCCATCTCTGAACTCGTACTACATGAAGTGTGTGTCACCACCCAAAGGTATTGCCATTACCAATACCATGGTATTTATACCACCACGGTGGCAAATGTATTAAGCCAAAGAATATACTTTTGGGATAAATCAACAAATTTTCATACTTAGCTCAGGATCAACATTTATCGAAATTTTACATCTCGAGTACACTAAAATTCTATCCTGAAACTAGGATGCTCTCGTACTGAAACTGGTCCTCCGTGTTAAAAGTTAAGCAGAACAAATTCCCTATTATATCAAAGTTGAAGCTCTCGATGGTCATATTCGATCCGTTTTTTCGATGCTGAGTGATCCTTATTAAGACTCTTCTTTGCAGCTGGTATTTAGTCCTTTCATCCTTTATGGGTTTGGATTATCCGCTTCCTTCTCTAAACGCACAAAAACTGCTATGAAATCTCGGTGGTTCCGATACAAATTTTTCAATTTTGTCAGTGAATGCAAGAAGTTGGAGGACTGTACCACCGGTGTTATCTCGGGAATTTCGCACAGTCCTCTCAAGAAGAATGTAAAAGACGTCATATGACATTCGTACTGCCTAAATCCTTTGTTGGTATTGAATGTATCGGTGAGTTCGCTTCCGACCCTGATGGAGCAGCAAGAAATCTCCATCTTCGTCAAGCATAGACGAGTTTGGGCGGTATACCAAAACGATATCGGTGTAGGTCGTCCCTATAAATGCTGTGGTATGAGGCTTTGAAATTGATAAATAGCTTGTGGTCATCGAATTGGACTTCTTGGTTTTTTTTTTTCTATGATCTGCCAAAGTTTAAAGATTTAATCAGTTGTGAACTTTCCTGACCTAGAACCTACATAAAAAAGGCCGATCAGGATATGGGAAATGGTTTCAGGCCTTCACATATTACGGCCGATAGAATTTGTAGGACATGTCGAAGAGACTAATGCCTCTGTAGTTGGCTTTGTTCTAGAGTCTCCTTTTTGTGGATCGGGAAAATCATGCTGAGGTCCTATTCTCCAGATATTCTTTCATCCGAGCCAATTGTGCTTTTGGGTTGGCAGATGTGACTTTTAGGGAATATCGTGGAAACTTATGCCTTCTGTTGTTATCTTAGGTCGAGGGTCTTCTTTTTGTCGATGTTGAGGGTCCTTTCTTCAGGCAAACTTTCATGCGACCAAATTTTGCTTTGCCATCAAAAAGGCGTTCTTTAAATTTTGTTTGTAAGTATAGAACTTTGAATTGAAACTAAGCTCAAGACAAATGTTTTAACGTGCATGCATTTGGCTTTATTGGAAGGATAATTTTATGCTATTAATGGTTAAATATGACTTCAGGCATGTGGCCGTTGCGGCTGGTTCGAATAAAGCCAAGTCTAGAGGTCCCATTTTCAACCACTTTTTCGAGCATTTTGAGCCGTATGTCGGCAATAACGAGACTAATGTTGGCTTCCAAGTCCCCTTACCCTTCTGGTTTATTGGCGTAGACGAGCAACTTCACATATCATCAAAGAAAATAATCCAATGGTGTCAAATCACACGATCTTGGTGGCCAATTGACAGGTCCATTCCGCGAAATTATGCTCTCATTGTGACGTGCGCTGTGAGGCATGTAGCGCCTTCTTGTTGGAAATACATTTCATTCATATCATGCCATTAAATTCGGCAACAAAATAGTCGGTTATCATGGCTCTATACCGGTCTCCATTACCGGTAACTGACTCTCCAGCATCATTTCGGAAGAAGTATGGCCCAATGATTCCACCAGCCCATAGAGCACACCAAACAGTCATATTTATGGATGTAATGGCGTCTCAACGGTCTCATGTGGATTCTCTTCACTCCAATTCACTCAAAATTTCGCGATGAAAATCAGCATCGAGATCAATCGCATTTTCGGCTAATACACCAAAATCACGACGCATTTCATCTCGCTGCTCTAATTGTGGCACAAGCTGGATCTTGCAAGGTGGTTAGCCAAGATCTTTGCGCAAAATCTTCCATAAAGTTGGTGGGCAAAGCTTCAATTGCTTCAATTGTGAACGGTGGCGAATCGATTCATTCGGGTCAATCTTCAGCACTTTTCTCTACAGCAGCAATTGTTTCTTCGGTGCCCACTGTTCGATGTCTCTGCGGATGTGTTTTATCACACGGAGTAAACGTAGTGTGGAAACGATCCATGGTTAGCCGAATTAATTGCTCTGATGGACGATTATGTCGACTATAAAATGGACGGATCTTGCGGTAAGCCTCGCGAACTGGATTATTATTTTCGAAATAAATTTGCAGGATTTGCAAGTGTTGTTCATTTGACAACCTGCTCATGATGAAATGGCAAACCAAACTGAACATAATTGACATAAGAGTTGCCCGATTTGACCACAAAATGTCAGTTTTATATCTATTCGAAAATCAAACCCTTAAAAAAAACACCCAATATAATGACTTGTATCCATAGCTTTGACGTTTCACAATTTATTGAAACTGGCGAACATCTTTCCGAGAGTAGCACCGTACTAAATTTCTGAATAATTCTTTCTAGGGCACATCCGATCATAGTCATTTGATGAGAGTAATCGCTATATATCTCAGTAGCGCGATGGTTAGTGCGATGAACTGCCGCGCAGAAGGTTTGGGTTCGATTCCCAACCGCCCTCCTATCTGACAAATCATCCGATTAGTATCAATTGTCATGAAAAGCTTATCTCAACTTAGCCGTTCGGTTTCGGCATAAAATAGGAGGTCCCGCCATCGTGCTAAAAAGTGCACATGCACACATGACTGGTTGTGAGAAAAAAGCTAGGCCCTGGGTACCTACGAGCCTCTTGCCATTTATTTATTTATTTTTAATCGCTTTATATCAGCATTAAGCCTCGCTAAATGGTCCGCTGAACTTTTTTTCTTAAGGGTTTCAACAGAAACTAGCTTTTTCGTCATCGGTAAAAACGTTGATTTTGAGGCTTCGTAATTATTGTTAAACCACGCGATTGAGGTAATTTGTCAAAGCGCAACTTCCATCCTAAAGAGACAGGTTCTGGGTTATATTATAGCACCACGCGATCCAACCTAAAGAGCCACGTTCTTAGTTATGGATAGCAGGTCGGATATTTTTGTGTCTTACTTATTCTTTCGAGTGCTTAAAGTCTTCTTCATTTTTTTTTTAATTTAAGCAGGCCAGATCATGTTGCATTAGTTAAGTATCCGCTGGCTACCTTAAGGATGAAAAATAATCACAATTGATATACAGGGTGTCCGCCGGGTAGGTATACTACTTTGTTTTGCCGCCATTTTGTTAAACATTAGTCTTGACAGTTCATATATGACAGTCGTGAAGTACACAAGTGACAAATTTATTATGGAAACATATTCGATAGACCAACGGGTTTTAATCGTTAAAACATTTTCTCAAAATCAATCATCGATTACTGTGACGATGAGAAAGTGACGTGAAATTTTTGGGACAAACAACGTGCCAACAAAATGGACTATTTATCGTGTAGTGAATGATTTTGAAGAAAGAGGGTCTGAAGGTGATAGGCCCAAGCATGGATCACAACGTACTACAAGATCGTTTGAAAACATTACTGCTGCTCAAGGAAGTGTTCAAAACAATCCATTAACCTCAATTCGACGCGCCGTGCTCAGGAGCTTGGTCTTCAACGAACAACTTTGGCCACAATTTTGCACAAGGGTTTGCATTTGTTTCCATTTAAGATTCAGTTAACACAAGAGCTTCTTCCACAAGACCATTTACGCCGCCGTGCATATGCCAATAGGATGTTACAGTTAGCCCCAATTTTCATGAAAAAAATCACAATGAATGACGAGGCACATTTTCATTTGAATGGATATGTGAATAAACAGAACAGTCGGTTCTGGGCAATGGAAAACCCTTAAATTATTCATCAGTCACCTTTGCATCCATTAAAAATTACAGTCTGGTGTGTAAGTTGGTCAGGAGGAATCATTGGACCTTACTTCTTTGAAAATAAAAACGGCGTAACGGTAACTGTAAATGGGGAGCGATATCGTAATATGATTGAAAACTTTTTAACGCCACAACTGCAAGCTTGATTAACATGTGATATCTGCAAGATGGTGTCATATCGCATACAGCCAGGATTCCAATGGAATTACTGCGAGACCTCTTTCCACAACAACTTGTTTCAAGAAATGGTGATATTGATTGGCCTCCACGGTCGCCTGATTTGACTGCTTCGGACTTCTTTTTGTGGGGATATCTGAAAAGCAAGTTTTATACATACAAACTAGAAACGCTTGAGCAACTCAAACAAAATATTCGTGATGAAATTAATGAAATACCGCGTGAAATGTGTGAGAATGTAATGAAAAATATCCTCAAAAGGGCTCGCATTTGTGAGACTAACATGGGCGGACATTTGCCTGATATGGTATTCCATACATAATTCCCATCATTAAATAAAACATTTGTTAATATAAGATCCATTCTCTTTCATTTAATGAAAATTGTTAAGCAAACGAAATTGTATACCATCCCGGCGGACACCCTGTACAACCAAGCAAAGGTCCTCTTCAAAATCAACCACCAAAATTCCCATATATTCACAGCCAGTGCCCCCAAATTCCATTCAAAATAAAATCACCCATTTTCTAAAATTTAAATACCAACCGAGGGATATATTAACTCCCAATTCACTTGCCAGAACTCAATACTTATTTCACCATAACCTACAAATTAGCTTATTCGACAATTTCCCAACAAATTACCTCCATTCAATAGACAAAAACTCCCCGACAATTGGCCCATAATTAAATTAAACTCAATTCCAGCTAAACGCAAACAAAAAAAAAACCAAACGCCAACAAAAAAAAAAAAAAACACCTCCAAAATGGCCAAAATGAATAAAACCCCGTATACTTATCAATTCATTATAATTATTTGCTAATGAAAAGGCCTCTCATTACGCATTCAATCACGGTTCCACAGCACCACGCCACAACGCCGCAGAACCGCAAAGCCCCAAATACAACTAATTCCATGCTCTCGGCTTCCAACTTGCAACTCGCAACAGTTTCATCAATATAATTCATTGCATTCAATTTAGAACGCCCTCTACCACCCTGGGGATGCATCTACACGTCCAATTTGTTGGGTTACATGTGCGCGCCCCACCATAATCATATGCGATACAAATTTGAATGAAATTAATTTTGGTTTAGTTGTTGTGCGTCAGAAATGTTGTGGTTTCCAACAGCAGCCCTCCCCCAAACCGAGTCCACCAAGCGGCTTGTCAGCCTAAATAGAATTTGCCGCGTGTGCCCTTCAAAATGCGCTGTCAAATTGTTAAACTGACAGTAGGTTCGAGTTCTAGGCGGGGTGGTGGAAATTTATGCAAGTCACACATTATTTGTGGGCGCTGCAATCGCCATTATAAAAAACGCAAACAAACACTTCCGGTTTGGCGTGGTGAATGGATTTTTTTCCGGTAGCCACTTTTAGGCCTTGCCGAAGATTTAACCTGCTCTGTCAATAATATGAAAACCCTACAGGTCTCCAATTGTTTTACCTATAGTTTGCTTGTGTGGGAATTCAATTAAATGCAGATGCATAATTGCTAAATCATTAGGTATCCGCTAAGCCGCAACGTCAATTATCCGAGTAATAAATGAAATAATTAATAAAAATAAATATTTTGTTTAATTTTTTTTATTTTTTTGTGATTTTATGTTTTCGGTTCGAATGTTTTTCTTTCATATACTCGTACGCGTTGTGCTTTGGTGATAACTTCGTTGGCACTTTGACGGGGTGGCATATATATATTTTTTTTTGTCACCCCTACTTTATGGCCTCGCACAAAATTGCATTGTTAACCAGATTTATGCGGTGCACTGATAAATTCAGTTGTACTTCTGTGTGGTGAGTAACAGTCAGGGACGAAAAAGTATAGTCATAGGTTTTTTACTTATTAACGTGCTCCCGAACAGTTGAAGCTAGCCTTTCATTGTCTTCGATACTGGGCAAGTTGCAGCCAGTTTTTCAGTCCAGGTGCTCTGGCATCCGGTCTTTCTGGTCGCCTCGAACCTGAAGGCTGAGATTTGAAGATTTTGCTAGAACGTTATTGGTTAGTTGCTCGATGTCGCCGAACTAATGTAGGCATTCTACGTAATTTTACATTTTGTAGTACATCTAGATCTTGGTACAGCTCATGAAGTTTGTGGTTGTACCTACTCCACCGTTCGCCTTCCTCGGATACAGGACTTAACATTTGACCAAGAACTTTTCTTTCGAAAGTGTCATATATTTTGCCTGACTTTGTGCTTATTGTCAGTCACTAGGCGCGGTAAAGTAGGACAGGTAGGATTAGGGTTCGGTAGAGCAAACATTTGGATTTTCGGGTTAAAGCTTCTGATCCCATATATATTTCTCAACCGAAAAGTATCGAATTCCGGTCTTCATCATATCTCCTCTAAGTCATTCGTGAGGCTGATTTTGACATCGAGGTATATGAACTCATAACTTACTTACTTGCTTAAGTTGGCGCTAAAGTCCGGAATGAACCTGGGCCTCAACTAACATGCCTCTCCAATTAGCCCGGTCCTTAGCTAACTGCCTTCAGTTGCGCACTCCAGGTTGGTTGAGGGCGGTGTCTACTTGTGCGCGCCACTTAAGGCGAGGTCTTCCTGTACTGCGTCCGACGTCTGGCTGGGAATCGAAGACTTCGCGAGCCGGAGTATTGTTGTCCATGCGTTCTACACGTCCTTGCCATCTTAAACGTCCAATGCGGAGTTTTTTTGACCAGGGCCATGACGCTGTACAGCTCGTATAGTTCTTGGTTGAATCTTCGTCTCCATAGCCCGTCAACGCAAACAGGACCAAATATTATTCGAAGAATTTTCCTCTTGAATCGACCAAGGATTTATTCATCTGCTTTTGAGACGGTCCATGCTTCAGCGCCGTAGAGCAGGACTGGGATGATCAGGGTCTTATATACGATCTCCTAAGTAGTTTAAGTGAGGGCTTTACTACAAAACTGCCTTCATAGCCCGAAACAGCGGTTGGCAAGAGTAATTCTTCGTTTAATTTCTGACGAGATGTTGTTGTCAGAGTTAATAGCGGAGCCGAGATAGGCAAAGTCCTGAACTGCCTCAAAGTTATATCTGTCAATGTTGACGTTCTGTCCAATCCGTCGATGTTGTGTGTCCTGTCGTGTTGACAGCAGACTTCGTCTTGCTCTAATTTACTGCTAAGCCCATTTTTGCGCGATTCCTTCTCTATACTAGCAAACGTGGCAATGACATCACGTTGAGTCCTACCAACGATGTCAATACCGTCGGCGTATGATAGCTAGATTTTTGGAAAATTGTGCCTCTGGAGTTGACTCGGAAGTTTTGGACAATAATCTCAGGAAACAGATTAAAGATATTACATGACAGCGCACCGCCTTGCCAAAATCCTTTTTTTGGTATCGAATATGTCGGTGATGAGTTTGGGCGGTATACCAAAACTAGACATGGCTCTGTATAGTTCGTCCCTCAAAATGCTGTCGTATGTGGCTTTGAAATTGATGAATAGGTGGTAGGTATCGATTCGGACTTGTTGGGTTTTTTCCGTGATCTGCCGAAGTTTGAAAATTTGATCGGTTGGGGACTTTCCTGGCCTAAAACTTAGCTGATAGAGGCCGTTCAGGTTGTTGGTAAACGGTTTCAGGCGTTCATATATCACGAAAGATAGGATTTTGTAGGCGATGCTGAGGAGACTTACCACTCTGTTGTTGGTGCAGTTTAGAGGGTTTCCTTTTTTGTGGATTGGACAAACGATGCTGAGGTTCCATTCTTCAGGCATACTTTCTTCCGACCAGATTTGGCTTATGAGTTGGTGGATGTTACTTACCAAGTCATCTCCGCCGGCTTTAAAATGCTCGTCTGGAAGGCCATCGTTTCCTAGAGCCTTGCTAAGCTTGAGTTTAGATATTCCTATCCTCACTTCACTCTGGCCTGACAGAGGAATGTGGTTCTTCCATATCCCCAGCATCGACTGTGCCTCCACTACGATATTTCCTTGTTCATCTCGACAGAATTCTGTTCGAGCTTTGTATCCTTGGCTTTAACGTTTTACACTTTGGTAAAACTTGCGAACATTGTTCCTGGAGTGGCACGTCTCTATATCCTCGATTGAACGCTTTTCTTGTTCTTTTTTTCTTCTTTCTGAAAAGCCGATGTTCTTCCCTTCTTCTCTGGCTATAGAGCTCAATTGCAGCTCTCGTCTTCACCTGCAGCTTAGTCTTGTAGACCTCGCTGCGAGTATATTTCGGCATTCTTTATCAAACCAGGGGTTTCTTGTTGTTGGGCGCTAGAAACCTACCACATCCGTTGCGGCTGATCTAATAGCTTATTGGCAACGTTGCCATTGTTCATCGACATTCAATTCTGGTGGTACGTTGTTTATCGAGAGGTTAAGGGATACGCGTTGCCCGAAGGTATTCCGATTGCAGTCTTCCTTAAAACGATTGCTAATAACTTTGACATTTTGTCCAAGGCTGTGCGTTGGCATAGGCTATAGTGATAGGATATAGTTTGTTTTTTCCTCCTTAATGGCCGTAAATACTTCTACAACGGCACGGAGGTAGCGACCAAAGTCCTCTGCGTATCCCAGTAGATGTACGGATTTTTCTGAAGATAGTGCCTTCCATATCAACTTCTGCCCTACGCACTATCTGCTCCAGCACGAAATTGAAGAAATTTCATGAAAGCGCATCTTCTTGTCAGATTCCGGTAGGTAGGGGTAGGTAGAAGTGGCAGTTCGGCATAACCCAAGTAGCATTTATGTGCCTTTTCGTTACCATGACTCCTGTGACCTATATTATGATTGTTATTGTGGATGTGATGCAGGCGGTATCTAGATACGGCCTGTGAGGTTTAGAAAGCGGATTAGATCTTGTATCCTTTTACCCGAGATGTCGCTATCGCCGTAATTCTTGCGATATCTGGGCGTGTGCTATTCAGTCGGTAGTTTGTTCTGTTCTTGACGTAGGTAGGCCATATCTTCCTCGATATGACACAATTTGTTAATCTTCTCCATTTCGAGTTGGCCTTCTTCAGAAAGTATGATTGGATTCGTCGCTTAACCACGCCTAGCGGGACATAGACTCCTACCGCTAGTCAGCCGTGTGGAGCTGAGCCTAGCCGTGCCAGCTTAATGTCACTGTGCACTGGGAACCAGAGAAGTGTGGCCCCGAAGCTTTCGCCTAGGTAGGCAAGTTCGTTCCGGAATTCCTGTACCAGCTTGGAGGATATAGTAGCCGAGTTGATGGCGTTAAAGGCCGCTTGACTATCTATGAGTATTGCAATACCTTGCTTTTACGTAGTGTCACGCCCCAGTTCCGTGCAAGCCTCTCGGATAGCCAGTAATTCCGCTGATTCTGAGTAGACACCGGACCCTGCACCCCAGTTCATCCTAGAGCCGTCGGTGTAGACGACAGTGTCGAAATCCCTTATTGCTTCGTTTCTCTCATAATAAGCTCTAGTAGAAAAACATGCGTGGAAGCCTTTCTTGAAGCTAAGTGTGGGTGTGATGTAGAAAGTCAGGAAACGTTACCATGCCATTTGGTAACGAGTCCAGGATACTGCTGTGGGCATATGGCATTGCAGTCTAGCATCCTTACTCTTAGAGTCTTACCGCGCTGCATAGTGCGGTGTCTTTAATATGTAGATCGAGAGGCAAGAGATGCAATAACATAGCGCATCCGTTGGCGCCGACCTCGGTGCGCCTGTGGTGCCTTAACTGGCTGTTCTTTGCAGGCATTTTAGTTTTGTGAGGTTGTAGCCTTTACTCAACGCCGGCCACCGTCGTAGTTAGCCATATGTGAAAATTGGACGTACTACAGCTGTGTATCTCCACTTCTTTCCAAGTGTTGTGCCACAAGCATAGAAGCAACACACGCCTTCCTTTCTATGTGTTCGATGTTGTGTTTCCAGTTGAGTTTTGAATCAAACAAGATACCCAAATACCTACCGCTGGAAGATAATGTTAGTGTATTGCCATTTAGACGGAGGATGGTGAAATCGGGTATTTTGGTTTTGGTGGTGAAAAGCACCAATTCCGTTTTGCTCGGGCTTACAACGAGGCTACAATTTGCAGTCCAGATGCTAACCTTGTCTAGGGTAGTGCCATGAATCGCTTATCATGGAGGGGTATTTTCCTGACCCTTGTATCTCCACGCAACAACTTTGACCCGTTATTTGTCTAATTTAGCTAGGATTTAATTTATAACCATTAGTAAGAGTAGAGGAGATATGACTTTGCCCTGCGGCTTCCCTCTATGAGCATATTTGACTAAATGACTGCAGCCAAGGGTTGTCTGGATAATTCTTGTTCCGAGCATAGATACCATTGGCTAATAGATTTCTCTATACTGAGGTCGATCAGAGATTCATGAATAGCTCCATTGAAAACGTTGTTGAAAGTTCCCTACATTCCTAAGAAGGGGGCTAGAGTGTATTCCTTATAGGGTTAGGATATTTCGATTGTCCGCACTAACTCGTGAGGTAGGCGTGCTGCGATTCGGATAGCGAAGATTCTTCTAGAAAACTTCGCATGTGGATGTCTAGAACACGGTCTAGGGTTTAAGAAAAATTGGTGCTAGATTCATTAGTCTGAAGTGCTTCAAGGTCTTGTGGCGGCGTTTGCCTACCTTCGGTTTAAACACCCGTCGAGATCGTCTCCACGATAAAGGAACGTGGTTTAGTATTAAGCAGTATAAACAAATTTACGCCAACTATGGCACTGTTAAATCACGCGTTCTCTGTAGCATAACGGGCAGCATGCCCTCAGTTCCTGGAGTGGCTTAAGCACCACTCGAACGCTTCTCCACGAATAGGGTACGCAGCTTCTAAAAATTGACGCCAACTATGTCAATGTTAGGTCTCGGAGACTGAAGCAGAGAGAAGCTTTTTTATGACCTACAAAGCTTAATATTAGCAAATAATTCAGAGAATAAAAATAAAATCATGCTAACAGATGTTTTGGTTCCACCTTCCTCCATACAATATTTTAGTTTCCTAAGAATTCCAATCCTCAGTAAACATACCACAACTGACCACAATGGCTTCCATTGTTTACGATTGAAACACAAATTTTATTTAAGAAGTCTCGTGCAGTTTTAAACCACAAAAGGCTATTTATTCCTGAATGATTCATAGGTCCAGTCTCGACCGCGACAGTAGCTTTAAATTTTTAATTTTTCTCTTGCTATTTATCATAATTGTGGGAATTCGAGTGTCGGATGTATCTACACATCTAAAAACAATTTACATGACACCATTAAAACTAAAATTAGTCATTAAGATCATTTTGAATTAAAAAAAAAAATCGCGTGCATTGCTTCGTCATAGACTGTTCCAAAGTCCAAATGCACTTGGACGTTGTTACATACAGGCACAAAAATGTATCTGTGGGACGGTGAGGTGACTACTATTTTATTAATATTTAATTGAATAGCATAGGATGTGAATTTTAATATTTGGTTGTCATGTGGTGAGGTATTAATACCCACAGCAGGATGTTAAAATTAACCGCAAATGAAATTTTTGACTGGTCGCCATTGCATATACCTGCGTCAATTTTTATGGCCAATGCATATATTAAAGTCCTGGAAACGATGTTCTGTGGTGAAGCTGGTCATATATATTTTTTTTGTGAGGTTATATTAAAAATTGCAAAATTTTATATTGTTTTTGGCAATAAAACAAACAAATGCGAAAAAATGGTAATGCTGGCTTTGAAGGATGTCATTTCAAATTTAAATTACTTTTTGTGCGTAGGGATTTCAAACGAAATAATATTGCCTGATCGAAAATTGTATTTTATTATCTAGATGGGGCTATTGTTAATTTGATAATGTGGGAAAGATACAATTGTGATGAGGTGATGAAATGAATACAAGATTACTGTGTACGAATTGAATATATTTATCTGAATGAAATTAGGACAAGAAAGCTTTGTATCGCCATTTCGTGGGTATCCAGTTGAGTTCAGTTAAGTGGAGCAACAACCCGGAATGAACATTGGCCGCAACCAATATACCCAAAGCCAATTCATTAACTAGCTGCGTTTAGTTGCACACTGTAAGTTAGTTGAGGTCGGTTTCTAATTGAGAGCGCCGTTTAAGGCGAGGTCTTCATCTTGGTTGAATCTATGTCTCCGCAGCCCGTCAATGCGAACGGGCGGGAGATTTTTCGAAGTCGACCCAGGATTTCTTCATCCGCTTTTGACACGGTCTATGTTTCAACGCCGTAGAAAAGGATCATGGTCTTATATAAGATATCCTCAGTAGTTCGAGTGAGGGCTTTACTCCTAAGTTGCCTTCTTAGCCCGAAGAAACAGCGGTTGGCAAGAGTTATTCTTCGTTTAATTTCTGACGAGATGTTGTTGTCAGAGCTATATCTGCCAATGGTGACGATCTGTCCAATTCGTCAATGTTGTGTGCCCTATCATATTGACAGCATCTACTAAGTCTTACCCTAAGCCCATTTTTGCCGCTTCCTTCTCTATACTAGCAAACGTGGCTATGACATCGCGTTGAGTCCTACCAATGATGTCAATATCGACGTATGCTAGTAGTTGCACGGATTTGTGGAAAATTGTGCTTCTGGTGTTGGCTCGGGAGTTTTGCAGAATCCTCTCAAGAATCAAGTTGAAGAAGTCACATGACAGCGCATCGCCTTGCCTAAGTCCTTTCTTGGTATCGAATGTATCGGTCGTTATGAGGTCGTTTTCGTTCTGATGGAGCAGCGAGAATTTCCATCGTCTTCCTACACAAACGGACATGGCTCTGTATAGTTCGTCTCTATATTTGCTGTGGTATGCGGCTTTGAAATCGATGAATAGGTGGTCGGTATCGGTTTTTTTCCAGGATCTGCCAAAGTGTATAATTTTGATCGGTTGTGGACTTTCCTGGCCTAAAACCACACTGATAAGGGCCTATTAGGATGTTGGTAAACGGTTTCAGGCGTTCAGATATTGCCGCTGATTAGATCTTGTAGGCGATTTTGAGTAGACTGATGCTTCTTATGGGTCACTTTTTTTTTGTAGATTGGCAAACTATGCTGAGGTTCCATTCTTCAGGCGTACTTTCTTCTGACCCGATTTGTTTTTTTTGTTGGTGGATGTTACATACCAAGTCATCTACACCAGATTTATAAATCTCAGTGGGAAAGCCGTCGTTTTGGCAGCCTAACCAAGCTTCACTTTAGATAATGGTATGTATCCTCAATTTGCTTAGGTCAGGTTGTTGACAATTTTTGCTGTTCTATCTGCCTGACAGCGGAAGATTGTCAGCGCCGATCTATTTATGATCTTCTCTTGGTAATCCCGACAGCATTCTGTTCAAACGTTGCATCCTTGGCGTTGACGTTTTATACTTTGGTAAAACTTGGGAACTTTCCTGGAGTGGCACCTCTCCCTATCCTCGGTCGCGCGTTTTTCTTGCTGTTTTATCTGAAAACTTGGTTTTCTTCGCTCGTTCTTTGCATATATAGCTCAATGACACCTGCAGCTCAGCCTTGTTTGAGGGCCTCGTTCCAAGCTGCTTCTGGTTTACTGCAGACCGCCATATCCCATTCTGGATATCGATGTGGGGAAACCGTATGCTGATTATAGTGGTATTTCGGTCCCTTGCGAAGGCAGATAGCAAAAGTCCATTGCCAAACGTATTGTCGTGTAGGCTATGTTTTCCGAAAATTCTTTCTTCCATCCCTACGTTTGCGTTAAAGTCTCGCAGCACTTTTTTTACCTCGTTCTTCGATAGTCGCCCATAAGTTTTTTCGAGGAGGGTCGTGATCGCCTATACGGCTTATGTTGGCGAATTTGGCCTTGATGCGGGTTATTACAGTGCGTTCGCTAATGTCTTGAAAACATATGATTTCTTGCCTAAGTAGGGCACTAACAACGAATCCGCATTCGAATAGTCGTTGTTTCTGCTCACTGTAGCACGGTCCGTAGAAGATGTCAGAGTTCCTCATCCTTTTTTTGCCCGGAAAATCCCATCGTCTTTGCTGGATGGCAGTAATGTCTGCTTTGTAGCAGTTAAGGGCTTCAGCTAGTTGTTCGTTTGCTCCTCTTCTGTTAAATGTTCTCACATTCCAGTTGCAGATACGAACGTTGTTGTGTCTTTTTTCGTTTAGCAGGCTCTTCAAGAATAAAATCAGTCCTCTTCCAGGGTATTGCTTCGTAACAAGTACTTTTTTCCATGGAGGGGTAGTTAACCAACCCACAACGTGGATGGCCAGTTTCAAATTATTAGATGCCCCTACTACACAGAGCCGTTAGTATCCACCACGGGATTGAGCGCTGCCGTTGGCATTTCAGTTCATCCACCACCATCTCTGTTCAAGTGGCTTGATTCCTAGACTACCTGTTGTCCGAGTATGTCGAAGCAGCTTGTCTAGGTTCACCTGGGACATCAGGCCGGTTATTCATTCCGTGTCATTCTGACCTGGCTGTTCATAGTGTCGCTGTTTTTCGTCGTGTTATCAACACTCGCGCTTATCCGGTTGGATGAGAAAAGTACCCGATGGTTACCACTTGGAGGTTAAAAATAAGCACTTGATGTGTAGTCAACCACTGGGGATTGACACCTTATAGCAAAACAGAGTTTACCCTCGTTCTTCAACACCCAAACATCTTCTTTCTCTATGTAACCTGCAGGAAAACCAATCTGAGATTTTATTGAAACGGAGGAAACTTTTCACTTCCGTGTTTGCCGAATAGCTGAGATTTTGAATGAAGCAAGCTCCAAGATGAAGCTTCATTTTGTTTCATAGGGCAGGGAAGTTACATAGAAGATGAATTATTGTTTCGTCTTCATCTTCGTTGACAAAGTTCCTGCTGAATTCATTCAAATGGATGTCAAAGGTATTTTACGTGCGCCTACCTATCAGACAGTATCCAGTGATGACATTTATGGTGCCTTCCTAAATCCCGCTTTGGCCAGATTTGTTTGGTTATTTGACACGTGAGCTAGTAGGCTTTCGCATGTAGCGATAGGAATAACAGTACGGGAGGTACCAGCTTCCACCTATCTGGTGAAATTGTATCGTCAAGGTCGCTGCGGTCGATCACTGAAGAACCTAGAAGTAGCGTTACCGGGCTTGGAGTTATTTTTTGTATTTATCACGTTAGCCCGTTTGGAGACCGAATGGGTTTTCTGCAACTATCTCTTCTCAAGAAAGATTTGAAAGAAGTCGCAGCGCTGGAAAAAATCCGTTTTTGTATCGAAAGTGCGGTAAGGTCATTTCTAAACGGTTTAAGGAGTTCACTTATTACGGCAGATATGATCTTCTAGGTGATGTTGAGGATATTTATGCCTCCTTAGTTGGCGCAGTTCAGAGGGTTTCCTTTATTTGGATCGGACAAACGATGTCATACTTTCATCCGACCAAATTTTAGTTATTAGTTGGTGAATCTAACTTACCAAATCATCTCCCCCGGCCTTATAAAGCTCGGTGGGAAGGTCTTATTTCCGGCAGTCTTGTTTAGCTTATGTTTTGTTATTGATATCCTCCCTGACCTTAAGTCGGGCGGTTGGTAGTTTTCGCTGTCTTCACCAATACTGAACGGTTTGTTGTCAGAAAGACATTGTACTCTGCAGAAATGTTTCTTCCATATTCTTCCATATTCTTCCAGCAATGACTGTGTCGCAACTTACGTATTTCCTTGTTCACCTCAATATGCTTCTGTTCGAGCATTGTATCTCTGGCCTTGACGTTTCACACAGCAGCTCTTTATATCCGACAACTTTATTAGTAAGAATCACTGCTTGGCAAGTCTAGTTTTCGAAAAAGTATGGTCCAATGATACATTGAGCCTAAAATCCATAACACGTGGTAAACGTTGTAGAGGAACTTCTTGCCAGATATTCCCGTGTAGGGTCTCTGTACCCAAATTCCATTTTGGATGATAAACAAAGCTAAAACTAGCTTTATCGCTTAGGATATCTAATTATAACCAAACTGTGGCAGCCAAACCTTCAATATTTTTGTAAAAAAAAAAACATGCCAACAGCTAAAACACGGTATTTTCTAGCGTACTGTTTCATTTTTAGTAATTCTAAACTTTCTGTGGGCCGTCTTAATGCATTGAAGTTTAGATCCATGAAGTGAAGTGCTACAGGTCTGGGTTTGGTTCCCAGCTTTAGCAATATTTACCCTTTTTTCACTGACTCTCCTTTCGCTGTATACGACGGGCTCAGTGGTGCGATGGTTGATGCGATGAACTGCAAAAGGTCTGGGTTTGATTCCTAGCCGTAGCAACACCTAAATGATTTTTCACTGGCCCTCCTGTCGTGATGATCTGACAAATCGTACGAGTAGTATCAATTGTCAAGGAAAGCTTATCTGAAATTCGCCGTTCGTACTCGGCATGAAAATGGAGGTGCCGCCCTCGTGCTAGAAGTAGTCATGCACACACGAAATGGTAGTGAGAAAGCTGCGCTTTGGGTACTAACGAGCCTGTTGCTCCAAAAATTCTTTTTGTTGTTCCTCTCGCTATAATCTAAAAAATCATCACGTCTTACAGTCAAAAACCTTATGTTAGCTCAGTCCTTATGTTAACTCTGAGACTGAGTTAACATTAGGTCTGAGTTGGTCTCACAATCCGACAAGTCATCAAGTTTCATTGTCAAGAATAGCTTATCTCAACTCAGCTGTTCGGTTTCTTCATAAAAGAGGAGGTCCCACCATCGAGCAAAAAGTACATCAACGGTTGCAAGAAAAAGCTACACCATGGGTTTGTTAAGTCAAAACATTTTATTTGGTAGCTTTCAGATGGCAAACTTTTGTTTTGTCAATTGCCAACACAAATGGCGGGAAATTCAAATCTGGCGTGTATTTTGTTCCTTTATTAGCAATATTGAAATTTTTGAAATCATTTGAGTCACATGCGGCTAGAGCGTCTAGCCAAATAAGCCCAACGGAATGTCTATAAAGAGACACATCACCTTATCCATAAAGAATTTCCAGCGAGGGAATCCCTCAAGGCCGACACTTAGCATTCATCAAATGTGAAAAGCACCCAATCGCCCCTATTCTCCGTCGAATTCCTACGTGACTCAGTGTCACAACAAACACCGGCTTTTTCTTGATTCTTCCCCATTCAATCAGTTCAAAGCTTCACAAAAGATTGCTTAGGCTCATGCATTGCGGAAATGGCACGCATTATATCAAAACACAAGCCAATGATGAAACATAGTCATTTTCTTAGAACTCAGAAACACCCCCACCACCAGAATAGAATAGTTTATCACACACACACTCATACCCACTTAAAGCCACCACAACGACTTTTGCTCTTGAAATTGTGTTCCTAGTTTGTCACTCCAATCGCAGCCCATTCCGAAGGTGACATCACTCGTACCATGGTATGAATATTAATCACTCCAAGTGCGATAGAGAGGTTTGAGCTTCAGATGTATCATCGTTGGCCAAGTATTCGTTTTTTTTTCGCGTGCTTAGTAGGGGGACGCATAATTATCGCTCGCCGAATACTAAGAAAGCTTCCAACGTTTCGTAGAAGTATGACGTCTTCAACTGGCACCGACCACCTCGAGGTATATAAACAAAGTCTCTCTTATATTTTGAGTCAATCATTCGCAGTTCATTTCCAAACCAAGATACACCCTACTTTGTGAATTTTTTTACGCTTTTTTCCTCTGGTGAGTATAACGAGGATTGATGGATTAATTTTTTTTTTTGTAAATTATTGTTTTTTTCAACATTTTTCTCATTTTTTTCATAATTATTGGTAATTGGCATGTTGGATGAATAAAATACGAAAAAAATCAACTCACACATATAACGCTAATTAACTCGACCATAATTACAACGACAGTAAAGTTGTCAAGCATAAAATTAACACAAGGCACGCATCGAAGCCGCATGTCATACGCATCCTTCTTGTCCTTGTTGTCATATATTTCTACCCACCTGCGATTAAATTACTGAATAAAAAAGTTAACTTTAACAATTTCTCTCTTTTTTTTTTCAATTTCACGCACTTTTTCCTCATATCCAACCCACACTACCACGCACAATTCATAAATTGTCCTTTTTGCACAAAAAAAAACACCACGTCGTCACACATATACAGAGCACCACAGAAGCAATTACCACAGAAATGCTCGACACCGTACCACATCGTATACCATCGTCTGACAACAATGATGTCGACAATGACAGCCCTGTCAACCGAGATGAACTTCTAGAGGACAACGCCGAGGATATCCTGGGTGGCGGTGTAGATACAACTGAATCGGCTGAAATAGCCACCCTAGCCGACGAGGATAATACCAATGCAGTTGGCATTACAATAAAAAGTGAAAAACTCTCAGCACTCGTGGATGCGGAAAATGTTAATGATGCTAGCGAGGATGTCGAACAAAGCACCAATAGCCCAACAGACGAGGACGATGATGACCGTGAAAATAATGAATCAATTGAAAATCAAAATCTGGATGACGAACAGATACAAGAACTAGTCGCTTCAGTTGGTGAAAAGCTATCAATGGCCAACGAGGATGAGGAACGCTTTGCCGATGAGGTGGAGAAGATGGTTAAAGCGGAAGGAGGACATCAATCGAACCGCGAAGACGTCTCCTCTTCAGATGATGAGGAGGATGCTGACGACGTGAACGATGTCGACTACCATGGATTGAACTCTGAGTGGGGCAGTCTGGATGACAAGAACATTTTGACGAATGAAATCGATGTGTACGAGAGTGTGCCGATTGATTTGTCAAACGACATCGCCATCAATGATATAATGGCCGATCAGGGGGCACCCACCGATCCAGATGCCGAGGTCTTTGGTGTGGATGAGTTCGCTGCACCAAGCGGTGGTGGTGCTGAACGACGATTTGAAGTGCTGAGAGATATCAAGTGAGGGATTTTAGATATTCTGTTCATTGAAATCTATTTACACCGTTAGAGATACATATTTATTAAGTTTTAGCATTTAGAGGAGAGGAGTGCAGGAGAACAAAAATACTCATAAAAAAAAAAAGTTTGCCATGTGCAATAAGTCGTCGATAGTCGAGATTTATTTTCAAAATTTCTACATAAAGTCTGAATAAATTTTCACCCCTTCTTGTCATTCGTTAAGATGCACAAAATATAATTCGGAAATATGTTTAGATACATATTTGCAAAAGAACAGAGCTCTGGAGTAAGCTGAAAAGGAATGTTGTTGGACGAGATTAAGATATTATTTTTGTATTTTTCTCTTTTTTTTAATATTAAGAAACACACGATTATGATAATGTTACCAAATTATTTATTGATATTTATTTAGTAGGTCGTTAAGAGATTAAATAAAATTTTACACAACAAAATATCTGTTCGAAGGTCTTTTCGTTTTTTTTTTTTTGTAAACAGTCAGTTAAATGAGGTATGTATGGATTGTTTGTCATTAACTCCCGCTAGATACTGATCGTTGGGTGTTATAGAACGAAGGTAGTTTCTGATTGCCTTTAATAGCAAAGTGGTTTCAATTCTGACTACACACCAAGTACTTGTTTTTACTTCCAAGTGGTAACCATCGGCTACTGCTCTCATCCAGCCGTATTTGAATTGCTAAACGATAAGCGCGAGTGTTGATAACAAGGCGAGAAACTGCAATAAAATAAACACCAAGGCCAGAATGGCACGGTATGAATACTCGGCCTGTTGTCCTAGGCGAACCTAAATGAGCTACTTCGACATATTCTAACAACAGGTTGTCTAGGAATTGCAAGGCCCCTTGAACAGAGATGGTGGCGGATGAACCGAAAGGCCAGTGGCAGCGCTCAATCCTTTAGTGGATACTAATGTCCCCATGTCCAACGGGTATCTAATAAAATGGAACTGACCCTCCAGGTTGGGGTTCTGTTTTAGGTTAACTACCCACCCATGGAAAAAATCCACTAGTTACGAAGCAACCAATGGCCTCGGAGAGGACTGATTTTATTGTTGACGACCCTGCTAATCGAAAGAAGGACAACGACGTTCGTATCTGCACCTGTAATTTGAGAACATTTAAAAGGCGAGGTGCAAGCGAACAACCAGCGGAAGCCCTAAACTGCTACAAAGCATACATAACTGCCATCCAGGAAATACGATGGGATGGGCCGTGCAAAAAGAGGATGAAAAACTGTGACATCTACTACGATCCGTGTTATAGTGAGCAGAAAATGCGACTATTCGGATGCGGATTTGTTATAAGTGCCAGACTTAGGCTAGAAGTTTTATGTTTCCAAGACATAAGCGAACGCATTGTAACGATCCACATCAAGGCCAAATTCGCCAACATAAGCCTTATATGCGCTCAAGCCCCAACGGAGGAAAAAGATGATATAGCTAAGGACTGCTTCTATGAGCTCCTTGACAAAACCTATGAGCGACTACCGAGGTACGATGTTAAAATCGTGCTGGGAGATTTTAACGCAAAGTTAGGAAGAGAAGACATCTTTAGCAGTATTGTCGGAAACCAAAGCCTACACGACAACACGTCTGGTAACGGACTTAGGCTAATTGACTTCGCTACGGAACGAAATGCCACAATAGCCAGTACACGGTTTCCTCACCTCGATATCCATAAGGGAACATGGCGGTCTCCAGATCAACGAACGGTCAACCAAATTGATCACATTGCGATAGACAAGAGGCACGCAGGTATCCAGTATTTTAGATGAGTGCGAGGGGCTAACATCGATTCGGACCATTACCTTGTTGCAGCTAAGGTAAGAATGCGGATATATACCACGCCACAACAATCCAGAAATACTTTGAAAAAACTTGATGTCGAAAGACTACAATCGCAAGAGACTGCCAAGAACTTCGTGCAACGCGTATCCCTTAACCTCTCGATTAAACCCAAACCACCAGCATCGAAGGTCGAAGAACAATGGCAACGATGTTAGAAAGGTATTAGATCAGCCGCAACTGATGTCCTAGGTTTCTCGCGCCCACCAACAAGAAACCCCTGGTTTAGTGAAGAATGCCGACATATCCTCGTAGCCAAGAACAAGGCCTACATAGCTAAGCTGCAGGTGAAGACGAGAGCTGCCATTGAGCTCTATGGGCAGAGAAGAAGGGAAGAACACCAGCTTTTCAGGAAGAAGAAAAAAGAGCAAAAAAAAAGGGAAACCTGCCAACGACCCGACCTGAGTGAAGTGAGGAAAGCAATATCTTAACTCAAGCTTAATAAGGCTGCCTGAAATGACGACCTCGCCGCCGAGCTTTATAAAACCGCGGAGATGACTTGGCAAGTAACATCCACCAACTCATAACCCGAATCTGGTCGGAAGAATGTGTGCCTGAAGAATGGAACCCAAGCATCGTTTGCCCGACCCACAAAAAAGCCCCTTTTAAAACGCGCCAATTACAGAGTCGTAAGTCTCCCCAACATCTCCTACAAGATCCTATCTGCGTTATATGTGAACGGTTGAACCTGATCGGCGCTTTTCAGTATGGTTTTAGACCACAGCCGATTAAATTTTCACACTTCGGCAGATCCTGAAAAAAACCCAAGAAGTCCAAATCGATACCCGCCCACCTATTCACCGATTTTTAAGGCCGCATACGATGGCACTTAGAGAGACGAGCTGTACAGAGTAAGTTTTGGTAAACCGCCCAAACTCGTCCGTCTGTGCAGGATGATAATAGCGAATTCTTGCTGTTCATCATTACCGTCCGCACTCATGCATTCTATACCAAAAAAAGGATTTAGGCAAGGCGGTGCACTATCAGCTTACTCCCGAGCCAACACCAGAGGCACAATCATCTATAAATCGGTGCAACTATGTACTAGCATCCGCCGATATTGACATCATTGGTCGGAATCAACGGAATGTCATAGCCACGTTTGCGATTATGGAGAAGGAAGCGTAAAAACTCGGCTTAGAAGTAAAAGAGGGTAAGACTTAGTATATGCTGTCACCACGAGAGGACACACACCATCGACGAATTGGACAGAACGCCACCAATGACAGAAATAACCATCTACCATCTACCATCTACCATCTACCATCTACCATCTACCATCTACCATCTACCATCTACCATCTACCATCTACCATCTACCATCTACCATCTACCATCTACCATCTACCATCTACCATCTACCATCTACCATCTACCATCTACCATCTACCATCTACCATCTACCATCTACCATCTACCATCTACCATCTACCATCTACCATCTACCATCTACCATCTACCATCTACCATCTACCATCTACCATCTACCATCTACCATCTACCATCTACCATCTACCATCTACCATCTACCATCTACCATCTACCATCTACCATCTACCATCTACCATCTACCATCTACCATCTACCATCTACCATCTACCATCTACCATCTACCATCTACCATCTACCATCTACCATCTACCATCTACCATCTACCATCTACCATCTACCATCTACCATCTACCATCTACCATCTACCATCTACCATCTACCATCTACCATCTACCATCTACCATCTACCATCTACCATCTACCATCTACCATCTACCATCTACCATCTACCATCTACCATCTACCATCTACCATCTACCATCTACCATCTACCATCTACCATCTACCATCTACCATCTACCATCTACCATCTACCATCTACCATCTACCATCTACCATCTACCATCTACCATCTACCATCTACCATCTACCATCTACCATCTACCATCTACCATCTACCATCTACCATCTACCATCTACCATCTACCATCTACCATCTACCATCTACCATCTACCATCTACCATCTACCATCTACCATCTACCATCTACCATCTACCATCTACCATCTACCATCTACCATCTACCATCTACCATCTACCATCTACCATCTACCATCTACCATCTACCATCTACCATCTACCATCTACCATCTACCATCTACCATCTACCATCTACCATCTACCATCTACCATCTACCATCTACCATCTACCATCTACCATCTACCATCTACCATCTACCATCTACCATCTACCATCTACCATCTACCATCTACCATCTACCATCTACCATCTACCATCTACCATCTACCATCTACCATCTACCATCTACCATCTACCATCTACCATCTACCATCTACCATCTACCATCTACCATCTACCATCTACCATCTACCATCTACCATCTACCATCTACCATCTACCATCTACCATCTACCATCTACCATCTACCATCTACCATCTACCATCTACCATCTACCATCTACCATCTACCATCTACCATCTACCATCTACCATCTACCATCTACCATCTACCATCTACCATCTACCATCTACCATCTACCATCTACCATCTACCATCTACCATCTACCATCTACCATCTACCATCTACCATCTACCATCTACCATCTACCATCTACCATCTACCATCTACCATCTACCATCTACCATCTACCATCTACCATCTACCATCTACCATCTACCATCTACCATCTACCATCTACCATCTACCATCTACCATCTACCATCTACCATCTACCATCTACCATCTACCATCTACCATCTACCATCTACCATCTACCATCTACCATCTACCATCTACCATCTACCATCTACCATCTACCATCTACCATCTACCATCTACCATCTACCATCTACCATCTACCATCTACCATCTACCATCTACCATCTACCATCTACCATCTACCATCTACCATCTACCATCTACCATCTACCATCTACCATCTACCATCTACCATCTACCATCTACCATCTACCATCTACCATCTACCATCTACCATCTACCATCTACCATCTACCATCTACCATCTACCATCTACCATCTACCATCTACCATCTACCATCTACCATCTACCATCTACCATCTACCATCTACCATCTACCATCTACCATCTACCATCTACCATCTACCATCTACCATCTACCATCTACCATCTACCATCTACCATCTACCATCTACCATCTACCATCTACCATCTACCATCTACCATCTACCATCTACCATCTACCATCTACCATCTACCATCTACCATCTACCATCTACCATCTACCATCTACCATCTACCATCTACCATCTACCATCTACCATCTACCATCTACCATCTACCATCTACCATCTACCATCTACCATCTACCATCTACCATCTACCATCTACCATCTACCATCTACCATCTACCATCTACCATCTACCATCTACCATCTACCATCTACCATCTACCATCTACCATCTACCATCTACCATCTACCATCTACCATCTACCATCTACCATCTACCATCTACCATCTACCATCTACCATCTACCATCTACCATCTACCATCTACCATCTACCATCTACCATCTACCATCTACCATCTACCATCTACCTACCATCTACCATCTACCATCTACCATCTACCATCTA